>JAGXJF010004828.1:0-76272 GCA_019208055.1 Stipa capillata | reverse complement strand
GACCAAGGAGGCAACGATTACGTGGCATCCATTACTTACCCCCACAGAAGATATTTTGCGTGTTCATCACATCTCGGAAGCTATCCACTACTTCCAGGATACCTGATTACGTTTAGCTCTTTCCATCGCACATCACCAACAACCGCGACGCCACAGGAAAGATTGCTAAATGGGCAGTGGACTAATGGCATTCACATAGTTTACACCCCCCACATTGTTATCAAGTCTCAAGCTCTTGCCGATTCATCGCCGAGTGGACAAAGTCCAGTCCCGCCCTCCTCATCGACCTCGAACATTGGACACTCTACTTCGACGGCTCATTGATGCTTTCAGGGCGCGGGCTGGCGTCGTGCTCATTTCTCCGAAAGAGAACGCTCAAGTACGGCTACAAATTCACTTCCCGCGTCCAACATGTCGCCGAAATGAAGCCTTACTACAACGTCTTCGCATTGCGACCTCACTCGGATCCGCCGGCTCCTCGACCGCGGAGACTCCGAACTGGTATCCGACAGGTATGAAGGATTGGTCATGCCGAGATCCAGCTATGGAAGCCTACTGCCAAGAGGTGCGCAAGCTTGAAAACCATTTCAATCTTCGATCACGCATGTCCTCCGCCGAGATAACGAAGCTGCAGACGCACTCGCCAAGCTGGGGTCCATCGGGATGTCGTCCCGACTGGAGTTTTTCTCCAGGAGTTGCATGTCCTTTCTATCAAAACGGAGACGGCGTCCGAAACCACCGAACCTCACCCAAAGAACTTGATAACACTCAGCAGCCGCCCCATGGAGTTTTGGTCATATCGATCCGACTGGACAATCCCTTCTCGACTACCTCTTGTGAGATATTCTCTCGTCGGAGCAGACCGAGGCGTGCCGCCTCGTGAGTGGCGCCAAGGCCTACGCCGCCATCGAAGCGAACTCTACAAGAAAAGCACCTCCGAATCCTCCAGCGGTGCATATCTCAAGATCAAGGGAAACAATTACTACGTGACATTCACTCGGAGTTTGCGAGCATCACGCGGCACCAAAGTCACTAGTCGGGAAAGCTTTCCGACAAGGTTTCTATGGTCGACCACCGTTTTAGATGCAGAGCACATCGTGCGTGATGGATTCGTAGCATAGAAAACAAAATTTTCCTACGAGATGCAAACGAAAACCTAGATGCAATCTAGAAAACCAAGATCCAATCTAGAAGAAGCTTGCAACGAGAGACAGATCATATCTACATACCCTCGACGAACACGTCAACGCAGCGGAGAATTTGACCGTTGTCGATGAAGCCCGCAGCCTCCCCGCAGCTAGTTATACCTCCCAGCCGCGAAGGGATCTTCTCGTGTTTCCAATCCGATCAAGCACCGCAACGAGCGGCACCTCCGAGATGTGGCACACGTACGGCTCGATGATGTCTCCTCCTTCTTGATCCAGCAAGGTGAGGTGAGAGGTAGATGAATCTCCAGCAGCACGACGGTGTGGTGGTGGATGTGGTGGAGAAATTCCTGCAGGGCTTCGCCAAGCAGCTGCGGGAGAGGAGTAGATGGGAGAAGGGAGGGGCTGGCAGCTAGGGTTCAAGGGGGCTGCGCCCAGCCCTCCCCCCTTATATAGGCTCGGTACTGTTCACAAGTAACAGTACGTGAACAGTAACTTGCCTCTCAAGTTCCTCCCTTTTTCCTTTATCTTTAGATCTCCTATTTTTAAGGATATCGATCTTATCCATCTAGGAAGGGGGGTACTGTTCACGTGAACTATTCACGTGTGTACTGTTCATGCAGTACCCTTGGTCCATGTGGACCCCTCTGGGATAAGTGGGCCCTACTCTAGAACCCTCCGGAACCTTTCTAGAACTTCTCCGGAACTCTGCCGGAAAATCCCGAACCTTTCCGAAACCCTAAAAATACTTTCCCATATAATCAATAGCGGGACATGGATGTCCATATTGATTCCCACATATTCAACAATATCATTTATCGGTTGAACCACGATGTCGAATGTTCCATTCCTTTGTCTCACGATATTTTACTTGCCCGAGATTTGATCGTCGTATCACCATACCTAGTTCAATCTCGTTTCCTGGTAGTAATCTTTACTCGTTCCGTAATACAACATCCTCTGTGACTAACTCCTTATCCCTTGCTTGCAAGCGACATCGAATGTGATTACCGAGTGGGCCCAGAGAATATCTCTCCGTCACGTGGATGGACAAATCCCACTCTTGATACATGCAACCCAACAAGTACTTCCCGAGATACCTGAAAGACACCTTTATGATCACCCTGTTACGGCGTGATGGTTGATGCCCTCAACAGCATATCTATCCCGGTACTAGGTGAGTGGCATATTCTCATGAGTCGAGATAAGGACTCAGAACATTAAACATAGGATATCTGAAGCAAATAAACTATAGTGACACGATCAGAATGCTACGCTCACTTGGGTCTATCAGCACATCATTCTCCTAATGGATATGACCCATGTTATTAATAACACATCTACCTTTTCACAAAAAGGTAGGAACGCTTAACCATCATTAGCACAAGCTATTAGTTAGAGGATCACTATGCAACGGTGTTGTTTGATATAACCACGAGCAAGTAATAGTGTATCCATTAATACAATTATAGCATAGGAGAATAACCTTTATCATGAACTTGAAATATGAAAATAACAACTTTATTTATTGCCTCTAGGGCATATCTCCTCCTTGAGCTGGAGGCCTCGTCTTCAGCAGCTGCAGAGGACAGTCACACGACAAGACAGCAAAAACATCAAAAGGAGCTCGGATTTCCTACCTTGAGCGGCGGCCTCTTGGGAAAGTAACCCTCCTCAGGGTCAGTATCTCACCCCGAGCACGGTCGGCGCTCCTGCGTCTCTGGAGGTCTCATGTTGGTCCCAACTCGGCCTTGCACTAGCTGAGTCCGATCGAAGGCCGGAAGTTGCTCTGGAAGAACTCGGTCTTATCCTTGGACACGTTTGGTTAGAGTCTGCAAGAAAACAGCACAGAAAGTTAGCTACCCGAAAAATCGTCAGACCTCCACTCGGTTCCTTGAACCAGTGGAGTGCTCGGGAGCTACACCTCTGAGCACTGATCATGCACCCAGAGTAACATCTACATGGAAAAAGACACAGACCACTCGCCCGACTACCTAGTCGACCGAGGGCTCGGTGGCTACCCCTCTGGGTGCACCGCGAGTGAACACTACAGAATAAGGACCTCTTCCCTCTGCGCCCGACTACTCTAGTCGGCCGGGCTACGCTACTGCCCAGTGGGAGCACCATCAGTGCACTCACAGGCAGAAAAAGGAGGGACGGCATACAGAAAGAAATGCAAGGCAAAAGCTTTCACCTGAACACACTGCCGCAGTCTGCCGTTAAGCAGGTTGGCGCTCTCTCGCATTTTCAGCAGCGCCGGGAGTGACACACGAGCTGGGCGTGACGTCCCATTGCGACCTCGGCCACTCTTCGCCTCCCGGACGTCATGCTACCTCCGGTAGGACTTCGCCGGTCCGCGTGGGTCCGTTTGCCGGACCCGCGCGGCTGGATCGCACAGCTTTTTAGGATCCCTGGCAGAGGAGGGGCATGCGTTATCGATTTCAACCTCCTCCGCCGGTGCAGCCTGAGGCCATAGGCGCTTGCTGGTCGGCTGAGAACGGAGCCCGCCGGCCTTGTCCCCTGGCTGAGAACGGGAGGAGAGCCAGGCTGTGACGACAGGAGTCGCGGCCCAAGCCCTGAGGAGATGAGGACAGACATCTGGACCTGCTGGCTCTCCCACTTGACCGGCACGCCGTAGGCGCTCGACGAATAAACTTTCGGATGTCCCCATCCTCTGGACCTGCTAAAGAAAAAATAAAAAAAAAAAAAACAGAATAAAAGATAAAAAAAAAAAAAAACAAAAAAAAAAAAAAAGTAAGCACTCAGCACGCTCAGTTCTCCCGTTGTTAAGACACAGAGCAGAAGTGATGTTCGCATTCGGTGACTTACTTGACGCAGTCGGGAGACAGGAGACACCGCTTCTTAGGCCCCGGCGGCAGCTGCCTCGTGCGTGCGGCTGGGACAGTCGGCGATGTCCCACTCTGCCCCGAAGCGGCATCGCTAGTCCGTTTTCCCCTGCCGATTGGAGGGGACTTCATCCCCGCCGCTGCGTGCGTCTCCTCGGCGAGCGGCTGCACCGTCGGGCAGCGTGACGGAGGAGCCGCTTGTCCTCCCGGGGCGGCGTCGCTGTCGTCCTCGTCGTCCGCAGGCGAGGGGACTTCATCTTCGTCTCCTCCTCGACAAGCCCTGCAACAATAGAAACGGAGGGCGCTGGGCGTCCTCCGCTATGGGCGCCTTCCCCTTGACGACCCGACCACTGCGGACCGGCGGTTGAGCGACTCCCCTGCGCTGCTGCCCGCCGCTGGGGACATCGCAAACTGGGGCTGGTTCCAGATCTCATTCTCCTGGAGGGAGCACTGGAACTGAACCCAACAGATCCTGCGAGGTCGGGACACAGACGAAGACTGATATGACTCCTTGAAACATATGCTACAAATGATGAAGTCGCTGCACCTAGACTCGGAGGATTGACGCGCTGTGGGGCGCAGGGTGTCTGGAGGTATCCAGATCCGCTCCCTGAGCCATCAGCTCCCGACTCGGCGTTTGATCTCCTTCCATCCAGGAGATCTTCGGCTAGCTCCCGGGTCACGTCTTGAGGGCCGGTGTACGCATACATCGGGTGGACCCTGAGTTTAGCCGGCTGGATTCGCGTCGGATGAAGGTGGCTACCACTCCGACCCCAGTGACACCGACTGGAGCACTTGGGAGAGATGAGCCATAGAACTTCAACTGCCCTGCTCCCATTCTAGCGGAAGCTCCGTCCAACTCGCTGATCTCAGGAGGTTGGCCCACGAATTTCGGGAGCGTAGGCTCGGGGTTGCCACAATAGAACCAATCCGAATGCCATCCCTTGTTGGAGGTCTGGAATGGCAACTCCAGGTGTTCTTGACGGCTCCCGGCCTCAGCTAAAACCCGGCTTCCTCTGACGACAGCCGGGTTTTCTTTGCTCGGCTGCGGCTTGACTATGAAGACTACTTCCACAGTGCAAAGTGGCGGCTCGATCCCGAGGAAGCACTCGCAGAGCATGATAAAGGCAGCTACGTGGAGCATCCTATTGGGATTGGATTGTGCAGCTCCAGACCATAGAAATAGAGAAGTCCGGGCAGAACGGATGTACCGGACAAAGAGGCCCCGGTGGAAGAATGAAGAGTGGACGACGAGCTCGCCGGTGTTGGAGTCGGCACCTCTTCTCCTGCGGCAGGACACCACTCTATCAGCTCTCTCAGTGGCAGCACTCCTGCTTCCACCAAAGTGCGTAGCCGGGCCTCCGTGGCGGTGGATTTGGTCAACGCGTGAAAGGATCTCAGGAGTCGACTAGAAGGGGGGTGAATAGGTCGGCTCTAGAAATTAAAATGCCTAATGGGTTTCTCTTCTGGAGATAGGTCAATCCTAGAGAAAATATATGCAACTGATGCAGGTAACTGAGACTCAGCAAGATATATCAGACAAACACCAGACACTCAGATAGCAGACTTAGCTGATGTAGAACAAGTTATATTCAGAGCTAACTGAGTCTCAGGTGTGAGAGTCAGGTGAGAGCATCAGATGACGTGAACAGGAAAGGTACTAGCTTTAGCAGGAGCTAACTGAGTCTCAGGTGAGGAAACTCAGTTAGTGTGCAACAAATAAAGGTGCTCTAGTGATCTAAGCATGCATAGATATCAGAATAAGTAAGAGCAGATCACAAGACAGAAAGTAAAGCACACAATGATTTGTTTTACCGAAGTTCCTACTTCTTGCGAAGCAGTACGTCTCCGTTGAGGAAGCTGTTCTCACAGCCGGCACCAAATCGTGCTCTTTCCTCGAGTACCTTTCTTGTGTGGAATCCTTTTATCTTGCTGCTGCAAGACAGGCAGACCCGATCGCCCTCACAGACTCTTGGTGGCAGCCACACAAGACTTGGCTTGCTCACCAACTCCAAGAGCACTCCCACTCTTGGAGGAACCAGTACCTCGAAGGTTACACCTGAAGGACTAAGTAACTCACTCTCACGATGGATGCACGCAGGCAACACTCACTTGGAGACCTAGAGCTCTTTCTTTCTCAACAGGTTGCTTTCGGGTTAGAGGCAAAGGTTGGGTAAAGTTCGAGGTTGAAAACCTCCCCAGGTTCCCTATTTATAGGGTCCCTGGCAGCTAGCCGTTACCCTCATGCCACGTCAGACAAAGAGCCACCAGACCTAACCTATCTGAGACTCAGCTAACGTGCACCTCTGGTAACCTACTAGCCACGGCTGAGCTACCCACCTGAGTCTCAGATGCCAAACTCAGGTGGACTCGGTTGCCTCAGGCAGCACCTGAGCACAACTCTGGCCGGCTCACTACAAGCCTACAACTGACCAGAGAGCAATGACCTCGCCACAGTCCCTGACCAGCTCGCTTAGACCCTTGGCACTGGTTCCAAGCTTCTTCACCGAAGATGACTGTCCTTGTAGACGCACAGCGAACCCTTGGTCCTGATCCACCAGCTTCCTAGCTCCTCCAGGACTTATCAAGCTTGCATTCACGGCCCTTGAACTCCATCAAGCAACCATCACCTCGCTTGCCCTCGAGCACAGCCTCAGCTTCCTCGCAACTGTGCCTCAGGAACCTAGCTCAGCTGGTCCTTCTGACCTTCCCAGTTCCTTGCTCTTTTTAGGGCTCATCATCAACAGTTGTCTCACTTCAGCTTTCACCTGTTCATCTAATTCCTGTTCACACTCATTGCAAGTATTAGACACAGGTGAGGATTACCAATAACCATCAAAACCAAACTCTGGGGCAAGATAGCCATCCTTCCAAGCTCCATGGGAGTGGATGCACTTTCAACGTATAAAGCTAATCGACTGACCACTCGAGAGCATCCCTCGAGTAGACAGTCGGGGGGCTGGTCCAGAAACTTAAGTTCAGGAGTTATTCATTAAACAGAACAGAAGTCCTATACATGTCTGGCGTACATACGAAGCCTATGCATTTACAGGTCGGGCAAGCGCAAACGCCCAGAGAAATCTTGAGCAGCTCGGTCCAATTCCGCCAGGCGATCAGGAAGGCTCGCCGTAGCTCGGAGGGACACACCGACCGTGGTGAGCACCAGCTCTAGGCGGTCTGCCATCTTCAATAGACCTTCCTCAGCAGACGAGGCTCGCGCTCTCTCTAGCGATAGGGCCTCCCGCTCCCGAGAAAGGGCATCGAAAAGCCACGCCGATTGGTCCCGGAGTGACTGGACCTCGCTGCGAACGGCTTTCCATCTGTCATGAGCACGCTGAGATGGAAAACGACAAGGTCAGGTAGGCTGGCAATGTCATCTGACAAAAGTTGCGGCAGACAGTGACCTTCCTTACCTCCACTAAAGGTTTGAGTAGCGCCACGGGGTCGTCTTCGATCGAGGCTTCCTCGCCCTGGAGACTTGGCTCCTGCCGCTCCTTGACAAGTGAAGATGGGGGTACCACGCCAACCGAGCTCCGACTAGGAAGCAGCCTGGTGAACCGCTTCCTCCGTGGATCGGTAGGAGGGGCAGGTATCGGTGGAGAAGCGTCCCTGCAGACCGCGTTCAGAAACCAGAACTAGGAGCGTAAGCTCGACAAAGCGAGAAGCGGAAGGATGGTACCTCGCTCTCTTCAGTGAAATGGAGCGCCCCCGTCGGACCGAAGGGTTTCCCGCTCCTCGAAGACAGAGCGGCGATTCAGATCTCGGTTCGCTCCGCGCAACCTCTTCTACCTTCTCGGTGAGCGTGGTGTCCCCATCGTGCCGGTCCTCGGCCGTGGTCGAGCATCGACTAGGACTAGAAGGCCCAGCTTCGGGGTCGTCTATTCCCCGTCCTTCTCTCTGCATAAAGGGCCCATTCCACGAAACCAGTGTAAGGCGGGCCTGAAGGACCTAGGATCCTAAAAAAGAAAGGATTACCGCTAGAACCTCTTCCCGCTCGTGCAAAGGTCGAAGAGGCAACGACGTGGGGACGCCTTGGCGACTGGGTGAAGGAACTCGCTTGAAGATATCTTTTACCTTCTCGGATACCTCCTCTTCCGAGAGAGCTGTTTGAGACAAGGAGAAATTCAGAACACCCCGATAAGTCCTTCTTACGGGATTGAGAGGGGAAAACTTACCTATTTTTCTCCGCCGTTGGTACGGATCGCTCGTCAAGTCCCAGGCACCGGTCTCCCTGTGCCGTAAAGCGCAGATTCCGCGCCTGACGAAATCGGCGACAACATCGGCCGAGGACAGGCCTCGGGTCCGCAGAGCCTTGATCTCCTCGACCAGGTGCTGGAGACGGGAGTCGAGCAGGGTCTCGTCGGTCCAAGCGGATGCCGCGTCGGGTTGAGTTCCCCAGTACCTTATGCTTAGGGGGATCGACGGACGGCAATAGCACCACTCATACTCCCATCCCGCAAAGGAGCGGATTCCGGTGGCATCAATGTACTCCGCGGCCCTATCTTCTCGGAGGCGAACACCTGCGCCTCCTACCACCTTCTTCTTTGTCCTCTCCATCTTGTGGAAATATCTGAATAGATCCAACGATGGCCGCACTCCGAGGAATGCTTCGCATAGATGGGCGAATACGCTCAGGAGGACGTAGGAGGCCGGATCAAGATTCACCACCTCCACTCGATAGAACATGAAGATCAAATATAGGAAGGTGGAAGGAGGCAAGAAGAACCCACATCGGAAGAAGTCGGGGAAGACGACCAGCCATCTGGATTCGGGTTCCGGAACCCTTTCGCCCCGGACGTGACGAAACTCGGCTTGTCGGGTTGATTGGATAAGGGTCAGCTCTATGGAAGATGCGAGTTTCACCTCGTTCATCTCCGAGCGCGGCCATGCTTCGTCAACCAATGGGCTCCCAGCCATGGTGCGGAGAGGCAGGGGATGAGAGGAGCAAGAAAGTTAGGGGGCAGGGGATCAGTGCGTGCAAAAACCCCAATCCTTGGACTCCTAGAGATTTAAACTTTCGCCGGAGACGAGCGCGGTTTCCGGCACGATCAGTTCCATCGCATTTAATGCGGACAGTTGCTTTTTTCGCGTACAAGGCATGTCGCGGGAAAAAGAGGGTCTGACAGCCCACGACCCGAACGAGCGCGCGCACGATAGCGCAGAGAGAGAAAAGATTCTTCATCACCACGCGAATTTTCCGCCACGATGGATCGGTTTTCCTAAAAACATGCCAGGCGGACGCGTGTCCAAGATCAACGGACCAGATCAAGTCAGAGAGCATTCTGGGTCTGTCCCGAGGATAATTCCGATAAAGTTTTCAAAACTACTCGGTAGGGTAGAACCTACTCGAAGAAGTCGCCGACGAGGGCTACTCGGATCGCCTACTCGGAGTATGTTCCCGACAAGGGCAGATTTCTAACAGAACCATCATGGCCTCACTTCGCGTACTGATGGGGGGCTTGATGATGAATAGTATGGCATCCCGCGTATTAGGGGTATCCGTATACAGACTCCCATGACTTTGGGAAGGTATAGCATACCCGGGAAGGATCCCTGGACGATAAGGTAACCCCTCCCGGGAAGAGAAGACTCCCCTTAAACTAGGAAGACGATCCCGACATTTAAGGAGACCAGAGTCCTACTCGGGTGTAAGTCCACGTCCGGTACGACCCTGGGAACCCCCTATATAAGGATCAGCAATCCCATAGGGGAAGGGAGAACCAATTAGGTCAAGACATCTAGTCGCAGCTCCAGGAGACGAAGCCCTAGAAGACCCACCGCCTCGAAGGAGTCGAGCCCGGTGGTTTAGAATAGTTAGTCTATGATTAGGCCTAGGGTAGCCACTAACATACACCCCCCCTGTAAAGAGTATTCTCCATCAATATATAGCAACAGGACGTAGGGTTATTATCCTGAGGGAGGCCCGAACCTGTATAAAAATGGCTGTCCCCTACTGTCAGATCTCCTGGCACTTGGGCCCTAGAGGTCCCTACCCCCCAGCAATCCTCACTCCACGAATACCGTAAGATCGCCGATTCACCGATCGTCGACAGGAAGCTACCGCATGCGATGATATGAACACTTGAGCTAAGATTGATTTCAAAATTGCTTTAGAAACTACTATTCTTATGTAGCTGCCTCCCTTGAATCAACCCTTGCATAAATTATAGCCGTTATAATCTCTCGTGGGAATTGTTTGCGAGTATATTCAATGTACTCACCTGGCTTGTTGATGTGGCCAGGCGAAGAAGAATGCTACTACGAAGAAGATGACGGTGATTATGAGGGCTAAGGCGTTACCCTAGTCAGTTCCTGTTGGGTAGGAATATTGATGGGTTACCTCTACGTATTTGTACTTTTGCTGCAGAACTTTTTTATTCAGCCAATCGTCCAAGATGTACAATAAAGACCTTAATGGCCTATATGTGTATCAAAGTCGGTACTGTATGACTATGTTATCAAGCTTCTTATGTGTACTGACTACTGATCATGGGACCAGTACAAGAAATATAGAGGTTTATCCAGTCTTGAAACCGGGTATGCCAAACCTAGCCAACATGAGAAGCTATGGCCACACAAAGCAAACTCCCACCGAAGCCAAGGCATCACTCGACTGGAGAAAAGGCACGACGACTCAAGGTTTTAAGAGATAAGACGACACATGGAGGACGACTACTTCGATGCTAGATGCATCGAGGACGTGGAAGGAATCATCCAAACTGACCCCCCTTGCCACCGTGTTACCTATCGTACCAAAAAGCGAGGAACTCCTCGAAATCATCCATCTTGGAGCCCACCACGTCGTCCCAAGGATCCCCGCCGATACCTCAACCAGACCCGACAAGCTTATCGCCAACCTAAGGGAGATTGCATATGCCAAGCTCCCTAACTTTAGTGCACTCCGAGGATTGCTCAAGGTCCCACGTCATCTTGGACCCTACCATCACTGACAGGTAAGAAATATCCATCAGTGATGAAAACCATCAATGAGGGGTTTTGATGAAAACATCATCACAGACGGACAAAATAAATACCCGTCAATGATGTCGAGCATATCACTGACAGGTAATAAAAAGACCCGTCCGTGATGTGAATCCCGCCAATTTTGAAATTTCAAAACCCAAAATTTTGTCATCACAGACGGGTAGTTTTTTGACCCGTCAGTGATATGTGGAACTCATCACTGATGGGTAATAAAAAGACCCGTCCGTGATGTGAATCCCGCCAACTCCAAAATTTCAAAACCTAAAATTTTGTCATCACGGAGGGGTAGTTTTCTGACCCGTAAGTGATGTGTGGAACTCATCACTGACAGGTAAAAAATAGACCCGTCCGTGATGTGAATCCCGCCAACTCCGAAATTTCAAAACCCAAAATTTTATCATCACGGACGGGTAGTTTTCTGACGCGTTAAAAAGAGACCTGTCCGTGATGTGAATCCCGCCAACTCTGAAATTTCAAAACCCAAAATTTATCATCACGGACGGGTAGTTTTCTGACCCGTCAGTGATGAGCCACTCATCACTGACGGGTTAAAAAGATACCCGTCCGTGATGTGAATCCCGCCAATCTAAAATTTCAAAACTCAAAATTTTAGAATCCCACGGGGTATATAATTCACCTCAGTGCCCCTCAGTGCAGATCTAGATCCAGATTTTTCCTTCTCCCTTTCACCCTCCTCTCCTTCCTTCCACCCTTCTCCTCCTCGCCTCTCATCCTACCTGTCCAAATCAGTCAGAAGGGAGCATATCCTTTTCACGTCACCATCCCCATAGGAACATGATGGAGCTTACACGGGAGTTTCAGTTGAATTCGAGGTAAGAAAGATCCTCCCGAGTCTTAATGTCTACTAGTGCCTAAATTTTTTATTTTTAAAATTTTTCTCGTATTTTTTTGTAGTAGCTCTACTCCCTCACGGTTTGGAATCCATAAAAATTACTACATTTGGAGCTCGGGAAGAAGTTCAACGGAGGGTTCGGTAGCGTCGATTATTCGTTCGGGACAAAAGTCAATCTTAGAGGTCGAATTTGGAGTGAAATTTTTTTATTTTTGAAATTTTTTCTCATATTTTTTCTAGCAGCTCTAGTCCCTCATGGTTCAGAATCTGCAAAGATTACTGTATTTGGAGCTCGGGAAGTAGTTCAACAGAGGGTCGGAAGAGGCGTTGTTTCGTTCGGAGGGAAAAAAGTCAGTCTTAGTGGCCGAATTTGGAGGTGAAAAATTATATAAGTCTAAAGACGAGTAGATTTTTTAGATGCGCCTCGTCGATACGGTTATTTTGAGTGGTCGTGGACCCAAAACGGACACCGTATGCAAAAGTTATAGCTGTTTTAGTGAAACCCTACCTGGTAGTGCCCAGATATGGCTTTTTTTTTGCGCCTCTGAAAACATCATCACTGACGGGTTAAATATTTACCCGTTCATGATGACTCTCATCACTGACGGGTTAAATATTTACCCGTCCTTGATGGTAGAGTCATCACTGACGGGTACTTTTTCTACCCGTCTGTGATGACTTTTCGTTACCTGTGAAAACGTCATCACTGATGGGTAAAAAAAGTAAAGTAACCGTCAGTGACGACTCTACCATCACGGACGGGTAAATATTTAACCCATCAGTGATGACCTTTATCAATGACGGGTAAATTACCCGATTTACCCATCACTGATAATACGAGTCATTACTGACCTTTAGTTGCTGACGGGCCAAAAACCCGTCATTGATGTGGGTTTTTGGCCCGTCAGTATTGACATGTTCTGTAGTAGTGTCCCTTGGTCAAATGCCGTAGAGACTTCTGCTGCACCGTGCCTATAGAGTCAAGTCACAATTCCCAGGCCTCAATCTCAAACAACTCTGTTCAATGTCACTAGGGTAGATCACGCGACTTCACAAGAATCCAAGTTCACGCACGGAAGAGCACCGGTCCTCAATACAGCCTACTTCCTACACTTATCACCTATGGCACATCAAGCCGTCATGAGCACAGCTCCGTGATTCATTCACTTCCAAGGGCCAACCTATATGAAACACCCAAAGGCATGGCACCAGAGGAAATGATGTCGTCTGATGAGCACTAGGGTGTCCTGATCTTTTGAAGAGAATGCGAGATTGATTTGAGTGGATATGACTTTGATGATCCAACTACATCGTATGATGACGATGCACCTTAGAAATCGCTAAACCAACTCTGAACGCAATTGATGGTGTTGAGAACACGGTCAACCTTGAACACAAGGTTCTGATCCCTGAAAGCAATCGAAGAACAAGCAAGAACTATGAGGAAGCAATCTGTAATTGTGGATATAGATGAAGTATAACGATAAATTGGGGTTCCGATAGCAGTATCTGAAATTGGTTGTTGAACTCAATCGACAGGTGTGAAGTTGTAAGTGGCAAACTCTTATCTAAACAAAACCCATAGATTACAAAGGCCCTAGAAGTATATTTTTTGGTGGAATGAGGTCCCCTGGCCAAAACGGTCTCGAACTGCTGAAAGTCGGTTCGGGCAGCTTAAGACTAGCCGAAATCCAGACCCTCCGGGCTAAGGTCTGAGCTCTCTATTAGCAATCTGGACTGACATCCGGACCCTTGGGGTTGGGGTCCAGGACTTCAAGTAGCGATCTGGACTATCATCCAGACTGTCTGAGTGATTGTCCGGATTTTGACAGTGACCAACGCTGAAGGAGCCCTCCAATGCTAATCCAACACAATAGCTAATTCGGCTGCCAAGATTTTACTGCCTGATTATGCCAATTTTACCATCCGGTTGTGCCAATATTACTACCAAACTACTTGCGTGCGAATGGAAAACAAACTTTACCATCGAAGACACACTTTTACCTTTCGGAACTACAAGTTTTACCATCCAATTTAATAGCTAATTTGGTTGCCGAGATTTTACTATCCAATTGTGCCAATTTTACCATCCTGTTGTGCCGATTTTACTAGCAAACTACCTCCGTGTGAACAGAAAGCAAACTTTATATGGAAAACACAATTCTACTGTTTGGAACTGCAAGTTTTACCATCAATTTTGGGTAGGGGATCAATGGTAAAACGACACACGAGTTTTGTTGTTATGGAACACATGTTTTACTATCAAAGTCAGGTGGAGTGTGTTTCCACATTCTGGTCCAGCGGTTGGCTCGTGTTGGTGCATTGCGACTGGAGCGCAGAATGCACTCTCGTGCATAGGCCATATGTATATATAGATCCCGTAATATGCTTGTGAGCACAGAGTATGTTATCTTGCGCGCTGACTGCTGACCGAGCCAGGTTCATCGTAAACCCACCGTGCCCCTCTTTAGTTCACTCACACGGACAAGACTGCAGTACTAACTGTAAAACCGTATGTCATATATAGTAATTCTAGTCTCCCTTTTTACCGCACACAAAAAGCTTCCATATGAGATGATAAAATTTCTAGTTCCAAACAATAAAATTGTGTTTTAGATTGTAAGTTTTGTTTCTCGGACGAACACGAGTACCATGACGGTAATATTCAAAGTATGATACGGTAAACGTGCGGTATAGTTGCAATAACTAATATTTTGGTAAAGAGAGTGATGTTCTTTAGTAATTTCATGCATTCAACACAATAATCTCATGTCATACAATGGTAAATTCCCCATAGTAATATTCATAGTAACATATAGTAAATGTACGGTCTAGATGCAATAACAAATACTTTTGATAAAGAGATTGATGTTCTAATAGTAATTTCAAGAATTCAGTACAGTAAACTCAATTAATACAAGTGGTAATTCCCCAATGGTAATATTCATTGTAATATATGGTATACAATCCAGATGCAATAAATAACATTTTTCATTGAGATTGATGTTCTATAGTAATTTCATGCATTCAATAGAGTGAAATCATCTAATACAAATGGTAAATTATAATAGCATATTCATAGTAACATAGGGTAAATGTTCCGCTTAGATGCAATAAAGTCTATTTTTAGCAAACACAGCAATTCATTATAGTAATAGCAAAATTTATTTATTTTCTTTTGTCTTCTTGATTCCATCATTCACGGATCTAGTTTGTGGCTTTCACAGAATTATCTGCACACATACAGTTGTTTGTGCCCACGATCATAGTTATTGTGAATTTAGCTACTATCTCACCCATGCTGTTATCTCCCGCTTACTTCCTTCACTGATGCCTGATATTCCTTAACCTTCCCCCAAAATAGTAGCCATCCCGCCCTAATCTGCGTCACCGTTGTTCGTGTCACATCCTTTATCTGTCGGAACCCACTGTCTCCTAGCGTTGTCTCGTGTCACCTGGTGTACCTCGCCCCGCATTCACTTTTCCGCCTGGTCTCCTCTACCCTCTCTCCTCCTCACTCTCTCGATTATTGCATTAGGGCTTCTCCGGTGGCACCGCGTCCTTCGTCTATGCGGCCGGTGTCTAGCCCACCCTGGGCTCCCCATCCGTGCACTCCTCCATCGTCTCTTGAGGTTAGTACCATGGAAACCTTCATCTCATTTACATTTCACACCACCATGGATCCAGGTTTGCCGAGCAGTTATTTGCACCACCGTCGATCTAGGATTTCACCCATGTCCCCTATTTCCGGCATTAGGCAATCAAATTTTCTCTTATTATGGTTCTATATTGGACTACATGGTGTATACCTCTATTGATAGCAATCCTAGCAGTACCGTAATTTAACATCGATTTCCAGTAATCTTGTTTATACTGTAGCTACCCCTTTCATATCCACCAATTAAATATGCATCAACTTACAGTAACCATTTTGATTGATTTTACCATGTCTTAAACCGCTATTTGACATTCCCCAATTCAATACGCAATTATGTCCGAACAATTTGCTTGCTTATTTGATGATGCAGTAATTGTACACATATAATACAGTAAACTTTGATCGTAGCACCTTTGAACCTATCTAGTAAGTTTGTATGTAATATACAGTAAGAACAACAACCCATTTATATTAATACATGATATGGCTTCTCAAATGCAGTAATTCATTATGTGTATACTAGTAATTATCAAATATCACTGATTGATTGTAGGCTTATTTGATGATGTAGTAATTGTACACGTATGATGCAGTAAACCTTGATCTTAGCACCTATTTAGTATATATCCAGTAAGCTTGTATGCAATGTATAGTAAGCACAACACCGCCTATTTACTAATACATGATATGTCTTCTCAAATTAGTAATTCGTTATGCATATAGTAGTAATTGTCAAATATCATTGATTGATGGCAGGCACAAGAAGGTCATTGGTCGAGCTCCATCAGAGGTGTGTAGAGTAACTGTTGAGGATAGCCAGAGAGCACTCACATATCATTTTGGTGACCCTGACCATCCACCCACTGCTGGCCTTCAGACCAGAGTGAATCTGGTTAGCTCTTCGTCTGTTGTGGAGCACATAGAACCGTTGAGCACTGCTGCGGATGACACTACTGCTACCAATGTCACGGCACCGTCTGATAGCAATCCAAGTGACCCGCCAGAGACAGGAGAACAACTGATACATAGGATTCAGATAGCAGCTCGTATGCAGAAAGCTAGTTTTGCACCAGTTCTCTCACTGATCCAGGAGCCGACTGACAACGATGATTTTGTTGATCGACCACGCTGGCCTACCATTCGCTCCAAAAAGTCCTCTATGTTGTCAGAGCGCTCCAAGTCTAGCAAGCTTGACTCATCAACCTCTCGGCCTGCTGCATCTCAGGTAAAGCCTAGTGACATTTATATGATTTATCATGTTTAGTTAGAGAAATACATTTTTTACATTGCATGTAGTGTTTGTACTGTCCTAGACCTCATATCAAATGCCTATCTGATATATGGCAATTAATCTTAGCTATTACAGTAAATTATGTAATTCCATAGAGTAAAACCTAATCCTAGGTTCTCTATGTTACAAATAGTAACTCATTGTAGAATTGTAAAATTTGGATTTCACTGTCGATCTAATATGTAGTCAATACATTTAGCTCTTTCAGTAAACGATATAGTTGGATATAGTAAAGCCTGATTTCATGATTTTTCTGATGCAAATAGTAAATCATTGTACCATTCACAATAAAATTTGGATCACCATCCCACACCCACATTTGAAATATTTAAATCAATTTTCAGCAAGCAATAATTTATATATCATTAATCTTAATCTTATTGCATAATTCACATGTAAAGGTGGCTAGTAAGATGTCGCCTACTGTTAGCTGTTCACGGGGGTGTGTCACCAGCGCCATAGGGTACTCAACGACGCCCAACTCAAAGAAATCAAGAGAATTGGGTTTGGTGAATTGCTAAACATCAACGCAGATGCGCTTGAGACCAGGGCCTAGTAGTATATCTGCTGGACAAGACAGATACAACATTGATGTTGGTAGTCAAGGTGATCTGAAGATCACCCGGCATGTTGTCCACTGTGTTTTGGGACTACCGATTGGTGGAGCTTACCCACCCGTCTTTTCATTCCAGCAAAAGAGCGCTAAGCTTCAAAACCTCAATGTTGCTTTGGATATCCCCTTGCACAAGAACATATACTTTGAAGACCTGATCCATAGTGTCAAGCTCAGCGGAACACATCATCTTACTGTAAGGTGTTTCTAACTCATCGTGTTTAATTGCCTGCTATTCTCATCCACTACCACTTACATAACTGGCAAGGAGGCTAAACTAACATCTGATATGGAGAATGTCTCATCTATCGATTTGTGTAAAGTCACCGTCAATGACATTACAGATTCTGACCTAACCTGGCACAATAAGAGGCTCAAGAATGCCACTCTGTCAATTAGCGGATGCCCACTGTTTTTTACGGTAAGTTCCATACCTGTTTCTTGATTTGGGCTTCATCATCTTGTCAGTAATTTTCATCATAACATATAGTAATTTTGTCTCATTAGTTGTATGCTAGATTATTTGGTACAAATAGTAAATCATTGTACAATTGGCAGTAAAAGTTTGAGCTCACCATCGATCTCATAGATATGTAGTAATTACATTTAACTCTTACAATAACCTATGTAATTGCACAAACTAAACCATGATATTGGCTAAATTTGGCGGTTAGTAAATCATCTCACAATCGATAGTGAAATTTGGATTTCACCATCGATCTGATAGATATGCAGTTATTATATTTTGCTCTTACTGTAAATTACATAATTGCATATGGTAAACCCTTATCTTGAGTAATTTTGACAGATCTTCTATCTAGATAATCTTCTTAGCCTGTCACGGCTTGATGCAATCGAGGTTCCACGTGTTGCTTTCTTTACTACTGAGTTGATCCTCTAGATATACAATTATTATATTTTGCTCTTATAGTAAATTATATAATTGCATTCAGTAAATCCTAATCTTGGGTAATTTTGACAGATCTTCTATGTGGATAATCTTCTTAGCCTATCACGGCTTGATGCAATCAAGGTTCCACATGTTGCTTTCTTTACTACTAAGTTGATTCTCAAGATATCACATGAAGAAAGGTATAAGAAAAAGGATGGATTAGAGACATATGGCAGGCTAAAGATCAACATCAATTATTCTCTATACATTAAGCTCGTATTAGTTTTCCTATGAACTATATTTTAACCACCATCAAATTACCAGCTGAGGTCGCAGGTGGGTACATGCTACTCCCTTAGGCACACAATGAATCCATCCTCAATTTCTGGTGCATTCGAAATCATGCACAATGTAGTTTTGTGCCAACGTCAGCATCTCGACGATTGCTTTGGGTCTTCTACATAACCCACACAACATGTTGCAATGGCTGCTCTGCAGAAGTGTGGCGACGGCGTAGCCAAGGCTTTGTCTAACATTTAAGTTGCCTTGAACAGGGTAATAAATGCATTAAGAGAAATCATGCACGTTGCTGCCAATTCCCCCTCCAATCAACTGGTGCAGCCCAACCGCCCAAACTTCAACCCTTGCCAGCAGGGCTCAGAACCAACCTCCAACATTTCACTTAAACATATGGCAACTCATAACATCGAAGGCACTATGACTAAGTCACAACAAGATATGTTAAATAAACTCACATTTTTCAGTTATCTCTCAAACACTACTACAAATTAGGTCATCCTTGATCGGTCAACACTGACGGGCGGCTTGCCACCCATCAGGCGTTCAACATACCTCTAACGGGCTGCTAGTAACCCGTCAGTTGTGACATTACCACGGGCTCAAGTTTATGTCTCGTTATGAGACCTCTGACGGGCCTAAGAAAAACCCGTCAGTGATAACTTCTTCATGCGGCTGAAGTTTTTCTCGTAAGATGACACTACAAACGGTCCACCAAATGACTAATCATCACAGACTGATCAGTTTCTTAACCGTCAGTGGTATGTATTCACATGAATGACGATGAACTTCTGGTCTGGTCAGTGATTTATCAAACAATTTACGACCCGTCAGTGCTGTGTTATTGACATGAACGATGATGGAACAATTGATCGTCAGTGACGTATGAAACCATTTATGACCCGTTGGTGATGTTCATGATATAGGAACACGATCAAATTCATCAGCAAATTTTTCAGGTTGAAATATCATTCATTACACCAAAATATGCGCAAATTACATGCATTATAGCAAAATCCTACAATTTCTAGCTACCTACGAGATCCTACGCCTCTTGCTTTGTGGACCTTCGGCACCGTAGATACTAGACTGAGCCACGGAGCCATCGGAGATGTGGCTACCGCTTTCGTCATCGTCCTCCTCCTCCTCCTCGTCCTCCTCCTCCTCCTCCTTCTCCTCCTTATCGAAGTAGAACCATGCTGCTTCCTCGTCGCTGGAGTCATCGGCACCGATCGGCACCTCGTCGGTGACCACCACCTCCGCCGGCTCCTCCACTTCCTCTTCCTCATCCTCCTCTTCCTCATCATCTGCCTCCTCCTCTTCTTCCTCCTTGTCCTCCTCCTCATCCCCGCCCTCGTCCTCCTCCTCGTCCCTGCCCTCGTCCTCTTCCTCCTCTTCAGCCTCCACGCTGGGTAGTGGCAGAGAGCTGTCATCCATCCACGCCACCATCTTCTTGGAGAAGTCAGTCAGTCCAGTAGACAAGACCTCCCTCTTCGAGGAGAAGTCCATCAGCCCATCGGAGGAGGCCTCGGGGTAGTTGGATGGTCGGGAAGAAATCGGTGAGTCCATGGCGGCGGCGGTGTGGTTGACTTGGAGCTAGCGGCGCGAGAGGAATTAAGGCGAGATGAATGCATTTGGCTAGCTAGAAACGGGGTTTTAAAGCACGTGAAGAGACAATTGGGTTTTAGTGGAGCGCACGAAGATGAAGCGACATCAATTGTGCAAAATAGCGCCTCTTCTAAAGACGAGGGGACGAGTCACCACTGACGATTGATGTTCACACCCGCCAGAGGATGATGTGGGTAGTCTGCACTTACGAGTCACCACTCATGGCTGATGTTGACAACTATCACCAGTAAATTACAGAAGTTAGTACTTACAAGTTACCTCTAACGGTGACGTTGGTACCCATCAGTGGTCATGTGACTAGTCATGACTGACTAGTCAGCACTATCTCCTAAATTCTTGCCTGTCAGTGGTATTTGTGTACAGTATAACAGCTGCCTCTTCTTCCTGTTTCCTAGGGTTTTCTTGATTCTATTCCTGATTTGCGGCTGCTATCGAGAGCGGTGATTTGGGGGCGATTTGGTGAGATGGGTGGGTTGGATTGGAAGGGTCTTTTTGAATCTTTGAGTTGGAGGTTAGTCAAAGGTTAGTAGTGCTCTCCCTATATGCTTGTATTTGCTTGTGTTTGTTTGGATCTTTGCTAATTAGTGCTCTCATGTTCATTAATTGTAGAGAGGAAGTGGTGACCAAGAGAAAATGTGAGATGTGTTGACCATGTCGCATATGCAATAATGTGCAGATGTTGCCGACCACAAGGGAGTTGCAATTACACTTGCTGACTAAGGGTTTCACAGATGGTTATACTCATTGGACATATCACGCCAGAGAGGCAAAAGTGGCTGTTGGTGAAGGGGTAGAAGTCGTCGACGATGAACATGAAGTGGTCGAAGAAGAAGCCGATTTGGAATCATCTGATGAGGACATGGCTGACCAGATGGGAGATTTGGATGAAATATTGTGTGACATGGAAGAGATGGCTAATCCTGATGATGAAAGAGAGATCAACAAGTTCATAGGATTGTTGGAAGACTCTGAAGTACCCTTGTTTGCCAGCTGCAAACCGAAGAACACGCGATTGACCATGTCTCTAGAACTTCTAAAGCTCAAGCCAACATACAACTGGGCCGACACAGGCTTCACATAGTTGTTGGTGCTCTTATCTGACATTCTTTCAGAGGGGAACTTGTTGCCTACAAGCACTTACAAGGCTAGGAAGGTTATCTGCCCTCTTGGATTGGACATGCAACATTTCCATGCATGTTTAAACAATTGCATTATATATCAAAAAGAGTACACAGACCTACATAGATGTCCAGTGTGCAAGACATCTCGGTACAAGCGGGCTAGAAATCAAGAAGATTATAACGAGGACAAGGACGAAGTGAAGGGGCCTCCTGCAAAGGTGTGCTAATACCTTCCAGTCATTCCCTGTTTGAAGCGTTTATTTGCTAACAAGAAGGAGACAAAGCTGATGCATTGGCACTCAGAGGGATGAAAGGAAGATGGAATGATGAGACACCCTGCTGTGCATGCCAATGGAGGACCGTCAATAGGGAATTTCCTGATTTTGGTGAGGAGGCGACAATATAAGGTTTGGTATGAGTACAGATGAAATCAATCTGTTCGGTAAATGAGTAGCAGATACAGCACATGGCTCGTGCTTCTCTAGATTTACAACCTTCCTCCATGGTTGTGCATGAGACATAAGCATATACACCTATCTGTGCTCATTCAAGGGCCTAAGCAACCTAGAAATGATATTGATGTGTATATACAACTAATGAAGAAAGAACTAAAGACATTTTGGCACGAAGGAGCCGAGATCTGGGATGCAGAAAAAGAAGAGAACTTCTAGCTACATGCAGTGTTGTTCACAACCGTCAATGATTATCTTGCATACGAAAACTTGGCTGGCCAGACTGTCAAAGGGCATGAAACATGTGTCAGGTACCAAGAATGACCCATGGAGGTAGCGCAAGGCATAGTTCAATGGAGAAGTGGAGAATCGTGTCAAACCGTGAAAAAGACAAGGGAAGAAATCTATGAGATTGTTAAAGATATCGATATTGTGCCTGGAAAGACACAAAAGCTAAGACTGGGCATATGGAAAAGAAAATATGTATTTTGGGACTTGCCTTACTAGAAAGTTATGCAAACCCGTCACAGCATAGATTTCATGCACGTCGAAAAAAATATTTGCGACAACTTGATTGGTCTCTTACTCGATATTATAGACGAGACAAAGGATGGTGTGAAGGCATGGCTTGACATGCAAGAAATGGGAATCAGGCTGGAGCTGTGGTCACAATAGACAAAGACAAAAAAAGAAGGGTGATGTGAAAGTCAAAACGTGCCTCACCCCTGCTTGCTACACCCTACCTAAGCCGAGAAGCAGATGTTTTGCGAGTGCCTTCATGGGGTGAAAGACTTGAAGTTAATTGGTATGAAGCCCCATGACTGTCATGTGATGATGACACAGATACTACCCGTTGCAATCAGAGGTCTCATGGAGCCAGGCGTCCGCGATATAGTCACAGACCTGTGTAGCTTCTTCAACATGATCTCTTATAAGTCAATCCACCCGTAGCGCCTTTCGAGACTTAAGTTCGAGATCATTGTGACAATATGCCAGATGGATATGTACTTTTCTCCAACATTTTTCGATATCATGGTACACCTCATGATCCATATTGTTAAGGAGAGTCAGGAGCTGGGTCTCATGTTCCTACACAGTATGTACCCGTTCAAGAGGTATATGGGGATTCTGAAGCGCTATGTTCATAACAGATATCGGCCGAAAGGGAGCATCATCCAAGGCTATGCTGCAAAAGAGGTCGTAGATTTCTGCATGGATTACATGGCTGAACACCAACCAATAGGTGTGCCTCGTTCTCGGCACTCGGTTAGGCTTTTGGTGTCAGGAAACTCGGAAGAAAAGATTACCAGCCTTCTGATTGGACTGACTTCAATGGAGCCCACTTCATAGTCTTGGAACACATGTCCGTGGTCGGCCCTTATATCGAGATTCACCTTTAGCTTTTACGCAAACAGAATCCGACCAAGAGGCCATTTTGGATCACAAAAATGCACAGCAGCTAGTTCAACCAATGGTTGAAGTCCCATATGTATGGGAAAACCCCAGAAACTGAAGAAGAAAATGTCATCAAATGGTTGTCAAGAGTACCTGTGACCAACATTGTTATATGGCAAGGGTACGAGATCAACGGATACACATTCTATACGGAGGCTCAAGACCGAAAAAGCACGTACCAGAACAGCGCGGTAACTTTGGCAGCTAAAAGTAGCTGCAATGGACCTAAGTGCAGGTACTACGGCGTGATCAAAGAGATTTGGGAACTTGACTACTATACCACCAAGATCCCCATGTTTCGTTGCCAATGGTGCATCTCAAAGATGTGAGCATCGAAGATAAGAAATTCACTATGGTAAATCTACAGTGTCGGATATAAAGAAGAACCATTCATCTTAGCTAAACAGGTTGCCCAAGTCTTCTACATGCTTAATTCTTCAAATAAGAAGTGCCATGTTGTGCGGAAAGGAAAAAGGAGTATTGTTGGAGTTGACGGTGCAGTGGATGAAGATGACTATGACCAATTCGACGATCCAGAAACTGATGATGAAGACGAAGGACAAAAGAAAAACAAGGAACCAATTGATGATGATGCGCGTCCCTATGTACGTAAAGCTCATAACAAAGGACTGACATATGAAGGGAAAAAGCAAGTCGACGACGATGACCACAATGCCGACCATGTCGAAATCGGCTAGTTGCAAAGAGATAAGATATTTACTTTATTGGATAATCTGATGAATTAATTGTTGCAGTGTACTCTACAGCTTGTACAATATAACATGTGCAATTGCTCTGAAACTTAAGTGAAGTGAAGCTTTGAAAGTCACTGAAGTTCTCAAAAACATTGAAGTTTTGAAAATCAACACTTTCAATTCTGAAAACATCAGCATTGATGGGCCCATATTAACTGACCTGTCAGTTGTGAGTTACCAAGGACGGGCTTCATATAGTCACCCGTCAGTGATAATATTACATAACTGACGGGTGAGATATATGGCCTGTTAGTGGTGACTTTTCCTTTATAGCCCCTGGCGCAGGACTTGAAACTTTTTGTGCCTGCACGTCAAAAACCTAAGTAGACTAGCAGCAGCGCCGCATCGCCTCCTCTCCCGTAGGGCTGCTGCCGCCACCTCCGCTGGACTTCCTTCAGCACCACAAAACCGCCTCCGCTGGACCTCCTTTAGCGCCGCGATGGAGTGTGAACCCACGGCACCTCCCAAGCTCCACCCCTTGCTCCGGCCCCCGAAGCTCCACCTCAAGCTTCGGCCCCCAATCTCCACCCGAGTTCGTGCCCTTCACCCTCCTCTCCTATTTTCCCTCCGTGATATGATATGATGATTGCTTGTTTGCTATGCATTGATCTGTCAAATTGGATTGATCTGTATTATGAAGCAATTTTTTGTTCCAATTAGATTGATGATTGTTTCTTTGCCTCCATGAGTTCCAATGAGTTCCAATGATTTGTATTGATGATTGTTTCTTTTCCTCCATGAGTCCCAATGAATTGAATGATCTTTAAAATTAATGAAGCAAAATTTTTTTATGGGTTTTGGATATGATTGTTGGAAATATGCCCTAGAGGCAATAATAAATTGTTATTATCATATTTCTTGTTCATGATAAATGTTTATACTCCATGCTATAATTGTATTAACCGGAAACATAATACATGTGTGGTTTTATAAACAACACCGTGTCCCTAGCAATGCCTCTATCTGGCTAGCTCGTTGATTAAATGATGGTTAAGGTTTCCTAATCATGGACATGTGATGTCGGTTAATAACGGGGTCATGTCATTAGGAGAATGACATGATGGACAGACCCAAATTAAGTTAGGCAAATCGATCACGTCACAAAGTTCATATTGCATAGCTTTCCATTGTTAAATGTTCCGATCCTTAGACCATGAGATAATGCCACTCCCTGGTACCGGAAGAATGCTTTGGGGGCATCAACCGTCACGCCGTAACAGGGTGATCATAAAGGTGTCTTTCAGGTATTTCGGAAAGTACTGTTGGGTTGCATGTATCGAGAGTGGGATTTGTCCATCCATGTGACAGAGAGATATACTCTGGGCCCACTCGGTAAAGCACATTCTGTATCGCTTGCAAGCACGTGACTAAAGAGTTGGTCACAGAGGATGTGGCATTACGGAACGAGTAAAGAGTACTTGCCGGTAACGAGATTGAACTAGGTATGGTGATACCGACGATCGAATCTCGGGTAAGTAAAATATCGCGAGACAAAGGGAATGGAATATTCGACATCGTGGTTCAAACCGATAAAGATCTTCGTTGAATACGTGGGAGTCATTATGGACATCCAGGTCCCGCTATTGATTATTGATCGGAGAGGTGTCTCGATCATGTCCACATATTCCCGAACCCGTAGGGTCACACACTTAAGGTTCGTTGACGCTAGGGTATAAAATGAGATATTAATATGGTGAGACCGAAATTTTGTTCGGAGTCTCGGATGGGATCCAGGACGTCACGAGGAGCTCCGGAATGGTCCGGAGATAAAGATTCATATATGGGAAAGTATTTTTAGGGTTCCGGAAAAGTTCAGGATTTTTCCGGTATCGTACCGGGAAGGTTTTAGAAGGTTCCGGGGGTCCCCGGGTGGGGCCCACTTATCCCGGAGGGGTCCACATGGACCAAGGGTACTGCATGAACAGTACACACATGAATAGTGTCACGTGAACAGTAACCCCCTTCCTAGATGGATAAGATCGATATCCCTTAAAAATAGGAGATAAGATCGAAAGGGGAGGCTTTACTTGGGGGAGGGTACTGTTCACGTGCGTACTGTTCACGCGTGTACTATTCATGGGTACTATTCCTCCTCCTCCAAGTTTCCTCCTCTATATAAAGGAGGGGAGGGGCAGCCCTCCGGAGAGATCCATCCCAGCCGCCGCCTCCCTCTCTCCCATCTCCTCTCTCTCGTGCGCAGCGCTTGGCGAAGCCCTGTCCGCGGAGAAACCCCCACCACCTCCACCACCATGCCGTCGTGCTACCGGAGTTGATCTCATCTACCTCATCTCCCGCCTTGCTGGATCAAGAAGGAGGTGACGTCTTCGAGCCGTACGTGTGCACATCTCGGAGGTGCCGCTCGTTGCGGTGCTTGATCGGATTGGAACACGAGAAGATCCCTCTCGCGGCTGGGAGGTATAACCTAGCTGCGGGAGGCTGCGGGCTTCATCGACAACGGTCAAATTCTCCGCTGCGTTGACGTGTTCGTCGAGGGTATGTAAATATGATCTGTCTCTCGTTGCAAGCTTCTTCTAGATTGGATCTTGGTTTTCTAGATTGGATCTAGGTTTTCGTTTGCATCTCGTAGGAAAATTTTTGTTTTCTATGCTACGAATCCCATCAGTGGTATCAGAGCTAGATCTATGCGTAGATGCTTTGTACGAGTAGAACACAATTGGATTGTGGGCGTTGATTCTCTGGTTGCTACCTCTTTTCGTGCACTTTGGATCTTGCGGGATAGTAAGATGAAGCGGCCCGGACCAACTTTACATGTCCTCGCACATGAGACCGGTTCTGCGATCAACATGCAACTTGTATTGCATAAGCAGCTAGCGGTGTCTGTCTCTCTTGCTATAGTGAGATCTAAATTGCAACGGGAGGCTTGAAGAAGTTAATAGCAATACTTGAATCCACGTTGTGGCTTTGCGTAGGTAAAGAACGGTTCTTGTATGCAGCCCCTAGAAGCCACGTAAAACTTGCAAACAATAAGTAGAGGCGTCTAACTTGTTTTTGCAGGGGCATGTGATGTGGTATAGCCAAAGATGTGATGTGATATATGTGATGTATGAGATGATCATGTTTTGTAATATTTCACGGCTTGCATGTCGATGAGTACGGCAACTGGCAGGAGCCATATGGTTGTCTTTAATATTTTTGTATGACCTGCGTGTCAACTCCAAACGCCATGTAATTGCATTACTTTATCGCTATGGTTAGCAATAGTTGTAGTTGCAACGCGTGGTGGTGACAATCATGTGCGGCGCCCAAGGACCTAGGCGCCATGCTGGTGGTGATGGAGATCATGCCGGTGCTTTAGAGATGGAGATCAAAGGCACAAGAAGAAAAAGGCTATACCATGTCACATTATCTATGCATGTGATGTTTATCCTTTTTATGCATCTTATTTTGCTTGTATGACGACGGTAGCATTATAAGATGATCCCTCACAAAGTAATATCATGTTCATGTTCTCCCTTAGTATGCACCGTCGCGAAAGTTCGCCGTTTCGAAGCACCACGTGATGATCGGGTGTGATAGACTCTACGTTCACATACGACGGGTGTCTCGACGAGCTTAGCATGTGCAGACATGACCTCGGAGCACATGCAGAATACTGGGGTTGTCTTGACGAGCCTAGCATGTACAGACATGGCCTCAGAACACAGCGAACCGAAAGGTTAAACATGAGTCATATGGACGATATGATCAACATGTTAATGTTCACCATTGAAACTACAGCATCTCACGTGATGATCGGACTTGGTGTAGTGGATTTGGATCATGTACCACTAAAACAACTATGAGGGATGTTGAATTTAGTGGGAGTTTATTATCATGAACAACTAATCAAAGTGAATTTGCATAGTTCGTAGTAGTCATTGGCATCCATTATCTACCTTACACTTAGCTTGTTAATTGAGATAGAAAAACTGAATTGATCTGGTAGTAATGATACGGAATGGTACCATATTAGTGCCAAGTTAAGATAAAGTCCTATTGCAAACTTTCGGTAACCTGACCTAGCTCCATGTGATTTAATAAGTTGTATTAATCCAAGAGCAATGATTCCAATTTAGTGTCTAAAGTCATGTTTGTCTCCGTGAAACTTGATCTACAAAATTGTTTTGAGAATTGAGGAGATTATGAGATAATCTAGGAGCTGAAAGGATTGTTCAGAAGTGAGCAAGGAGTAACAGATATGTGATATCTAAAACCTTGTTTTGCTGCAAGATGACTGAGTATAATCTAGTGAGAAAGCGTGTGCTCATATTGTATGAGTATATGCAAAGATTGAAGACGCTAGGCGTCTTGATTTCTAAATAGTTTGGCACTGAAATTATTCTCGCATACTTCCCTACGAGCTATAGTAGCTTCATCATAAAATGTTATGATGGGATGGATAAAGTGTATGGGTAATTTATTTACCATACTTAAAGATAGCTAAAAGTGAAATCCGAAAGAACGCCAATCATGTGATGATGGTGATCAATTCAAAGTGCAAGTCTAAGGGTGCTAGTACTTGACTAAAATCCTAAGACTATGTGCCAATGTGACTGGTGCCATTGTTGATGTTGATAGATTCTTCTAAAAGGAGAGGGGACGCTGAAAGAGGATCTGAAAAATATTTGGCAGGAAAAGAAAAGACTGAAAAAGTCCAGCTCAGGTATATAGATGATATACATGTTGTAGATGTATTCTTTGCTAGTAAACAATGTAATTCTTGGGTATGTGATACTAGATCGGTTGGTATGAGTGTCATACAATGCAACACGATACAAGAACTACAATGGCCTAAAAGACTAGCAAAAGATGTGGTAGTGATGCACATTGGGAACTAAATAAAAGGGTTTATTATGTTCACCGTCTGCATCCTTTCGAGCCTTTGCGATTGATTATAAGTGCTTAGTAATTGTTATTTTGTTTCGGCTTTATGAGAACAATGGTTGTTCAAATTATGGCCATGCTCCATAATGGATGGATCATTTAAATCTTGATGGTAATACCAACATCCATAACACTGACGCTAAAACGCCGCGAGGCTAATGATTTGAATTTCACTTATTTGTGACACCTGTGTTTAAGTCATATTGGAAAGAGATGCATGAAGAAACCCCATGTTGATGGATTTTTGGAGTCATGTGATTTTAAATCATTTGACACTTGCAAATCTTGTCTGAAAGGAAGATGACTAAAAATCCGTTTATAGGCCAAAGTTGAACGGACGACTAACTTTTTGGAAATTATACATAATGATGTATGAAGTACGATATGTGTAGCCGTGTATGGTGGATTCCTCTACTTCATAAACTTTCACCGATGATTTGAGTGGATATATATGGATATATCTATTTGATGAGAAAGAAGTATGATATATTTGAAAAGGTTCAAAATTCAGCGTGAAGTAGAAAAACATCGTAACGAGAAAATCAAATGTCTATGATTGGATTGTAGAGGAGAATATTTGAGTTACGAGTTTAGCGAACATCTGAAGAGTTATGGAATTGTTCCACAACTTGCGCATCCCGGAACGCTATAGAGTGATGGAGTGTCCGAGAGATGTAATCAAACCTTGTTAGACATGGTTAGATCGATGATGTAATTAAATAAAACTGCCATTATATTTTTGTGGATTATGCTTTAAGAGACTACCGCTTTTACACTGAATAGAGTGCCATCATAATCCGTTGAAATGACACCATATGAGTTATGGCATGGGTAGGAACCCAAATTGTCTTTTCTTAAATTTTGGTATGCATAGCATATGTAAAGTGTTTACAATCAAAATCGGATTAAAGATTCTTCAAAGGTTATCCCAAAGAAACTTTTGGGTATTTCTCCTATCACCGAACTGAAGACAAAAGTGTTTGTCACAAAAGGTGGATTTCACGAGAAAGTGTTTCTTGCGAAAAGGTGAGTGGGAGGACAGTGCAGCTCGGCAAGATTGGAGAATCTTTGTCATTAGGTCAGAGTTAGCGCAACACCGGAAGTTGTTCTGGAGTTTCCTATTATGACTGAAATGGAAGCCACTACATGTGTTGTAGAGACTTCGGTCGAGATTGCAGCTGAACCGCGTAGGTTAAGCAGACTTTGTACAAAACCAGCGTGTGGTTTGAGGATGAAGTATTGTTGTTGTGACAACGATGGATCTGCAACTTACAAGGAAGCAAATGATGGGCCCTGACTCCGCTGAATGGCTGGACGCCATAAATTCCGTGATAGAGTCCATGTGCGAAAATCAAGTTTGGAACTTGGTAGACTCTCCGGAAGGCATGAAGCCTATCGGACGTAAATGGATCTATAAAATAGACAGACGTGGATGTGTCCATCCATTAAAAGGCTCGACTTATCGCAAAGTGTTTTCGACTAAGTTCAAATAGTTGACTACGATGAGATTGGATCTCCCGTAGCGATACTTAAGTCTGTAAGGATTATTCTAGCAATCACTGCATATTTCAATTAAGAGATATGGCAGCTGGATGTCAAAACTAAGTTCCTTAACAGGAAGCTAACCGAGGATGTATGTGAGATACAACCAAGGGTTTTGTCGATCTAGAGAATGCTAGAAAGGGTATGCAAACTTCAACGTTCTATTTGAGGACTGAAGCAAGCATCACGGAGTTGGAATTTTCACTTGATGAAATTGTCAAAAGAGTTTGGTTTCATCAGGGACGGTGAAGATGCTTGTATATTTACAAGAAAGTAAGTGGGAGCGCTAAGACATATTTCTAATACTTTATGTAGACGACATATAGTTGATTGGAAATTATGTGTCTTTTCTTGATACGGTTGAGATTTCATTAAAATTAGATTTTGATGAAAGACTTAGGCTAAACAGCATATTGGGCATCAAAATCTATGGAGATAGATTGAGGCACCGAATATGGTTAAGCCAAAGTGCATAGATGAGATATTGAGTTGGTTCAGTATGGAAACGCCAAGAAAGGGTTCTTGTCACATGGAAGAGGTTGATGCAAGACTCAGTGTTTTACAAACACTTGATGAGCTAAACGCATGAGCATTTTTTTTGTAATCATGTATGCCATGCTATGCACACAAACCAGATATGTCGTATGCTCTGAGTGTTACGGGCATATACCAGAATGATCACATGTTGATCTTTGAACAATACTATGAATATCCTTAAGTACTTTGGAAGAACTAAGGATATGTTTTGTATGCAGAGGTGACAAACGGTCCATTGTAAGGTGTTACATCGGTGCTAGTTTTGTTACAGATACAAACAATTTATCTCAATTAGGCTATGTGTTTAATAAAAGGTGGCACAATGGGCTGGAAGGAGGTTCCATGCTGAATTTGGATGAATTCCAAAGTTAAAATTTTGATGGATTCCACAAACGAAGGCTGAGTATATCGTTGTTTTAACAACGACAAAGGAGGATGTTTGAGTCAAGAAGTTCGTTATCGAACTTGGTGTAGTTCCAAGTGAGCCAGTACTATGAAGCTCTATTGTGCGACAATGGTGGCAACATAATTCAGGACGAGGAATTAAGGTCCCACCAAGTGACCAAACATATACAATGCCAACTCATTCGAGAATGAGTGATGCGTGGAGACGCAAAAGATTTGCAAATACATGGACCTGAACATGTCAGATCCATTGATAAAGTTTACCACATGCAAAGCATATGAATAACACCGGAATGCCATAGGTGTTAAGTGCTTACTTATTGACTAGATTATTGACTCTAGTGCAAGTGGGAGACTGTTGGAAATATGCCCTAGAGGCAATAATAAATTGTTATTATCATATTTCTTGTTCATGATAAATGTTTATACTCCATGCTATAATTGTATTAACCGGAAACATAATACATGTGTGGTTTTATAAACAACACCGTGTCCCTAGCAATGCCTCTATCTGGCTAGCTCGTTGATTAAATGATGGTTAAGGTTTCCTAATCATGGACATGTGATGTCGGTTAATAACGGGGTCATGTCATTAGGAGAATGACATGATGGACAGACCCAAATTAAGTTAGGCAAATCGATCACGTCACAAAGTTCATATTGCATAGCTTTCCATTGTTAAATGTTCCGATCCTTAGACCATGAGATAATGCCACTCCCTGATACCGGAAGAATGCTTTGGGGGCATCAACCGTCACGCCGTAACAGGGTGATCATAAAGGTGTCTTTCAGGTATTTCGGAAAGTACTTGTTGGGTTGCATGTATCGAGAGTGGGATTTGTCCATCCATGTGACAGAGAGATATACTCTGGGCCCACTCGGTAAAGCACATTCTGTATCGCTTGCAAGCACGTGACTAAAGAGTTGGTCACAGAGGATGTGGCATTACGGAACGAGTAAAGAGTACTTGCCGGTAACGAGATTGAACTAGGTATGGTGATACCGACGATCGAATCTCGGGCAAGTAAAATATCGCGAGACAAAGGGAATGGAATATTCGACATCGTGGTTCAAACCGATAAAGATCTTCGTTGAATACGTGGGAGTCATTATGGACATCCAGGTCCCGCTATTGATTATTGATCGGAGAGGTGTCTCGATCATGTCCACATATTCCCGAACCCGTAGGGTCACACACTTAAGGTTCGTTGACGCTAGGGTATAAAATGAGATATTAATATGGTGAGACCGAAATTTTGTTCGGAGTCTCGGATGGGATCCAGGACATCACGAGGAGCTCCGGAATGGTCCGGAGATAAAGATTCATATATGGGAAAGTATTTTTAGGGTTCCGGAAAAGTTCAGGATTTTTCCGGTATCGTACCGGGAAGGTTTTAGAAAGGTTCCGGGGGTCCCCGGGTGGGGCCCACTTATCCCGGAGGGGTCCACATGGACCAAGGGTACTGCATGAACAGTACGCACGTGAATAGTGTCACGTGAACAGTAACCCCCCTTCCTAGATGGATAAGATCGATATCCCTTAAAAATAGGAGATAAGATCGAAAGGGGAGGCTTTACTTGGGGGAGGGTACTGTTCACGTGCGTACTGTTCACGTGTGTACTGTTCACGGGTACTATTCCTCCTCCTCCAAGTTTCCTCCTCTATATAAAGGAGGGGAGGGGCAGCCCTCCGGAGAGATCCATCCCAGCCGCCGCCTCCCTCTCTCCCATCTCCTCTCTCTCGTGCGCAGCGCTTGGCGAAGCCCTGTCCGCGGAGAAACCCCAACACCTCCACCACCATGCCGTCGTGCTACCGGAGTTGATCTCATCTACCTCATCTCCCGCCTTGCTGGATCAAGAAGGAGGTGACGTCTTCGAGCCGTACGTGTGCACATCTCGGAGGTGCCGCTCGTTGCGGTGCTTGATCGGATTGGAACACGAGAAGATCCCTCTCGCGGCTGGGAGGTATAACCTAGCTGCGGGAGGCTGCGGGCTTCATCGACAACGGTTAAATTCTCCGCTGCGTTGACGTGTTCGTCGAGGGTATGTAAATATGATCTGTCTCTCCTTGCAAGCTTCTTCTAGATTGGATCTTGGTTTTCTAGATTGGATCTAGGTTTTCGTTTGCATCTCGTAGGAAAATTTTTGTTTTCTATGCTACGAATCCCATCAATGATGACTTAGCACTGTAATGTTTTAATTGTAGTTCTTTAATTGCCGTGTTTAGTACTTCAAATAGGTTTCTCAAAAATTTATTACTTATTTCCAAAATATCTTCTAGCTCATCGAATGAGTCTCCTTCCCTTGAGCCTGAGCTCGAGCTTGAAGCGACAATGAGGCCGAAAAGAGTAAGGAACCAATAACCGGTAATAAGATTCCTACACAAACGCAAGTCATCACCGAGGTCGACCAAAGTACAGGTGTCCCTATGAGACCAATCAGGCGGTCGAGAAGTTCAACAACACCTACGGAGTTATAGTACGCAAACACGTCCCAATCACTACAACGGAATGGAGTAAAGTGCCCCAGTCCGAGATAGATATGGTTGGTGAACTTCTGGCAAGTTCGTGGTCCCTACCTCAAATGAGGAGAAAGTAAAACAGGTAGTAGAGATCTCGATGGCTAATGCTCACAAGAACTGGTGGTACTATGTGAATAGGGATTATATAAAGAAAGACCTCACACCGTTTGATAGTTGGAAATAGATAATGCCTTAACAGTGGCCCGAGTTCAATGAGGACCACTAAGGAGTTCATGGCGAAGAGTAAAAGGAAAAAGGAGCTGCGCGCAAAGAATAAATACAACCACCGCCTACACACTGGTGGGTATGGTAGGAAGAACATAGACTAGGAGAGGCAGGACGAGGCACTACAAGCGGCTGGGAAAGAAGCCCCGTTCGAAGACATCGAGGAGGTACGTGGCAGGCACTACATAAGGGGATGAGCTATATCTACCATGGTTACAGGGGATGTTGCCTTCCCAAACCCTGAAGTTCAAGACGTGACCAATTGTCTGGTACTACCTAAACCAACCTTGTCAATCCCTTATAGATAATTTGCTTCGAGTACGCTCCTCAAAATAGGTTTATCTACCTCTGTTATAGGTAGAATTGAGCCAGCAAGAATCCTCTCAATAATCCGTCCAAAGCGAGAGGTGGCAAACTCATCTCTCGGTTGCTTTGGGAAACCCAGCGAAGACTGGGCGTACGCGAGGCATCGGGGTTGCCGCTACATGGGGCACATCGTTCCTCCAATCCTCAGAGGACACCCATCGAAGGAAGAGAAGCAAGCATGACTCTTTACTTCGAGAGTTAATGGAGAAGGCAAGAGAGGCGGCACGATAGGGGGTGACCGAGGAGATGATGAGATGGTACGAAGAAGCGAGACGAGAGGGGGCAATACAAGAGTTTGCTAGACTGTTAGGGTGGATGCCGCCCCTCCCTCCTCATCCTGTCGAGGCTAGCCCCCACCATGTTCCTGGATGGAGTAGCTGTGCCTCAACCAATGCTTCTGATGGGACATCTGAAGCACACCCCATTGACAACATCAATGTTAGTTTGATTACCTACATGAATCCTTCATAAAAAGCCAAACTACTATAAGGACTCTAAGTGAAACCATATTATTTGTTCAACAAGCGCCCACAAAGTGCAAACTTGTTTATCCAGTCCCTGGCAATTTGAATGTGATGGTGGCACACGGCCAAATGCATCTAGCTTAGTCAGGGGCACTCCCACACCATTAGCTTATACCGCAACACATGGCAAGGGTATAGGTGGACTCTGTAGTTCCCCAATTTAGTGGCATGGCAGTCCCTATTCCCCTTAAAGAGGATGCCACTACACCAGGATTGTGCTTACATAGGTTCATCATGTGGCCGAAAGCTCAAATAATTCTAGAAGGGGACACTCTGGCCTATATTCGCACATCTTCGGGCAACCGCACTGCAGCAGGCTTGTCATCACCTTTGGCCTCTACTCGCACATCATTACCTTTGGCCTTGAGCCAAAACTCATCTTTCGTTCGAGCCGGATGCCAATGACAATGTTCTCCAGGATGCCACGCCCGATGGGGCCCCAAAGGTAGTGGATCCGCTAAAGAAAGAAAGGCGCTCCAAGAATAAACAGGACCCGGCCTTGCAAGTGCAAGCCCTAGTGGCCGTCGTCACGCAACTCAGGACTCTATCTCCTGGCACACTAAATCGAGCAATGAAGCAAGTGCTGTCCGATTCTACGCCTAAGGACACAATACCTCTCGTATCATCATGCAGTGATACAACTATGGCCGCCAAGGCTCCGAAGAAAAGAGGCACGAAATGGGGTGGCAACAAAAGAATAGCGAACGGTGGTAGCGCCACTAAGGCCTTTTCCTTTATATTAACTCTGGCAACTACAGAGAGGGATAGGACATAAACTCCTGATCAGTCACTCCTCACTGAGTGAACTACAGAGCCTACCTTCAGAACCAAAAGAACTTCATGGAATGTACATGGTACATTCCAATAACCCGGTTGAATATGTGGGGTACATCAAGCTCGAAGTACCAGAATCTTACCATTTCTTTCATGAGTTTGGTAGCCCTATATTTGACGTCAACTTTGAAGACTTGTTCTATTTCTATAACCTCAAAAGACTCAACACGACACTAACCTCATGTGGGTATGTGCACTTTTTGAGGCCCTAGAGGCCAAGCACTTGCAAACAGGCATTGAATTCATCGATCCCATTATCTTGCACGATGAACAGTTGAAGCAGGATAAAGAGTCTATAATACAGTACATTGCGAAGGCATGGGTCACCCAAAAGGACAAGGACTACATACTCTTTGCATACAACCCCCCTCCCCGGGTAAGTTCTTTACTATTGAGTATATTTTCTTTTTATGCACCTAGCCACATGTTTATATCTCATCTATGGCTATGTTGGCATGTATGCAGCGACCATTGGGTCCTTGTGGTGATCGTTGTACCTTGAAACAAGGTCTTTTACACTGATTCCAAGATCCGCAAAAATCCCTTACCGCAAAGGGACTTCTCCATGATCCGGCAGTGCATCGATGGAGCTTTCCTCATCTTTAAGGCATAGGGAGGAGGGGCTTGTTGCAAGAAAGGTAAAGGGGGACCCCAAGAGCTCATCCACAAGTTTAATAGCTTGACATGTGGGTTCTACGTTTGCGCCCACATGGATGCTCTCTTCAAACAATGGAACCCAGCTTGCGAAGAAAAGGTATAATGTAAATCTTTATGAACTATCCAGTTACTTACTTCATATCCATATGAATTTAATGTTCTTCAAATTAATTTATAGGATTTTAAGATTCATTCTGACAATTACGACGACAGACAAGAACAAGATCGCATAAGACATACGTTTGCATGGTTCCTCAACCATTATGTCTTATGGCCAAGCGGTGAATTCTATGCTGGCATCCAACTACCCCCAAAAACTGTTGTCCCTCCAGCCGTGTCATAGTTTTGTATGTACTGATTTAGGATTCTAGACTTGTCAAATATTATTGATTCCAATGTGAAATATATGTGTACTTATATGTGTATATGATGATGTGTATGAAATATATGTGTGCTTATGCCTCGCGGTTGGGGCTGCTAAGAGGTTGTTTAGCTGGGGCTGTACATCTGGGTTTTATAGAGGGCATGACTAGCAAGTCCTGAGGCTAGCCAACAAAGCAACTTCCAGCAGGGCACCAATAAGTCAGCACTGATGGGTGCCTAACCGTTGCCGACAGTGGTGACTTTTTGTTGTCACCACTAATAACACACAATTAACGGGCGCTCTCTTGGAAACAGCCAGAACTTAATATCACCACTGATGGGTGCGTAATAGGTCACCTTCAGTGATGAATATTTCCTAGTGGATTAATAGGTCACCACTGACTATTGTTCACTGACGGCTACCGCGTGCCCGTCAGTGGTAATTGCTCACAACTGACGGGCCTATAGCCTGTCAGTGTTACTGCACTCATCACTGACAATATGTTTCTGACGGACCCTCCCCCGTCAGTGCTGAGGATTTTCAGCCCGTCAGTGATCACCTTTTCTATAGTAGTGAAAGTTTTGTAGGCATTACTCTCAAGTATCAATTGTGACATATAGGTGTTTTAATTGATCAAATTTACGATGATGTTCCAAATGAGCAGGCGGACCCAACCATTAGCCTTTCGACTTGCCAAAGTACTAACATTTTCCCGCTAAATGCTTATCTGATATGAATATTAATTTCTCTTAGATCTTGAAATAAATTATGTAATTCCATATAGTAAACCCTGAATTTATTTGATATGTAGTAATTCCATTTATATCTTACAGTAAATAATGTAATTCCATACAGTAAACTCTGAACTTATTCTCTCTAATTCCAATAGTAAACTATTATTATATTGACAATAAAATTTTGCTCACCACCTCGTACTCACATTTGAATTCCAGATTACCACATCCATATAGTAAACCCTGAACTTATCTAATATGTACTAATTCCATTTAGATCTTATAGTAAATTATGTAATTCCATATAGTAAACCTAAATTTGTTCCCTCTGACACCAATAAAATTGTTGTTTAGTTGACAGTATATTTTGGATCACCACCCACCCACATTTGAAATTGAATCATTTTTCTGCAATGTTATTATGCCACATATACTCATTAATTATAACCTTGAATGTTGAGTACATGTTCTGAAACCGCAGACTTAGAATTGCATATGGATGCCCATCCACCGCACCCCTCAGCAGCCCTGGATGCCTATAACGACAACGCTGCTAGTGACCAAGGGAATGATCCCGCCCCCTATGATGCTCACGTCGATCCTGCACTTGGAGGAGTGGTGCATGTGGATGCCAATCCCTCGGACCCTTTAGCATCCTGGATGCCTGTAATGATAATGCTACTACTGACCAGGGGAATGATCCCGCCCCACATGAAGCTCAAGTCGATCCTACACTTGGAGGAGACATAACCATGACTCAAATGGATGAAGGTGTTTAGTAGGATTGAATAGGATGTGAATCGTGTGACGAGGATGGTTTGTTGCCCAACTTAACACATTCGTTTAAACTATGCTTCATTTTTATTTATTTATTTTTGCCTCGCATACAGAACAGATGGTTGAAGAATCCCGACTGGACGACATACGATGTGAGGAATAGGAGGCCCGTGAGTTAGCTGCAAGATAGCAAGGTATTACTTGATGAGGGGCGGTGGCCAGATCTTTCGGTGAGACGAGGATAAACTAACGGTTTGGTGGAGTTTGACCTTGGCGATCTGACTATACCGTACACGATGATACGCCTTAGCAATCGTTAAACCAACCTCCGACGGTTATTGACCTTGCCGTAGGCACGATCAACCTGAACATGAAGTTCGAGTTCCTGCAAGCAATCGAAGAACCAGCAAGAACAATGATAAATTGCAATCTGAAATTGCGAGTATTAAATTGGCACAAGATACAAGAACTCAGTTTGGGATTCCACTGAAGATCTAAACAAGGCGGTAGTCCTACACGCATTGTAGATGCAATATTGTAGTAGTAGCTAAATAACTCAATGAAACCCCAGGTCTCTAGAGGGCCTACAAGGGGTATTTAGTGAGGTGAGGAGAGGTGGATCTATTACAAAGATAGCCCCGGACTGTTTTGGCAATTGCTGTGTGCTCGTAAGGAATTTGGAGATGGGATTGGATAGGTTGGAAAGAGCACGAGATAAGCTTCCCAAAGAGTCCAAGATCATCCAAATCAGAGTCTATACGCTCAAGATATAGAAGTTTAAAGTCAGGGCTGTCTCAGAAATCCAAATCAGAGTCCAGAACGTGTTGGACTCTATCTCTAGCTCTCCTTGGCCCCAAAGTGATGTGGGAAGATTCCTTGTGCAGCACCAATTCATGTGGGACATGGTCATAGCCACATGAACTCCATTCTCTCCTCCTCTTGAGAGCTTAAACTTGAATCCTCGCTTGTTCTTCACAATCTTGACAAATCTCCTTTTGTTGTTTAGAGTGGACGTAGTTGAAGTGGTGGGAGTAGAGGTGGCAATGGGTGCATCTATGGGTGTTATGTCCTCATCATCCTCCCTTCCTTGAAAACAAGCCGTCCTCGGCTTTGCATAATCTGAAAACCATCAAATAGCAAGGAAAGCATGTATGCAGCATATATGTATCTATCAATCATGGTTAGCTCTTCGTGGTTAGCAATTACATCCAAACCAAAATTGAAAATGTGATGGATCATGGTAGATTTGACAAGCATGTTTAGTGTCATATCCTTCTTAGATTCCAGCAAGCATTGCAACTCAATTTGCACATATAAGTGAATAACTTGTCTTTATAATGAGCATTAGCAAAAGGGATGAGCTTATCAAAACTAACCATACAACAAGTATTGCGACTAGTTTTGCAAACATATGTGAAGCATTCATCATAATATTGCTCAAACATGTGCCATCAAAATTTATGCGAATGTACATTCAAAGAGGTGAAAGAATTATCACTAGCATGCTGAATTTTAGGATGTGGAGGAACACAAAAATTTGTGGCAGCATGCAACATAAGTCTTTGAATGAAATTCTCACATTGCAAAGTTGATGAGATAAACAAATGCAAATGATCATCGTCGGAACGAGTAAGTTTATCAATAATTTCAGCACGGGTGAGGCAAAAGCTATGCACTAAATCTCCGCCACAGTGATGGTATCCTTGCTATACGTCAATGTAGTCACTATGTGCTCATAGGAAGGAGGTAAAGAACACAAAAGAACAATAGCCTTGTCTTCATCATCAACTTTCACCTTTAGATGAGCTAGGTCCCTGATTACCTGATTGAAGACATTGATGTACTCCGCTAGCTCTGACCCCTCCTGCATCTTTAGCCCATACAATTTCTGCTTTAGGTACAGCTTATTGGTCAGTGATTTTGACATAAATTGAGCTTCCAATTTCTCCCAGATTTCATTAGGCGAATCCAAGTCCATCACATGGTACATGACTTAAACTGATAGGCTCAACCGTATGATCCCGGCAGCCTTGACCTTTAGATCTTCCCAATTATCTTTGAGCGTCCTGGCAGGTTTCTCTGCATCTTTCTTGATCACCTTCAAGCACCCTTGTTGTGCTAATAGATCTTTGACTCTGGTCTGCCATAGCGCAAAGTTCCCAGTACCATCAAACTTTCTCACCTCGAATCTGGCACTCGACGCCATAAACGCCCAGGCCAGTCTGACCACTTCCCCTAGCCGGTCTGACCGGTTTGACTCGATTTTGTCTGACGCCTCGCTGCTTATCTCCTCCTCCTCCTCCTCCGACTTCTCATCGGTCTAACCGGTCTCCCACCCGGTCTGACCGCTCTCCTCGGATGAAGAAGCCTCACTCTCCTCGACCACCGGATCTTCCTCACCTTGATCCACCGTGATGAGCAGCCGGTCTGACTGCTCGTGGAGGCGGTCTGACCGCACGAGAGTCGCCGCCTTCGCTGCTTTCGAAAACCGTGCGCACCGCTTGCCGAAGACCTCACTCTCACTATTTCCTGGCTAGAGGCTATGAATCTCCGAGCTCTTACTCCATAGCCCTCCCCCTCCCTCTATTTAAAGAGATCCTGGAGCCCTCCACCTACTCCGACTCGAAGTTGAACTCAAATTGGATTCCGATTCGAACTGGAGTTCGACTCGAACTCCACCTCCACCTTCAATAAGACCCCTTGTGGCTGTCCCTAGCCACCCACGTCCTCCGATCTGGCCTCCTCTTCTCTCGTGCATGCATTGTTGTAGATCAGTCCACGTCATTGTCAAATTGAAGCCACCGGGCCCCGTCCGACACCTCATGTCATGGACCTAGTCCTGTACGTCACCGTACACCAGAGGCCCTAGCCGTCCTCAGCCTGGCGAGCCGCGTCGCTCATTCTCCGCTGAATCGCCGCCTCTGTCGAAACCGTCGGTTTGACCTGCCCTCCTACCCGGTCTAAACGGCCCATGCGGTCGGCGGTATCACCGACCGACTCGAACACCGAGCCGATCCCTGTTTGACTCGGACTCAGACTTCAAGTCCGAGTCGGACTCGACCACGCGCCCGGTCTGACCGGCCCTCTAGGCCGGTCTGACCTCCCGTGCATGCACCGCACGCCTCCAGCCGCCATCGTCCAATTCAACCGCCCCTCGGGAGGTCTCACCGCTTCATGGTGAAGAAACAGTACCAGTCTCCGCTCCAACAAATCCCCGGCTTCTCCACTTGTAGATCCATACACGAGAAACATGTGTCATCATCCTTGCTGACCGTGCCCATACACGTCAACAAGCTTCCTTGGTCTCCGTCGAGTTCCTCCGCATTGCTTCAAGATCCTCCAACCTTGCGCTCTGATACCACTTATTGAACCAGCCCCCAACACGGGTTGATTTGAACGACGGACACCGGCCGTCCCGCAGCGATTAGATCTAGATGCAATCAAGAGAGGGAATCGACACCTATATTTGTTAACGAGGTTCAGCCGAAAGCTACATCCCCGGAGCCGTTGCTGGGCGCACCTCCCCTTTATTCCTGGATTATACCTGTCAACATCGCTGCACTCCGAGGGCTGACTAGTCTGACCGCCCTACAGGGCCGGTCTGACCACCCTCTGCGGGATGGCTTCGATAGATCTGAATTGGCTTATGGTTACAAGCAGCGGTACCCCCTTTTTATAGGAGTCTAGGTTACAGACATTTCCAATTCAAACTCTACTAACCCTATCCGCTAGTTAGACTCCAATTCCACTACGTAACCTACTCGTACACATATTTGACACTTTTCAACAGAGGCCGTGGAGGACGGGGCTTGTCAGTGGAATAGCTGGACACCGACGGCGACCAAGGTGGTGCCGCGAAGAGATCAAGTCTATGGGGATGGCGGTCCGGGGCTAACTCACTGGCGAGATGTGCCCAGCGGTGCTTGCCAGCAGTGGCATCGACGCGGTAAGGAACACCGAGGTAGGACTAGACACGCTCGGGGCCCCTACCAGCGGCGGAGTGGGTCACCGTGGTTAGCCTGAGCAGAGGCGCTAGGTGGAGATCCCGACGATGGTGTTGGGGTCTGTTCCCGCTGGATTAGTTGAAGATGGGCGCTCGGCACACTACTACAAAACACACAATTACAGTCAGCCCAAAATTGCTATCTCAGCCGGATTACCTTCTGGCTGTAGAGAAAGGGTGCTAATAATATGAATTATCTCAGCCGGTTATAAGACCGACTGAGATAACAACTTCTTAGCTGGTTAGAATAAGAAATCGACTAAGATATTAGACTATCCCAGTTGGTTCTTAACTAAAATACTACTGAGATAATATAATATCTCAGTTGGTTTCCCAGCTGAACCGACAGAAGAGTAAACTTTTGTAGTCGGTTTTTACACGGGAACCGACTGAGATAATAGCATATCTCAGTCGGATTCCCCTGCTCAACAGGCAATGATGAAGGCTCATCTCAGCCGGTTCCTGGGAAACAACTGGCTGGGATATTTGTTGGTACAGGGCAGGCAGAAACTCAGATTCTGCCTGCCCTGAAACAGAAAAAGCAATTTATATTCCCAGATTCCCATAATCCACAGAACACATTTCACATTCAACTTGAATTCATAATAGAGATTCATATTGACATCATATTTCAATTGACAACTAAACACATATTGACATCATATTTCAATTGACAACTAAACACAAATGAAAGTATATAGAAATTCAATATTTACACCACAACATCCATCACATGTCTTGAGGAATTTGCAACAGATTGAAATGCAAGTGACAACTAAACATCGATCATTTGATTCAAAACAATTGTCTTAGTCATCAGATCTGTCGTAGTAGAACTCGCCTTTTAGATCAATGACGCTATCAAGAAGGAAACGTGCCAAGTCTTCTCGAATCCTGGCTAGATCTGTCTTCGGCAATTCCGTCCGTGCAACAGTACCAACTTGTCGATATGAAGATCATACTGATGCTAGATAGAAGATGAATGAAAAAATCAAAATGATAATTAGCATACCTTGGTAACTGAGAATTTGTGAGCGGAAGCTCGAGACATGAGAAGGTTCATGTGATGGCCAACATAGAAGCCACACAAATTACTAAAACTGGGTTGCTGGTGGCACTGCAAAGATATACATTCCCTCGGTATGTCGTTCTATAGAATTGATACCGGAAAGGAGAAGTGGTGGTACAACTTATGAGGGGCCCCCGCATCATCCTTTTTCCCCACGTGATTACAAAATATTTCGTATGCTCTAAATCGTGGAAGAAAAGCCGTAATTATACCTGTCGACGATCGGTGAATCGGCGATCTTACGGTAGTCGTGGAGTGATGATTACTGGGGGGTAGGGACCTCTAGGGCCCAAGTGCCAGGAGATCTGACAGCAGGGGACAGCCGTTTTTATACAGGTTCGGGCCTCCCTCAGGATAATAACCCTACGTCCTGTTGCTATATATTGATGAAGAATACGCTTTACAACGGGGGGTGTATGTTAGTGGCTACCCTAGACCTAATCATAGACTAATTCTAAGCTAACCGCCGGGCTCGACTCCTTCGAGGCAGCGGGTCTTCTAGGGCTTCGCCTCCTGGTGCTCCGACTAGATGTCTTGACCTAATTGGCTCTTATCAGGACCCCTCCTCCCCTATGGGATTGCTGATCCTTATATAGGGGGTTCCCAGGGTCGTACTGGACGTGGACTTACACACGAGTAGGACTCTGGTCTCCTTAAACGTCGGGATTGACTTTCTAGTTTAAGGGGAGTCTTCCCTTCCCGAGAGGGGTTACTTTATCGTCCGGGGACCCTTCCCGGGTACGCTATACCTTCCTAAAGTCCTGGGATTCGGTATTCGGATACCCCTAATACGTGGGATACCGTACTATTCATCATCAAGCCCCCCATCAGTACGCGAAATGAGGTCATGATGATTCTGTTAGAAATCTGCCCTTGTCGGGAACGAGCTCCGAGTAGGCGATCCGAGTAGCTCTCGTCGGCGACTTCTTCGAGTAGGTTCAACCCCTACCGAGTAGTTGTGAAAACCTTATCAGAATTATCCTCGGGAAAAACCCAGAACGCTTTATGATCCGATCTGGTCCGTTGATCACGGACACGCGTCCGCCTGGCATATTTTTAGGAAACCGAATCATCGTGGCGGAAATTTCGCGTGGTGATGAAGAATCTTTTCTCTCTCTGCGTCGTGGTGCCGTTAGCATGTGCTGAACCATGGCGCGCTTGTCTGGGTCATGGGTTGTCAGACCCTCTTTTTCCCGCGACGTGCCTTGTATGCGGAAAAAGCAACTGTCCGCATTAAATGCGATGGAACTGATCATGCCGAAAACCGCGCTCGGCCTCCACGACTACCGTAAGATCGCACCTATGCGAAGCATACCTCGGCATTAGGCCGAGCCTGGAGCTTTGGAGGTACTTCTACAACCTCCACCGGGTGAAGGGCAGAGGTGCAGGAGTCGTCGGCGGCGCCGGATTCCATCTCCGAGAAGGGAGGAAGGATGCCTACATCGGCTCCTCCTGGAAATCTTCGTGGTCAGGCTGGCATGCTCGATGGTTCTACTGCCAGCCCCCAGCGAATTCTAGGATCTCCTACCGCGGACTCGCCCCCATTCAGAACAAGAGCTGGGGAGAGGCCCCGAAGGAGACTGGGCGCCTCACGGCGCTCGTCCGCGACATCGCCAATCTCGCCGCCAAAGGTCTGACGGCATGGGATGTCGCGGAGGATTTCCTTCGACGCCGGATAAGCCCTCTTCGATCGAGGGTCGCAGCGGCCTGGGTGATCCCGCAGAACCAAGACCCGACAAGGGACTTCGACACGGGTAAGTACTACGACCTCCTCCGTGCCAATTCAATTATCAAGACTTCTCACATACTTCTGCCTTGTCGCGCCATGCAGAGTTGTCCTCGGAGGAGCTTCAGAGTAGGTTGAACAACCTATTCGAGCAGGCCCCCCAAGGAGGGCGTACGGACGTACCCCTGCCCCTCCTGAAGCAGAGTCCGGATGATCGACAGGAAGTGTTCTCGGTGAGTCCTCCATCTTATCTCCTTGTCTATCTTGGGCTCGTCCGAGTAGCCTTACTGAAGGCCCTCGGGCTTCCTCTTCCGCAGCGCGTAGGCCGCGGGGGTCCTGACTCGGAGGCCGAAAGATCTGGCGCCCCCATCGAGGACGATGAAATCGAGATGTACGATACTGCCCCGCCACCCCCCGAGGAGAGGGAGGAAGGCCCTTCCGCGGCCGAGGCGGGGGCGGAGACCTTCTCGATGAATTCTCCTGCCCGGGATCCTCAACCACAGGTTCGAGCTCTTGCCCGACTACTCTTTCTTCCATACTCTTTCCTGAATGGAGATCATAAGGAAGGATGTGTTGGGCAGCCCGAAGCGAGCAGCCCCCTTGCCAAGGAACCAACTCCCCCTCCCACGACTGCTCTTGAGGAGGAGACCGTGGCGGACAAGGGGAAGGCGCCGCTGGCTTCCGGCAAGCGAAATTCAGGTGCCTTAGCGAGAAAACCTACTCCCACGAGGAAGCGACCGAGGTTAGTTTTTCTTTTGCCGCCTTTGTCTTTTTTGATCGCCTTGCTGAAGACTTGATCTGATGGTTTTTGGTGACTAGGTTGTCGATCCGCCCCGCCGGTGTCACGGACCCGGAATTCACATATGATTAGAGGAACGCGAAGTCGCCAAGGACCGAAGGACTCGTCAGCCCGGTGGCACGGTACCTGCGCCGTATGCACCAAGGCGGAACGATCCGACACCCGCCACGTGCGGGCCGGCTGGAAGCGACCAATCTTCCCCAAACCACATATAAATCCCAGATACCGGTGAAGGGGTAAGACCGCGTGATAAGTCTGCGCTCCGCGATAGTCATAGGAGGACTAGAGCCCGGGATATGCATCCCCTCAACCTAACCTAGCCACGAGGTGCGACTCTGGGAGGATCCAGCTCTGCTCTGCCGTCAGTGCGAGGGTGTGACGGTCGTAGGAGGCTTAGCGAGTACGGGACGAATCCCCTGGATCGACTCAACCAAAGCTACACAGGACTAGTGGTTCGCTCACCTCTGCCATCACGAAACGCAATCCTAGCACGCAATAATACCGCTGCACAGTTGTCCACATACTTCATCACATACACGCATTGTACATGGACAACCGCAAGTAACAACTTGGACTACCACAGCACAAACTCTACTAGAGAAAGACTTATAGAATACATATATATATACACAGCGACTCAGAAGTCGATCATAATATACATTATTACAAATAGCAGCGGAAGAAAAACGAAAAATGCCCGAGATGGTGGGGAAACCACCTCCAAACACTCGCAACAAAGTTCCCGAGGAAATCGAAACCGAGAGTGGTAAATCCAAGCAGCGACGTCAACTTCAATTGCTCCAAGAACCTGCCTAGGATAAACCTAGGTGAGTACAACCACCGTACTCGCAAGACATTACTTATTGATTAATTAAAACATGGTATTACTCAAGTTTGACAAGTGATAAAGGTTCGCATTTTAGAACAAGTTCAAGTTACATACTAGAGATGAAATGAACATAAACTACACAATTTAATCTCATGTGGTAGCAAGAGCATAGCAATGATAAACACATGACGATAAAAGTAACTTACGAGTATACACACAAATATAACAATACGAACGTCATCATTTTCAATTTATTTGGGTAGCCCACACCCATTTAAAAATCTCAATCTTTTTCACGGCAACCCATGCCTCAAACTCCAATTCATGGCAACACATGCCTTTAAACTCACTCTCATGGCAGCACATGCCTAACCGTCACCAACGAGCCGACAACCTCGGATATAAAGAGTGCAACCCTGGTGGAGTTCACACTACTCCCCCCAGTCTCTGAGACTTACCTCAACTATATCGTAGTTTCGTTTCGTTGGTGACATACGCGCTTTCCCTCGGGTCTTCACCGCCGACTCAGCCACCTCGGGTATACGGAGTGCAACCCTGCTGGAGGTTGTGAGGCTCCACGCAGTCTCTGAGACTTATCCCCAATATACCGTAGTGCTGGTCTCGGTAACACCCTCGGTTCTCATCTTCACCGCCGACTCAACCACTTCGCGTATAAGGAGTGCAACCCTGGTGGAGTTCACAAGGCTCCCACCAGTCTCTGAGACTTATCCCCATTATACCGTAGTGTTGGCCTCGGTGCACCTTCGACTCTCATCTACATGTGGTAAGGGTAGTGTATGTGGGAATAACCTCAGACTGGGGCGCATGAACACAATCTCAATAATCTCACTATCCACCAGTCGCATCCCACACACATGTCCCCTCGGCGCTCACATCTCAATTTATTAGGTTCAAGTTGAAAGGGCATCAGGTTAAAGTATCAGCCTTAGCTACTGCATAATAACAAGGTCTACACATACTAATGAGGTATCCAGCACAGATCAAGCAATCATTCACACAAGCACCCAATTCCATTCAATTAATTAAGCCAAACAAGGATTAACACACAACGTAATAATTAATCAACAAGCAATGGAGCTTGCCTGGTTGCCTGGGGAAGTAAGAGGATTCTGCGCGAAAACTCCAGAACACTCGAAACGCTAGTAAGAAGCAAATGACCTCCAAAAAGGAAAAGCAAACCTAAGAAGCTAATTCGAAAACGACGAAGATGCATGGATGCAATTGATGATATGTTTTCATACTGATTTTAGGTGAATTATGATGCTAAACATTTTTGTTCTAGCGGTTAAGCTAGATTCTCTAGTTTACCTGTGTTTGGAGGTCGTTAACATTTTCTACGAGTTCTACGAGTCTAATTAAATTTAGCATTTCCTGTCTTCTTCTTAGTAAGAAACAATGTATTAGCTATTTTACTTCTAGTATTAACATATTATCCGGAAATGGCAAGTCGTTCCAGCATGTTATCCTGACGGATATTATACCCTCTCGTTGGTGCACTAGAGTATAAGGATATTTAGCATTCACCCGAGCATCACACTGATTAACTAATAACTAGTTTGTCTCAATCATGAACTCGTGGCATGAGCTAACTGAATTGTTTAGCCTTGTCTGATCCATTAACCTTATGAGTGCTTATGGATCTCTAATGGATACAACTACATTCGGCTTACCACAATGAGCAAAATGAGGTGCCGAAGCTTAAGCGATTAATTCGACGGGCAACTATTTAAAGAGGTTAGAGCTCCATTGAATAGCCTTAGGCAACTATTACCACAGTGAATTAATTTGACTTAAACCATAATCATTGATTTACATCTAGACCAAATACAGTGTTAATTAGCTATTGAAATCATAGGACATTTAAGGTATTGGAACTTCATCCATTTAGTGTTAACTAACAACTATTAACTTAACAATAACCGAATTACAATTGAACATTGTTCTTTGCATTAATGTATGCTTATCTGACTATTACATTTTTGGCTCATCCATCAAGTGCTTTTAGATGATTAAGTGGTTATCATCGTGCCTATTACAATGGCGTATTGGTGATGCTAGTTAAGGATTACTCTAGTTTTTAAGTATCACTTTCTCGGAGCAGTTAAGCAGGTTAATCATGTTTAACTGTCGTTAACGTATTGATTGATCAAGAGCTAACACATTAGAGCCCTTCACTATTATAGTTACTACAAATGATTGTTTAGAGCATGGAGCATGCCTAAAATAGATGGAGCTAATTTCACTACCAGCAACCTGATCACTATTACATGCATTGTCGGGAATTAAGTTCATTGATTAACCAGTTGTTAGTGTACTCGGATACTTCGTATGGTTAATGAGCTTTAATCGATACTGATCACTTATCAGCTTAATAATATTAAAGCACTTCGGGCACAATGGCTTCTTCTGTAGCAAACTAAACCAAGCATAGCATCTGCCGTTTTAATTTAACCAACCGACATATATAGCAAGGGTCAAGTACAGTTTTGTTCTTAACAATTTTAAACACTCAATCATGTGCATCAACTCAGATACTTAGCAGTGTTACAACTAGCTAATGCCAATTCATAAGACAACAAGGGTAGAGTATAGGCATCACAACCATCCTGAGCATAACCATCTCAGCCGAGCCACATAAGGAACCACTAGAAGAAGGAAAAGGGGAGATCCACAGAACATACTGGACGAGAAGGAGAAGCCAAGCTAAGGTAGCGCAGACTTCGGAAATCAACGGTAATGGCGTGCTGGTGTGGGTGCCGAGGTCATTGCCAACGGGAGCTTCGATGGTGGAGAAGCGAAGGGCTCGCGATGGGCCTAGGTCGCCTGAAAGGGGGAAAGCCGAAGGGCATTACATCAAACAGATGGTGGACGCAGGATGGTGAGCTTGGAGAGGAGGAAGGCCGGCGGAGAAGGGCTAGGTCGGCGCGGATCCGGGGCTGGTGGCTCACGGCGACGAAGCCCCACCGGGAGCGGCGCACCAACGGGGCGGCGCGAGGCAGATGGCGCAAGGGAGCCCTCGGCCGGGGTCTTGGAGCGGCGATGGGGTGGCGCGCACGGCAGGGGCGGCTCGGGGCTGGCGGCGCTGGTGTTGGGGCACGCTCGGCGGGTCCACCAGGGAGGCAGCGGTAGAGGAGAATGCTCGGGGGCGGCGCGGCCAGGAGTTGGCCCGCCGGTGGCGGCGCACCAGAGGAGAGGCGGGGAGCGGCGGTTCCGGCGGCGCACGGGGAAGGCGAGCAACCGGCTGGGGCGCTCGGCGGCCGGCCGGAGATGGGGCTGCCGGTGGCGGCGCTTGGGGAGGAGAGGGGGAGAGAGGCCGGCGGGGCTCGGACAGGGGATGCGGGTGGCGACCGGAGGTGGGGACGGAGCCCAGGGGAGAGGGGCGGCGCGCAGCTAGATCTGGTGGCTTTGGGGAGATGGGGAATAGGAGGTCTGTGGAGAACTTGGTGAAGGAGAAGAAAATAAATGAGGAATGGCGTGCTGCTGTGCTGCGTAAAGAAAGAGGGGCACTGCAGGTGGGAGGCATGCTTGCCAGGTGGAGCAAGGGTGCTGCCACGGGTGAAGAAAAGAAGAAAGGAAATCTGCCGGGTGGGGCATATGGCAGGGAGAAGGAGATGGGGTCTTTTCTTTTTAGGTTTTCCTACTTAAGTTAAAGTTTGATCGCTATGAGGATTCAAATCAGATTTCAAGGTTCTATAAAAATTCATTCAATTGGCTGCTCCTGAAATTTATCCGAGGAGAAAAACTTTGGTTAATGATTTGGTTTAGGTATACAATTAAGTTCTAATTGACTCGCAACGATGCTTGGACCACCAAGGCTTTTAGAACACTTATAAAATTTTGCCATGACCTTGGTTCCACCGTTCTGTGTCGCATCGATCCCAAGCCACGTATTAGGGTTTTTAATCAAAGTCAATTTGATCTATCTGTATGCATGCATGTGAGGCATGTGAGGCAGCAAAATTGTTATCGTTCATGTTGATCTATACTAATAGCGCGTATTAAGAATAGGGTCATTACAGCCGGGAATCCGACTCCGGTGGCCACAGAGCAGCAGCCTCCGGGCTGGCGACCGAGCGGTCGGAGCCGGACCTGGTCGTGCAGGTCGTGCCTTCGAGTACTTCGGTGCCGGAGGGTCTTCGCCTCTCCTCCTTGCTGCAGGTAACGTGAGGGAAATTAGTGATAAGGTAATTTTACTTTGCTTGTACTGACCTGTTCTTTTTCAGCTCGCTATCTCCCAGGTCGCCCCGCTCGAGAAGGCCCAAGCGGAATTGGACTCGGCGCGTGAAGAGCTGAAGAAGCGCCTTGACGAGTCCGAGAGATGGCGGTCAGAGAGCGAGGAGCTGCGGAAGCGCCTTGAGGACTCCGAGAAGCGGCGAGAGGCAGTCGAGGCTGATCTTTCGGCCTCGAAGGCTGACCTTTCGGCCTCAAAGGCGCGCCTCTCGGACGTGGAGCCTTCCCTGCAAAGGAGTGAATCCTACGCGAGGAAGCTGGAGGAAGATCTCGAGTGGGCCCTGGGCACGCTCGAGAAGGCGCTGGGTGAAGTCGGCGTCGCTGTCCCTCCGGGCCTTGCTCCGGCCAGCCGCCTGGCAGAGCTGACGGCGTCTGTCTCCAAGCTGAAGCCTACCATCGAGAAGCTTCTCGAAGATGAGCTCCGGCAAGGTGTACGCGACGCCCTGGCCTTTGCTTTGGCTCTCCTGAAGCGCGGGAACTCGGGCTTGCCTCTAGAGGCGCTTGCTGCCGATTTGCCCAAGGACGAGGAAGAGGAGCTTCTCGGCGCCGTGCAGACAGCGGCGGATGCCTTCGCTGACCGAGTTCAGGCACCTGGCCTAGAGTAGGGACCCTGTAATGACATACTTTTTCTATAAAAGACAGTGATTAGTAACTGTGCGATAACTTGTGTGTTTTTTGGTTTTTTGAAACCTTGTTTTAATCTGCTTATGTGAAACCTTGTCGGGTGCAAGTGTGGACTTTAGTCGGAGTCGGTACCCTTTGCCTTCCTTCGGTGTAGGTGTACGAACAGTGCCGTAGGTCGCTCTTGCTGTGATCGACCAGTCCTTTGGTTTAGTCGGATGGAGGGCTCAGTGGCTCCTCGTCATCAGTAAACGCGATAAGGGGTCTTTCGTACAGCTTGTCGTGGCCGTGGCAGCACCTCCGTATTCCTCTGCTGAGGGAAGACTTCGGTGTTTGGCTAGTAAATTCCGCACTTGCCCGTCAACAAAGTTCCACTCTACCCGAGATATCTTCTGTTCCGAGTAGTCGAAGACGTGGATAAGTGTGCGGGTTCCGTTGATCTAGTCGTATTCGTACTTCCTTCCCTTCCTTTACTCGGGATCGGGGGACCTTGCTACAGAACTGGGGAGCTTAGTCAACCAGGCCTTAGGTCTGGTCAGGTGGGGGGCTCAGTGGCTCCCCTGTCACCTGCAAACGCGTTAAGGGGTTTTCCTTGCATCCCTGGCAATTGCAGCGCAGAACCCTTTTTCCTTTGCGCGGGTCGAAGAAATCGGTACTCGTACTCGTATATCGACTTTACTGTATTCTTATCCAGCCCCCGACTGCCTGTTCGCGAGATATCTCGGATAGGCAGTCTGAATAACAAAAATACTGAACTAGAGACTTGGTATTAATTAAAAAACTGTGTCTTTTACAGATTACTGTAAGAAAAAATAACTCTAAGAAATCTAAGAACAAACTAGGCCGTCCCCTCCTCATTTAGCTTGTCGTCGGTTGCCCCTAGAGACTCCCATCGCCTTGTCGTGACCCGCTGATGGAACTTTTGTTGAGTGCGCGTGCTGGGCGGCGGCGCCCGGAGCGTCTTATCATCGACTTGTTCGTAGCTTGACGATCTTTGAGGCTGGAGCTGGTGCAACTTTGAAATCTGCCGATGAGGAGGCGACGGTTGTACGGTCTTACCGAAGGTGGTTGAACTGGACTCTCTAAAGGACGCGACCTCCCTACCGTTGACGCGAGCGACCTGGGTTGGGCGGCTTCTCCCGAGGAACCGTTGTCCTGTCTGGGGGAAGGCCCTGTTTTCCCCCTGTTCTGACTTAGTCGTGGAACTCTTTCTCCGACTTGGAGGGGGTACTTTCTGAAGCCGTCGCTCGCAGTCGTGGAGGTGGTCTTGACAACGTGGAGGCGGGAGGCGTCACGCTGGCGTCTTGGTTAGAGGGTAGGTTCTGCTCTGCTAGGTCGAGGCTGCGCTTATCGCAGAGGAGTGCTTCTCTGGGGGAGCTCTTTATCGTGAGGACACCTTTTGGGCCGGGCATTTTTATGCACTGGTAGGCGTAGTGCGTAGCTGCCATGAACTTGGCCAGAGTAGGGCGTCCCAAGATAGCATTGTAGGCTGTCTCGAAATCGACTACGTCGAACAGGATTTTCTCTGTTCGGAAGTTCTCCGGTGTACCGAAGGTAACCGGGAGCGTGACTTGCCCGACCGGCGTGGCCGATGAGCCCGGGACAATGCTGTGAAACGCGTGCGTCACCGTCTGAATAGACGATCGTGGCACTTGCATTGCGTCGAGGGCGTTGGTGAATAGGATATTGAGGGAGCTCCCTCCGTCTATTAACACGCGGCCCACCCGGCAGTTGTTGATCGTCGGCTCGACCACAATAGGGTATCGTCCCGGTCGAGCGCAATTTTCGGGGCAATCGGTCTGGTCGAAAGAGATCGTGACCTCAGACCACTTGACCGCTCGAGGGACCCGCGGGACACTCGCGAGAACTTCTCGGGCGATCGCCTTATATTGCCTCTTGTACTCGTAGGAGGTTGAGCCCCCGAATATGTGCCCGATTGCTCTGACATGCAAATTGCGCACTTCCGCAGGTTTTCGAGCAGTTCGGGACACGTACTCCCTTGTTCCCGGGGGAGATCTCTCCCCAGCGGCAGGCAAGGCTTCGTTCCGGCGAGGAGTTCTCTCCTCAGCGGCGGGTAGGCCCCCGTTCATGTGGGAGGCATCCACGCGCGAGCCCCCGGGTAGATTGTGATCTTCGAGGTCTTCTCGACTATCGTCGATCGCGAGTACCATGCGAGGTCCTTGGCTGGACGATGTGTACTCGTATTCCATCACGTTGTCCTCATCGGACGCGACGTGGGTAGGATCTTGATTGTCCTCACGACCAGAATTCGTAGGAGAAATTCCAACCATGGGGCTGGTCGTTCCTGCCGGGGAATCGTTGTTCAAGACCAACTTCCCGCTAAAGGCCCTGGCGCACTTGGTTCTAAAGTGATCTGCTTCGACGTCCGAGTCCTCTCCAGGGGCGTATTCTCCGAAATCTACTCGGTCCGTAACCGGGTACGGATCCATAGGGCCAAAGTTGTCGTAGAAACCCTAGTCCGAGTACCCAGTACGAGGCGAGGGGGCGATCGGTTTCCTGCCGAGTTTGCTTCCTCCTCCTCGGTCGGAAACCGGTGAGGGCTGTGCAAACGGCGCTGGGATCTGATCGCGCTTAGTTGCGCGTCCTGCCGACTCTGATCTTTTCTGGACGGCTGGTCCGGAGAGGTCCCCACGGTCGGCGCCATCTGTCGACGATCGGTGAATCGGCGATCTACGGTAGTCGTGGAGTGATGATTACTGGGGGGTAGGGACCTCTAGGGCCCAAGTGCCAGGAGATCTGACAGCAGGGGACAGCCATTTTTATACAGGTTCGGGCCTCCCTCAGGATAATAACCCTACGTCCTGTTGCTATATATTGATGAAGAATACGCTTTACAATGGGGGGTGTATGTTAGTGGCTACCCTAGACCTAATCATAGACTAATTCTAAGCTAACCACCGGGCTCGACTCCTTCGAGGCAGCGGGTCTTCTAGGGCTTCGCCTCCTGGTGCTCCGACTAGATGTCTTGACCTAATTGGCTCTTATCAGGACCCCTCCTCCCCTATGGGATTGCTGATCCTTATATAGGGGGTTCCCAGGGTCGTACTGGACGTGGACTTACACCCGAGTAGGACTCTGGTCTCCTTAAACGTCGGGATTGACTTCCTAGTTTAAGGGGAGTCTTCCCTTCCCGAGAGGGGTTACTTTATCGTCCGGGGACCCTTCCCGGGTACGCTATACCTTCCTAAAGTCTTGGGATTCGGTATTCGGATACCCTAATACGTGGGATATCGTACTATTCATCATCAATACCGATGACCTATTACCATGGAATTTCATGAGGTAATTTGTTTACCTACCGATCACTTTGCTGACCCTCTCGAAGTCGGTCTTGTTTTTGAGGTATGAATCCATATAATACACCTTCTTGATAGGGATTATGATAACAATAAGGATCCAATGGAGCTAAATGGTCATTAATCCCAAGTTAGTCGATGATGCGCCGAAGGTGCGAAATGAACAAGTTGGAGACATTAACAAGTTTATAGCGCTTACCTTTTGTTGAAAGGATAGAGGATGAATTTCTTATGCTAGCTGGCCTCCATGATATCGACGATGTAATCCTTGACAACCCTTTCAGCAGCATCCATGGATTGCTCGGAGGCAAGGTGCGGGTCGACGAATCCTATTAGTTCATTTGCTTCTCTCGCCTTGATATAAGCGAACTTACATATACACAGAGGGAAGAGTTTCGTATTTGTGACATGTGTAGGTATTATAGTAAATTAAATGGAGCATAATTGTAAGCACTTACAGTGTGAAGCATCTCACGAGGCCCACATCCAAGGCGCTTAGGTTGTACATAAGGAAGAAGTCATCCCAAGTCACGACGAACAGTTGACCCTTATCATGGAGGAAGTGCTCACGTCCGAACCTGCCAATGATGCTATCGCTCTGCTGATGCTTGGGTTTCTTAAAATTGTCCAAGTAAAGGTTGTGCAATGCAGCGCAAGCCCAGCCAAGTTTAGACATCATCTTTCTGTGATTCTTGACCATCAGCTTCCTGGCCTTGTATGTCGGGACATTCGGAGTGCTAGGGAGACACCCTCTAGCTTATATATCGCCTGTATTTCTTCGATGGTCATTTCTCGGCTAGCAGCTACCTTTGAAAGAGCATCTATGCCCCTAAATGGTTTTGATGGTTAATGGCAACTAAACTGGAATCTAATGTTTATAATAAGTGTAAGCAGGATGAGTAGGTTCCAGGAAGAGGATTCATCCAGCAAAGGATGACCACCCAAAAGTACAAAGGTGGTTTCCAGGACAAGGAGATAGCTGTGCTAGGCAGCTGTGCCATAGCTGTAAAGAAGCCAGTGCTGTGCAAGGAGTTGCAAGCAAGGTGATGGCGGATTGATGCGTCATGGGCCGTGACTACAGTTGGTGGAAGCTGAAGCCTAATTTTGCTAGTTTTCTTGAGTCCTTAGGAAACACATGTACCATCAAGGGGGATGAAGAAGCAATGATTGTTGGAGGTTCTTTTGCTCAATGCTCAGAGTGTTGGACAGTGGCACTGATGCTTTGAGGTCAGTGGCCCTGTAACAACAATTTTGCACAAGTGTGAAACTGGGATTGTGCTAGCACACTGCTGTGCTAGCTTCCTAAAAACCCTAGAGCCAAAGTTACCTGTGTGGCACAACTGTGTCATAGGTGAATAACCGCTCTATGACTCAGGTACATCTCTGTGCCAGGGGAGAGCTTGTAAATGCTAAGGGAAACTGCACTGCGATAGTCTGTCTGCCGAGTCAGAAGACTGTTGGAGGTTCTCTCCTGAGTAGGCATCAGAGTTAGTGTGTGCGCTGAGGGCATGTAATGTCCCAGGACCGGGCTGAGTAGTGAGGCTACGTCAGTTAGGTTTTCACCTGTGTCAGCCATCGGTGACACAGGTATCGGTCTGCCTGAGCCGGTTACCATTGTGCGTTGTGATTAGCTGTGTCACCGGTGCCTGTCACTGGTGAGTCACTTAATCCTACGTGGCATGAGAGTAACAGTCAGGTGCCTGTGGACTCTATATATAGAGGACCAGGGAGGTCTCAGACCTCAACCTTTGCAAAAGCTTTGCAATCCATTTCGACCGTTGCAAACCTCTTTTCTCCTGAACAGAAGTAAACCTTCCTAAGTCTTAGTTCAAGTGAGAGTTAGAGCTTTGAGCAGAGAGCCTGGTTCCTCCAAGAGTTGTTGTTGCAGATTCTTTCTTGGAGTGTCTACTCCTAGACGGGTGTAGGAGTTGCTGTGACCACCCAAGATTGTGTGGGCTGGTACGGTAGTTTGTGAAGGTGATCTGAGGTCTACCTGCTGCAAGGCGAAAAGACTTCCACAAGCAAGAGAAAGAGACCTGAAAACTCAGGTACTCGGAGAACAAGCACGATTCAATGCTGGCGATCTCTTCGGAGTAGCCTCTTCAACAGAGATGTACCATTTCTGAAAAGAGTAGGAACTTCGGTGAAAAATCCCTTGTCTCTCTAAGTACTTTACATTCAGTACTTACTTGCTCATCTGATCTGCATGCTTGTGTGATCCTCTGTTATATATAACCTAGCTGCAATCCTATCTCATTGCCTGTGTTAATCTAGCTGTGTCACAGTTGCTTTACTGCTTATCACATATCTGTGCCAGTTACCTGTTACACAGCTATCTGTCATATACATCTGTTTAGGGTTTTCAGCTTACCTGTGTTAGCCACCTGTGTGACAGCTGTGTGTTAATTTACATATCATATACTGTCTGAATTGTTAACCTATCACACAGCTAGCTCAACCCTTCAACCTGTTAAGCCTTAAACTTGATAAACTGAAGTAATTGTTTAAAATGATTAGCCTCCTATTCACCCCCCTCTAGTCGGCACCTACAATCCTTTCAACCTTCATCAAGTCCTTTCCCTTGCCATGCTTCGGCGATGCCACCTTGGGATACCTCTTCGGTGATACTTATGCTGTCAGCTCAAGCTGTCTCGGTGACAGCGCCGCTACCACAAGAGGTGAGAACGTCAAAGGCTCCACTGGTTCATCTACCGGTCATGGCAAAACCTTCTTAGTCGGCCACGACGCATCGAGAGAGATGTCCTTCTTGGGCCACTGGATGAATGTCCCCTGGCTTGACTTAGAGTTAAGATCTCGTTGTTTGGTGGAATCGGGAGTTTCAGCTTGCTAAAAGTGTCGTTAACCCCATGATGCTCACCATCGCGTTCATAGGGTCTAGGGGGACGTTATGTATCCTCTGCTCTCTCGTGGCTGGGAACACTAGCCCCCAAGCGGCATCCACGAGATCATCCATGCCCACCAACCTAACTTGAATCGTGCATCTCGTGGGAACCTACATCAAAGAACGCGTTTCAGCCAACTAGCCACAAACAATCTTATGTGGAATAATTTTTCCAGGTATATCAAGAATACCTCGATCTCATCACAGGGGAAGGTAGTTTTTAAAGTTGTATCTTCCTGGCGAGTAGGGAGGTCGATCGACGCGCAGCTACTGCGTCGAGCCCCAGGGCAGGCAGCAACTGGCTGTTCTGTTCGGCTACTCGTAAGAATGCCGAGAAGCCTTCGATGTACTCATTGCTAGCACGATTCTCGGCGTACATCCACCGTCGATCCATCTATAACAACATGCAAATTTTATTAAATTGAGCAAGAACTATCAAAATATTATGTGCCGCAAGATTGTATAAAAATATTATCATAGCTACGTCTAATACAAAATATTAGTATTATCAACATAGCATGCAAGGTTCACAATCAACATAAGTAAGTTTGAAATACAGGGTTCAACATGATCAAGGCAGAAATGCTTGCCTAGCGAGTTGGGGTACGGGTATTCCTCCTGGAACTAGGTCTGTGGAAATCCGGGGTCCTCCTTGAGAGAAGCTGGTGTGTCGGTAACTACATGTTGAAAAGAATGGTGAATAAATATTGATGGTGCATATGATATGTTCACGTCCTGACTGTAACTTAGGAAGCATTTTGGGTGGCTAGGGTTTTAGGTTAAGTTGATGATCTTTCTCGTACGGGATATACAAACATAGGTATATATATCATAACCTCCTTTTAATTAGGGTGGGCATGACCTCGACATTTCCTGTAGTGAGTCCAGAGAATACAAGTGGTGGAAAAACCTAATTAATGTCATTCTGGACCTTGCACAAACTTTTTTTTTGAAAGATATCTTTAGCTTGAAACAATAGATGTCCTATATGAGAGGGAAGTCAAACCATTAGGTTTCATTTAAAATAAGGTTGGCTGGATAATCGTTGATGGTAATGAACAACATACAACGTAACGTGAAGTTTTCCTTTAGGTGTGCATCCCATACCCTTACGCCTTCATCCCAAAGAAGTTTGAAATCATCCACTAATGGGGCAAAGTACATATCAATGTCATTTCCAGGTTATTTCGGACCTTGGATAAGTATTGCCATCATGGTGTACTTCCTCTTCATACACAACCAAGGTGGAAGGTTATACATGCATAGATTCACGGGCCAAGTGCTGTGTCAACTACTCATATTGCTGAATGGGTTCATTCCATTAGTGCTCAGCCTGAACCTTACATTCCTCGCCTCTTCGCCGAACATAGCATACCTCCTGTCAATATTTCTCCACTATACAGAATATGCTGGGTGTCTCAACATTTCATCATCTGTACGCTCATCTGCGTGTCAACGCATCAGTTTGGCCTCCTTCGGGTTCACAAATAAGCGCTTCAAATGGGAAATTATGGGCAAGTACTAGGCAAACTTAACAGGAGTCCCCTTCCTCACCTCTATGCTTTCCCGATGTCATCACCGTCTATCTTACGCTTATATCATGAAGCTTTGCACATTGGACATGCCCGCAAAATCACGTACTCTTTACGGTACAGGATACAGTCATTCCTACAGGCATGTATTTTCTCTACCACCATTTCCAAAGGGCAAAGAACCTTCTTAGCTCTGTATGTAGTTTTCGGCATCTGGTTTCCTGGAAGTATTCCCCTAACAATGTTAGGAGCGACGAGAAGCTCTTATCGGTCCATCCGCTACTAGCCTTCAGTTTTAGCAGTTCCAAAACTCTCAACAACTTTGTGAACTTGCAGCCAGGGTACATTGTTTTCTCCAAGTCTTACAATAAGCAGACAAATTTCCTGTACTCCCGACCATTCTCACAGTTTTCTTCGACATCTCGAATCATCTGATCTAACTTGTTGTCCTCATGCGACGATGTGTCGTCTTGCGACACGTCCTCTTGTGACGCACATACGTCATCACGCGTCTGCTCAAGAGGCGTGCTATTGACAGTATCAGCCACATCGTTGCCTTCGTCCATGGTTGCTGGACCTTCCTCTACAATCTGATCTTCACCGTGGCTGGTCCAACATGCATACCCCTTCATGGATCCTGTCCTGATCAAATGTGCTTGGATCTGTGCAAGGTTTGTGAAACTCTTCAAATTTTCACAATGACAGCATGGACAGCTGATCCACGTCTCCCCTGTGTTCAAACTATATTGTTCGGCTACTCGTAAGAATGCCGAGACGCCTTCGATGTACTCATTGCTAGCACGATTCTCAGCGTACATCCACCGTCGATCCATCTATAACAACATGCAAATTTTATTAAATTGAGCAAGAATTATCAAAATATTATGTGCCGCAAAATTGTATAAAAATTACCATAAAATTTGGCAACACCACCCCAACCAACCTATATCAAGTGTACCAAACAATGGACAACTGCATTCAAAGCTCAGCTGGCAACTTTGGACAGCATTTATGGATGTCGAACGGCATCATCTGAGTCGGTTCCAGCGAAACAACCGTCTCAAAGTTATCTCAGCCGGTTGGAAAAAGGGAACCGGCTGTAAAAGTTCACTTACCTCAGCCGATTTTATTGGACAAACCAACTGTAATACTATCACAGTCAGTTTTCCACTCTGAACTGGCTGAGGTTAGATATTATCTCAGCCGATTCATTCTTTTCAGTCGGCTAACCTCAGCCGGTTCATTCTTTTCAGTCGGTTTCTTCACACCAACCGACTGAGACTTGAGTTCTTACTGTCGGTTTTGCTTGCATCGACTGAGATCTAGGGTCCAGGAAACCTTGTTCTATAGTAATGGCAGCTCAGTATTGGAAAAACAGAAGAGAGGAGAGGAGGAGATAGCTCAGCTTCAATACCAGGGAATGGAAGAAGTGCTCAGGAGGGAGGCTTGGGGAGAAGAAGCGAGCAGTGCTCGGGCGCAGCAATGGGAGGGAGCTCGGGTGGCTTGGGAGCTCAGAGAAGGGAGGAGCTAGGCGCTAGCTCGCTTGAGGGAGAAGGAAACTCGGAGAAGGAGCAATGGAGAAAATTAGAACAGCTCAGGAGCTTGAGGTGAGGAGAGTATCGATGGAATTGGGGCTTGGCTCGGGTTGAGGGATGGGGGTGTAGAAGGAGTAGCTCGGCTGGGGCGGTGCTTGGAGAAAAGGAGCTATGGCAGAACAATGGAGTAAGGGGCTGAGCAAGGAAGAAATTAGGGGTAGGAAGAAGAAACTTGAGGAAGGACAGGTACTACAAAAGAGAAGCTTGGTTGCTTGGTTTGATGATTGAGAGAGAGGAGCTAGCAAAAATGGTAGCACAGAGAAGAGAAAAAGGCAGGGAAGCTCGGGTTGGTCTTTTAAACTAAAGTGAGGAAGAATTAAAGAAGGGAGATGGGTAGCTAGGCACTACTGTAAATGCTCAGAGAAAGGTTGGCACTGATGTTGAGCAGGTTGGTGAGCTGGCGGAGTAGCAATGCTGTCAACAGGAGAGAGAGAGAGAAAAGAATGGAGGGTAGGAGGATGGAGAATGGGAGGAGGTCTGGTACTGGTGCGAGTGTTGTAGCAGCACAGATGAGCAGTAGAAATTAGGCACCAAAATCAAGTGAGGAGGGTGGCGTGGCTTGGTGCAACAGGGAGTAGAGGGATTCGGTTGGTACACCGAATGTGGCCTTAGCAAAAAGAAAATACTCAGCAGGAAAGAAGAGGTGCTTTACAGTGCAAAGAGCTGTACACCCTCTGAAATTTTCCTGGCACTTTTAGAGAGACAGGAGAGAGATCTTATTTGCAAAGATTGAGTATCAGCTTTTGCTTGCGAGTGGATGGAAAGGAACTAAGGTTTTTAGTTATGCACCCATACATGCAGATATATATGCATATATATTTCCCCAATAGGCTGAAAAGGTGACCCTAAGAAAAGATATGACAGTTGATAGGATGGATTTAGTTACCTATATGCTTATAAGTTGTACATATGCATCCTTGCTCAGTTTAGTATGTGGAAAAGGTTTGTTTAAAAGGGGCGCACCTTTAAAACCAAAGTGATGCACAGAAAAGTGTTTTCCCCAGTATAAAACTAAGAACAGAACATGTGCTGTTTGGAAGGGTTTTGGATGTCAAGGTTAAATGGAAAGTTCGCATTTCAAACATCTTAGAAATATTTCCCTGAATGTTTCGTTTTGGAAGTATATATATACATATGGATAAGTATACCAAACAAGAGCGAAGGGTGCCGGAGTTTTAGGGTATTAGCATTCGGAGTTCTTGGAAATCCAAAGAAGGGTGAAGGTAAGGAGAAGCTGGCCTTACATCGAGGGACACAAGGTCAGATTGGCGGAGACGTAGATGTGATAAAGGTTTGAACAATTGGTTCGAGAAGAAGATCACGTGGTGGTTATAATCGGATGGTGACATGAATACGAGAGAGACGACAAGGTTTTAATTCAGTTTATTCAAGGAAGTATAATTATTAGCATAAAAAGTTTTTGTAAGCCTAAATTTTTGGGTTCCAAAAATTCGGGGTGTGACAGGTTAGGGCTGTGGGGACGCGTATGTTGCGAGTATGGAAGGAGGTGTTAGGACCCGAAATCTAGAATATAAAACTTCAAATGGAATCATCACATAAGTTGAGATGTCAACCCCAACCTCAAGCAATGGGATATAGAAACCTAAACAGGAGTAGAGTGATATGGCCTCGAATAGATCGAGACATAAACCCCGACCTCAAAGCCTGCAATTGAATGCATCAGCCTAACTCGAGTGATATAGTCTCCTAACTCCTTTCTTACTGAGCTGGAACATCAACTCCAAACTCGTCTTGGGAAATTAATGCATGGCAAGAGTAGAGTGATATAGTTCCTAAACTCTGAGTGAAAGAGTCGCTTCACAGTGATGGTCACACTTGACAGTTCTATATTACGAATCTCGAAACCATATTACTTCATGTGCTTTATAATCATACATGCATGGGACCTGAGACATATTGGAGAAAATAAGTAACACAACAGTAACTCTTCGATAAAAATTACAATAATATATGTAGCTCTTAATCGAGTAAGCTTGACAACCTGTTCATACAAGTGGTCCAGAGACCAAACTCAAATACGCAGCGGAAATCTCAAATAGATGCAACTTGTCTCAAGGAGGGATAGTAGTGGACTATGTTGCATAAAGCCAAGTTTCCATTTAATATTATGCTAAGTAGATAAAAAGCGATTACCAGATCAAGTTATGAGTGGATAAGTGGGCATTCTTCCTAAACTAGTCCAAAACTTCTGTCACCTTCAACTTAAGACCAAACAATTCTTCCTCAACCACCTAGGAGGAAGTAGCCACTAGCTTCTCTCAACAAAAGTAACACTTTTAGAGTAACATTGAACTTATCTAACTTGATGTAGGTAATTACCAAGTTGTCCATAATCGTGGACATGACTATTCGAATAGTTCTAACCCCACTTGGATGTACATCTTTACCTACATGTTTTGGTCGACTCTTAATGCTAGGTCATTAACACACTTCACGAGGTGTGTTAGTAGTGAGTGATCAAACATGACAGTTACAATGCTTTCGACTTAGGTATGAGCCAACCCTATGGGCTAGTCTATCTACTCTAGTCCGGTCATTAACTCTGGCATGGTCCCACAAGTGGTGAATCGAGATATATCCCTAGTCACTTCAAGACTGTGATTCCACGACACCCTTATATTGAGATACACATCATGTAACATCATTTTTCACCCACACAAAAAATAGAAACAGCAAACCAAAGCAGCTCATACACTAAGTCTAGGCAAATTATTTAGTTGTGGATGGTCTCATTATAACACCCGTGTAGAACTACGCAAATCTTAGATCAATGTACATCGGAAGCCGGCCTTGCAGGAAGACAAGAAAACCCACCATGTTCCTAACATGGCCTCTTGTCTAAGCACAATGATAATTAGTGTAGTTCTTTAACTATTTCTCGGTAGTCTCTAAACATTGTCACACTTAACCCATCCATGATATACTAATTCATCGAACTACCTGAAGAACAATGACCTAACAAGTTAAGAAGGGCTAAGGACTCACCTAATCTAATCATGCCTGATCGAAAGGAAATGTCATTGCTTTTAGGTTACAAGGCAATTCCATGCAAAGAATAGAAATTTAACTATCTATCGATAAAGTAGAAGTTGAACGCATGTGATATAGGGTTGAACACAATAGTATGTTTGGAAATATTAGGCGATATCAACATGGTTAAAGGAGGGCTGCTTGCTTTGCTACTCAAGGGCAGGACATTGCTCGTAGTAGAAGTCACTCATGTCACGACTTTCTGGGGCTATCAAGAAGAAGCAGAAACACCATAAAAACAATAGTTAATAATTACTACTAATGAAAATTCATCGTCATGGTCATGGAATTATACTTTCAAGATAAATACTATTCCACATGGAATCAAGTTAGTTAGAATCCAGATGCGTGAGATATGACATTCTGAAGAATCTCCAGCGATAGGGAAACTCTAGATTTCTCTTTTTAGTCATTTTCATTTTTCCCACTATGAAAACATGCATGAAAATTTCATAAAAGTACAGTATTTTTTATTTAAACATTTTGGTACTTTATTCATATTTTCTGACTAAAAAAGTAGTTATGAATTTTCTAAGAGTTAAACCATTTTAAAAGGTTTTCTGAAATATCAGATAATCATTTTGATTTAAAACAACATAAGATACTTTTTATACCCACTGTTGTCCAACCATAGTCAATGGCAAGTGGGTCCTGGGATTAGAGGAGACTAGGTCAACCCTATCCTGTCAAATGGTCCTCTAGGCTGACATGCTAGTGACTCATTTACTTAGCTTCATTTTTATCACATGTTTAATTGATTGGATCCACATGTTAGTGACTAATAAATTTTTTGTTAAATAGGCCGAGCCCGCGTGACAACGACTTGTTAGGATTACTAGTTGCATTAACTATTTTCACCATTCTAACGACCGGGTCCCCCCAGTAAGTGGCTTAGCCGGTGGCTTAACTTCGGCGAGCTCGTGCGTGCATGCCGACAAGGCACACATTCATGCTATTGTGGGTTCAAGACCAACTCTTACATGCATGCGGTTCCTGGCACCACACTACGTGCAACCGTAGTGGTGCGAGGCCCTAGGGTGGCTGGAAACATCACCAACGGTGACCTGAGGCAACTCGGCAGGGTGGTGCTCGTCGGGAAGGCCCACCGAGGACGTGCACATGCTTGGGGAGGCACGCAGAAGGTGTAGGGACTCACTAGAAGCTCGATGGTGGGCTCACGACGGACAGAGGAGCTCAGGAGCATCATCTTCACTAGCGCCGGTAGACGGCAGAGCAGGGATATTGCCATGGTGAGACTCTAGATGCTCCTGGCTCACGAAAGATGTCTGGAAACAGTGGCAGTGGAGCTCAACCAGAGATGAGGAAGATAACCATGGATTGGTCGGTTCACGCTGTTCCAGTACAATTCCTTCCATGGGGAGGCACTATGGGTGGCGACGATCCTTTCTGACATAGCGGTGCATCGAGGAGAAGCCATTGGCCATGTCGTTAAGGTGAGATGTTCACGACGGTGCTCTAGACATCATCGGTGTTCCGAGCAGACGAGGGAAAGAGAGGTAGGTGATACTTGCTTGGGAAAGAGGTAGAGAGCACGTGAATTCAAACCGTGCAGTCAAACGGGGATAAGGTCGACTATAGTCACAGTGATGGGGAAGGGTGGCAAACGAGCCGAGATTCGACCGAGGTGCAATTCGTCGCCCTCGGTGCACGTATCGCTGCACCGATGGCTCCAAGAGGTTTTAGCGTGTCGCCACGCACCTACTGGTGTACTGGCGTGAGCCGAGGTGGCATGTCACGCTGGAAGCAAGAGGTGGCCGCGGTGGGCACGCGGGTAGCACTCAGCTATTCCGTGCACTGAGGAAGATGACAAGCTTGACAGGCAGGTCCCACGTGTCAGTGTCCGATTACTAACAAACGTGTGCGTGCACGGGCAAGGCGTGGGTCGCTTGGCTGGGCTGGTTTTGGCCCAATCTGAACTTCTTCTTTTTCTTTGTGTTTTTTGTTTAGAATTTAGGTTTGATTTATGAATTCAAAACCAAACAAGTTTTAAATTTTTGTGAATTTTTACAGGGGCTCCTTAGAATATTTAGAATTATGTAAATATATTTCCAAGGCTACTTTGTTCAACATTTTCTAGAACGAAAATTGGAATTCAAATTTTGTCCAAGTTTGTGTTTGGACTGCAAGTATGTGATACATTGATACATTGATACCAGAGGCTCAAAAATAACGTATTGAGCTTATATATTAATTTTGAAGAGATTCCAACATTAGAAAATCCTTCTACTTAATAAATCTTTGATCTGCCATTATTTACTTAGGGTTTTTCAAATGGTTCTTTTGCCATTTCTTGAGGTTCAAAATTTGCCTCATTTTCATATTCAGGTAAATGAAGGCATGACATGTCCATGATGCACAATAAGATGTGTATAGAAAAGGGGAAGTTGTAGACCTACCCCCTTACAAGAATCTCGACCCCGAGATTTGGATTAGCTTGAGAAAAGGGAAGGGTATGCTGATTGAAGGTGATCTTCCTCAGAGTGGTTAGACCATTGAACTTTAAGAACTTGATTTCACGTCTTCTCATTTTTCATTTTTCTTCATCAAGAATGCGGACCTGATATTTTTGATATGAGAGATATTCTTGAAGATCAGAGTATCAACATCAAATTCCGGAATTGGATATCGAAAACATATTGTTAGTTGAGAAACATGGAAAACATTATGGACTTATGAAAAAGATTGTTGACGACGGGATCCCCACGGGATAGGCCCAAGACAAGGAGTCGGCCCAGCAAACTCGGGATGGCCCAACTCCACAGTAGGAGGCCCACTCGGCCAAATACGGCTCATAGGGTCCACTCGGAAGCAACGTCAGGGTGCCATCAAGACCAGGCGTCACAGCCCCATCAAGGCCAGGAGTTACGACTCCATCAAGGCGGACATTACAACGACATCAAGGCAGGCGTTACTCGGCGAAGACGTTACTCGGCGAATTAAGTAGAGTTAAGACACACCTTAACTATGCTATTACTGCAACCAAGCAACTGGCCGAGTCGGCACCTGTAACGCCCGCCTCGCCAGACCAATATACGGCGAAGCTAGGGCTCCCATGCACGGGAGAGAGAGACGATCGAATATCCGTGCCATCCTCCCTCTGGCCAAGAACAATAGCCATTTTCTCTGTAATTTCTCACACAAGATCCGTAATCTATTCAGCAGGAGTAGGGTGTTACCTCTTCCATTAGAGGGCCTGAACCTGGGTAAAATTGCTTGTGTGAACCCGCCTAAATCATCCTCTTGCGCCCCCCGATCCATAAAAATGAGTATTACCGCGAAATCCCCGTGACAGTTGGCGCGCCAGGTAGGGGAGGCGCATGCTGGAGCCATGATCCAGGCGGGATCTCCTCCAGCCACCGGCGGCGGGCTCGTGACCGGCGACGTGCTGTTGCACACTGCCTTTGCCGTGTTCCCTGAAGGCACGGAGATTTCCTTCGGGAGTCTGCATTTCGTGGCCAGCGCCTTCAGCCGGCTAAACCTCCAGGGTCTGGCTTCTTGTTCCGTGGCGGAACCGATGCCTGGAGGTTCCCTGGGATCTCCATCCGCCCCGAGCAACGGCAAGATGATCTCCCAACTCGTTGGCATGGTCGGCTTCGACTCTTGCCTACCTGTCTTGGACTCCGAATCTGACAAGGGCAAGAGCTCGCATAGCCATGCCTCCGCGGCCGAGGTATACATGGTCACGCCCAGCGCCACCGGCGTCGCAGGCACGTCGGGTGCTGCGGTCAGGGCGAGGGACGAGCTCTTACGCACTCCCATTGATGGACAGTCGGAAACCGAGAGGGCCATAGAGGCGTCTCGGCAGGCCATCCTCGCCGAGCAGGAGCGCATTGATCAAGAGAGAGCAGTTCTCGAAGCGCGAGAGCGTGAGCATGAGGAGGCCGTGGCTTGTAGGTCCCACCGGCATTCAAATCGGCGCTCTTCATCAGCCGCTCGGAGGAGCCACGCCATCCGCAATTCTCTCTTCGGACGAGAGCAAGACAGAGTTCCGGTTTACCAAACTCCAGCTCAAAATCTCGTCGCGGGCTGCCGCGCTGGCCTACTCACTCCCGCCCTCGGCGGACGGCCCTGCGGCGGAAACCTACCACCGAGTCGTCACCCTGATGAAGACGGTGGTAGAACAACAGAACGAGGCCACATCGGCACGCGATCGGCTGGCCTCCAGGTCTGCGCGGAGCCAACCCTCGGCGGCTCCGAGTCGCCCTGTCACCATAGGCTCATCACAACCGAGTCGCTCCACTAACTGGCGTCCCGACGCTCACGAGGAGATCAACCGGATCCACGAGGAGTGGCGCCGAGCCGACTCCCACCAAGGCCGGGCTGGCAGCGCCCGCAACGCGCGGGACGATCTCGAGGAAATTCGCACGGCCCGGGCGCGTGCTGAGCACCGTGGCGCCGAGGTCAATCAGCCAGGTGGCTCGACCTCCACTGGTCCGCTGTGCTTCAGCAGGCGGATCCGTTCCGAGCCATTCCCAGATCAGTTCCGGATCGCCAGCGGCGTCGACAAATACGATGGCACTACCAAGCCGGAGACTTGGCTGGCCGACTACCTCGTCGCTTGCAACATTGGTGGGGGCAATGAGCGTGTCGCCCTCCGCAGCCTTCCCCTGATGCTCGAGGGATCGGCACGGGCATGGCTCAACAGCCTCCCCAAAGACAGCATCTACGACTGGAGGGACCTCCAGGAGGCCTTCGTCAAAAACTTCGAGGGCACGCACAAGCACCCCGGGAATGCGCAGGACCTTTGGCTCTACGTCCAGGAGAAAGGGGAGTCGGTTCACGACTATATTCAGCGCTGGACCTGGCTACGCAACTCCATCGAGGACGTCTCTGAGATACAAGCCATTCAGGCCTTCTCTCAGGGAGTCAAATATGAGCTCCTAAAGCATAAGTTGGCCAGGTATAATATTCAGACCATGGGCCGACTCATGGAAGTCGCCAGTAAGTATGCGACTGGCGAGGAGGCAATGCGGTACGAGGACAAGGGCAAGTCAAAAGCCGAGTCCTCAAGCCGCAAAGACCACGCCGACTCGGGTCGGAAGCATGGCGACAACCGCCCCCAGAAGCGAAGAGCTGGCACTAGGGATGGAGTTAGTGGCGCCGACTTGGTCGTGGCCGCTGAACGCGGCCCCCAGCGCGGCGATGGCGGTCGAAAGAAGGAGCGCCCCTGGCAGCAACGCAAGGCGCCAAGGCTAACCTTCGAGGAGATCCTCGACAAACCCTGCTCCTTCCATAGCACCCCCGACTACCAAGCGGGCCACTCGACCAGGGAGTGCAGCTTCTTAAAGTGCCTTCGGGAAGAGAAATAGCCCGATCCTGATGCTGGCGGTGAAGGTGGCCCAGCTGTGGGCAGTGGCACCGCCCAATATCCCCCGCAGAAGGGCGTCCTCATGATTTTCCGAGGATCTGATTCCAAAAGGAATCGAAAGCTGTGGTACAGCGAAGTGGACGCGACAGTGCCAGCAGTTCCCCAGTGGCTGGACTGGTCCGAAGTGGCAGTCGGATTCGACCGGCTCGACCACTCGGACTGAGTTCCGCATCCAAGCAAACACCCTCTAGCGGTGGATCCACAGGTCGGCGGTTCAAACTCCGCAAGGTCCTCATGGATGGTGGCTCTAGCATCAACATCATCTTCAGGGACACCTTGAAAAAGATGCAGATCTCGGAGTCCCAGCTCCGTCCCACTAGCACAACCTTTCATGGGATTGTGCCAGGAAGGTGCGCTAGACCTCTGGGCCAAGTCTCCTTGGAGGTTGTGTTCGGCGAGCCGAACAATTTCCGAGTCGAGACCCTGACTTTCGAAGTTGTTGACTTCAAGAGCGCCTATCATGCCATTTTCAGCCGCTCAGCTTACGCCAAATTCATGGCTAGGCCGTGCTATGTATACCTCAAGCTGAAGATGCCGGGTCCCAAGGGGGTCATCACAATCACTGGTGACTTCGAGCGCTCCAGCGAGTGCGACATCGCTAGTGCAGACATCGCCGAGTCCCTGATCGCGGCGGAAGAGTTGGAGGCCATCAAGAAGGATGTCGACCTCGAACAGGCTCCGCCTAGCAAAAAGTCGGCATCCGAGTCCGCTTTCCAATCGGCCAAGGACACTAAGAAGGTCCAGGTCCACCCGATGACCCATCCAGAACGGTCCAGATCGGGTCCAACCTTGAGGCCAAATAGGAAAGCGCGCTCGTCGACTTCCTTCATGAGAATTGAAACATCTTCGCATGGAAGCTAGCTGACATGCCCGGAGTTCCAAGGAAGTTCACCGAGCACTCCCTCAATGTCTCCAAAGATGTGAAGCCAGTCAAGCAGTCCCTCCGCCGCTTCGTCGAGGACAGGCGCAAAGCCATTGGAGAAGAGATAGCCCGACTCCTCGCGGCCAGGTTCATCAAGGAAGTTCTTCACCCAGACTGATTAGCAAACTAGTCCTGGTTCTTAAGAAGAACAAGACTTGGCGCATGTGTGTGGACTACACGTCCCTAAACAAAGCATGCCCCAAGGACCCATTCGTGCTACCCCATATCGACCAAGTAGTCGACTCCACGGCCGGTTGTAAGCGTTTGTGTTTTCTGAATGCCTATTCAGGTTATCACCAAATTAAGATGAAAGAATCAGATCAAATAAAGACTTCTTTCATTACCCCATTTGGGTCTTACTGCTATATTACTATGCCTTTTGGTTTAAAAACGCTGGAGCTACATACCAGCGATGTATACAGAAATATTTGCATGACCAGATAGGCAGAATGTCCAAGCCTATGTTGACAACATCGTAGTAAAGACGAAAGAGAGTGCGGATCTTTTGACCGACTTGGTCGAAACCTTCGCCAATCTCAGAAGATTTGACATGAAGCTCAACCCGGAGAAGTGTGTCTTTGGAGCTCCTTCAGGCAAGCTACTCGGGTTCATCATTTCTGAACGCGGAATCGAGGCGAACCCGGACAAGATTGAGTCCATTCTCAAAATGCGCAAGCCGAAGGACCTGAAGGCTGTCTAGCAACTGACCGGATGCGTGGCTGCACTCAGTCGGTTTATCTCCTGGCTCGGTGAGAAGGCTCTGCCTTTCTACCGACTCCTTCGAGTGGACCAGCGAAGCTCAACAGGCCTTCGACGGCCTCAAGCGACTGCTGTCTACACCTCCAGTCCTCGCTACACCAATGGAAGGGGAGCCCTTGCTGCTCTACATTTCAGCCACCAATCAGGTGGTCAGCGTGGTTCTGGTGATAGAACGAGCAGAAGAAGACTGGGTGTAGAAAGTGCAGCGACCCATCTACTACGTCAGCGAGGTCCTCTCTGAGCCGAAGCAGTGCTACTCGCACTACCAGAAGCTCATCTATGGCGTGTTCATGGCAGCGCGGAAGCTGGTGCACTACTTCCAAGCCCACTCGGTTACCGTGGTCAGCCATGCTCCCTTGTCAGACATCATTGGCAACAGGGATGCCACGGGCCGAGTCGCAAAGTGGGCAATTGAGCTCATGGCTCATGACATCAACTACGAAGGCGACAAGCTCCACTACGTGTTGCAGATCCATTTTGCGGTGTCTAACAATGTCACGGAGTACGAGGCACTGTTGCATGGCTTGCGCATAGCCATCTCACTTGGTATCCGCCGACTCCTATGTCGCGGAGATTCGGATCTAGTGGTGTAGCAGGTGATGAAGACGTGGGATGCCAAGGACCCCACCATGGCGGCGTATTGCGCTGCCGTGCGATGACTCGAAGGCCATTTCGAAGGCCTCGAGCTTCATCACGTTCGCTAGGCCGACAATGAAGCAGTCGATTCCCTTGCTCGGATTGGTTCTGCTCATGAAAAGGTGCCACCCGGCATCTTTCTACAACAACTACATCAGCCTTCCGTCAAGATAGAGTCAGCAACCGACTCCTTCGAAGCCATAACCCAAGACTCCGAAAAGGTTGACTTGGCCCAGGAAGGCGTCCTGGCCGTCATCCCTCTTTGGACTCAGCCGTTCCTCGCTTACCTTTTGCGCAAGGAGCTCCCCGAGGATCCGACTGAAGCGCGTCGTATTGTGCACCGTGCTGGGGCCTACACCATCGTCAACAATGAGCTTTACAAGCGTAGCACTTCTGGAGTTCTCCAGAAGTGCGTTTCACCGGAGGAAGGCAGAGAAATCCTTCAAGAAATTCACTCGGGAACCTGCGGCCACCACGCTTCTTCGCGAGCACTCGTCGCCAAGGCTTTCCATCAAGGTTTCTTCTGGCTCACGGCTCATGCTGACGCAGAGGACCTCATTCGCACCTGCGAAGGCTGTCAGAGGTACGCCCGCCAATCACACATGCCGGCTACCTCCCTCAAAACTATCCCCATCACATGGCCCTTCGCCGTGTGGGGGCTAGACATGGTGGGCCCGCTCAAGACAGCGCGAGGGGGATTCACTCACCTCCTTGTCGTAGTGGACAAATTCACCAAGTGGATAGAGGCCAAGCCCATCATGAAATTCGATGGTCCGACTGCCGTCAACTTCATGAAGGGGGTTATCTTCCGATTCGGCATCCCCCACAGCATTATCACCGACAATGGCAAGAACTTCACCGCTGAAGTCTTCTGCCAGTTCTGCCGGGACCATGGCATCCGACTCGACTATGCCTCGGTGGCTCGTTCGCAGTCCAATGGGCAAGTTGAGCGCTCCAATGCGCTCATCATCCAAGGCATAAAGCCCCGACTGCTGATTCCTCTACAAAGGACTGCCGGCTACTGGATCGACGAGCTCCCTTCTGTCCTCTAGAGTTTAAGGACTACTCCAAACCGGTCGACTGGCTACATGCCCTTCTTCATGGTTTACGGAGCTGAAGCTGTCTTGCCGAGTGACATCCTCCACGACTCCCCACGAGTCGTAGCATATGTGGAAGTGGATGTCGAGTCGGCAAGGTAGGACGACCTTGATCTCCTAGAGGAAGCGCAGGAGCTTGCTCTCTCACGCTCGGCCATATATCAGCAAAACTTGGGCCGCTATCACAGCCGCCAAGTCCAGGGCCGAGTCTTTAATAAAGGGGATTTGGTCCTCCGACTCATTCAAGACAAGGCGGGCATGCACAAGCTCTCCCCGCCTTGGGAGGGGCCGTTCATCATCCACCAAGTGTTGCACAATGGCGCTTACTGACTGGAGGACCCAGCATCAAGAGCTGTCACCGAGAGGACTTGGAACGTTGCACAGTTACGTCCCTTTTTTACTTAACACTTTGTATTCGTAATACTTAGCAGTTTTCGATCATGAATAAAATTTCCCTCTCCCGAGCGGCACTCGGGGGGAAGTCTTTTTTCACATTTTCCAGTTGGAATTATTTATTTTGTGATCTTACTGTTAAAACTGGTTTGTTCCCTTGGGCAACCCCCGGGGGCTACACCAAACATCCGAGTGGTTCGATTCTTCCGGACAACCCCCGGGGGCTACCTCGACCCACTGGGTGTGGCCAGTCGATTTAAGTTATTTTAACCTCTCTAACTTTGTTTTCTCCGCGAACGTCTAAGTAAATATGTACGGTACCTAAGGCCCACTCTTTGTCCCCAACTACAGTCGCAACCCAGCTGTCCGGTTGGCAAGAGCAAAAGCTAAAGGTCGGCCTACATACGAAAGGACTTAACGCAGAAAAAAAACTAAGACGAGCAAAATAACTTAAAACACTTTCATTGCAAAATATCGCATCCTTCAACTTAGCAAAGTTTTTACATCATTCTACTCGGCATACCGAGTGTAAAAAACAAATAATAATAATAATAATACATCTATTCTTCTGGAGTCGCCTCTACGCGCTCCTCCAGGTCGGTGAACTTGACAATCCGGCTCGCGGCGCGGCGAACTCGGGGGAGCAGCTTCAGCGGGTCGACTGCCTCGCCTTCTGCATCGAGTGGGGCTCTAGTGGAAATCCCGTCGACGTCCGTGTCAGGATGGTGCGCCAGCACCATCGCCAGTGCCATGCCGGCTCCCGAACGGGCTGCCGACTCCTTCCACTTCTCCACCTCTGCCGAGCCTTGTGAAAGCTTGTCGGCGAGGGCGAAGATGCTGGAGCCCACTTCATCGTTGGGCCAGAGCTTGGTGCAAAGGCTCTGCGCAGCCGACTTCATGCGTTGAACGAGGCTCTTCACTTGGAGGAGTCGGTCCTCCACAGTGACGATACAACTGGACATCAACTCGGGTGTCCAGAAGGCCTCGAGCGCTGATTCAGCCGGGTGCTCCATGCTCAGAGTCAGAGCGCCGCATGCCTTGCCTCCTCCTCCAGTTCTGGGCAAGCATCTGCTTTAGAATTATTACAAGGAACTAAGCAAGGGAATGGACAAAGAAGTTGACGAGTGACTCGAAAGCTCACCGAGCAGGGTCTCGTTGGCTTTCTTGAGATGCCCCATGAGCTCCGACTCCCGCTTCTCCCACTCGACGATGGCCGCAGCATGCCGCTGCTGCGACTCGGTCATCTTTGAGTAGAAGCTGTCGACTTGCATCTGCAGTTCGCGATTGGTGGCCGTCAGTTGCTCAAACTGAGTGGCCAGCTGCTGACGCTCCGACTGTAGGGCGGCGACGGTTTTCCTATTCTCCCGAGCCTGTTTGAGCTTGTTATCGAGCTCGACTTCACGGGTGGTGATCATCTCCTTCGCCCTCTCCACCGGGATAGAGGCCTTCAACCGCTCGCGAAGATGGTTGTTTTCATCCTCCACATCTGCCGACTCAAAAAGATAAGAATCAACGAAATCTTAAAGGCAAAAAACTGCAATGATTCGGATACTTACTCCTTGCGGCGGCAAGCTTCTCTTCAAGCTGCCGAGTCCTGGCTTTTTCGTCAGCCAGCGCTCTCAAGAGAGAGGCATTCCTCTCCAAAAGCGCCTGGCTGTTTTCGCCTAGTCGGATCGCAGCCTGGACAAAGGAAAATTCGAGTCAGTGGGATCTGAGTTAATAAGTCTCCAGCCAACTCAATCAGTCGACTCGAGACTTGGGGGCTACACCTACTGGGTGCACTGATTGTGCTCTGGATGCGAAGACTTACCCCGACAGAAGATTCTAAAACCTCGGCCGAGTCCGCCAAGGTTTTTGCTGCGTCAGCAAACTCCCTAAGCTTGGAGCTGAGAGCAGCGACACAGTCAGTGGCCCTTTGTGCCGCCGCCAGGTCCTCCGTGCTGCAGCTCGGCAGCAACAGCAGGGGCACAAGGCCGCTGGATGAACCGGGTGCCGTTTCTTCGGCCACAAGCGAAGGAAATGGCACAAGGCTTCGTTCAGCCACCGGGGAGGACTCGGTGGTGGGCTGGCTCTCGGCCCTGCCCGCTGGCTCCGAGGAGTCGGCGCCGGTCGCGGCCACCGCCTCCGTTGTCGCCTCGCTGGCGGGAGTCGGCGAAGGCTGTGGGTCAACAGCCGGTGCCACGACTGGCCTGGTACCCGCGCCCGACTCCGGCGTCTCCGCCACGGGCACAGCAGGCGTTAGCGCGTAGGGCGCAGCCGCAGTCGGGGACACGGCTGGCCCTGTTCCCTCGCCCGACTCCGATGCCACCGCCACGGACACGGTGGGCGTTTGCGCATGGGGCGCAGTCACAGTCGGAGCTGGAGAGGCCGACTCCGGCGGCGGAAGTGGAATCGGGCCCGTGGACACGCCAGGCTGGAAGCCTCCTTTATCAGAGAGCTTCCTTTGGACTCTACGAAAGACAAAAGCGCAAACCGACTTCAGCATCTACTCCTTTCAATCAAAATATGGAAGAAAGCAAAAGAAGCATACCTAGTGGTCGTCGGGACTACCTTCTTCTTCTTCGGTTTCTCTGGGGCGGACGGACTCCCGGAGGAACTGGCGAATGCCGACTGGGGCGCAGTCGGCTTGGTGGCAGGCACGGTAACTTGTGCCGCGGGGCTGGCAGTGCCGGCCCGCGCCCGCTTGGCGACCGACTCTGTCTGAGCTGACTCCGCCTGGGTTCGCGAGGCCCCAGACCCGAAGGCGTCGTCCGCACGCCTCCGCTTGATGGTCAAAGGGGCCTCCCCCGCCTCATCTTCCGAGTCGACCGAAACTCGCCCCCGTTCCGAGTCCCCCCCTCCGGGGCTTCCTCATCGACCTCCACGTCGTCCAAAGCCTCCGGAGCTAAGTTTTGCTCGGGGAGTGGCGGCATGGAGTTCAAGTTAAGCAAAGTCTGCAAAACATCAAAAACTCGGTTCGGGAAAAAATGAAGGCACAAAAATGCCAAAGATTCAACTCGAAAGATGAAATGCTTATAGTC
>JAGXJF010004827.1:0-35595 GCA_019208055.1 Stipa capillata | reverse complement strand
TATACTATGAATATCACTATAAGCATAAGTGATTCTAACTTTGTGCACTTAGCACTCTCATGTTTTGTCGAGATACTAGGTGGCCAGAGGTGGAGCCCATCATAGAGTGGAATAGATTTGGGAGCAAAGCTGACCGGTAGCGTTGGTTGACATGGACACACCCTTTGCTACCCGTTACCGAATGAGTATGAATGAGTATGGACAAATATTAGTCATTGCATCATATCTACTTTTAGTATCCATATTTTGATGAGATACTTCCACCATCTGTAACGGAGTCGGTCTTGGCGGTTAGACACAAAGCCCGTCACAGAGTGGACTGGGGCCAAGCCAAAGGCGTCGCCTGATGCCGGAGGTGAAGCAGGAAGCCGTCGTGCTGGAGCACCTTCACCGGTGTTGCTGAATGTGAGAGGACGAATGTTTCTACTGATGCATGTTGACCCTTCACTTTATTATCCATATTAAGGTGACAGAAGGAGACGCTCAACTAGGAGGAAGGAAATAGGACTGTGTGGTAGTCGCCGGAGAGAAGGAAAGCTAGACAGTACTCAAACATTTGCCGTGGCACTATCAAAAACTGTAGTACATCGTGGTCACAGCTTGTTCATGAAATTGAATGATCGATGCCTCTGTGTATACCGTTGTTGTTCCGTGATGATGTATGGTCGCCTTACATAGTTCTAATAACGAGTTGGCTCTATGGGTAATATGTACTCAATCCAATCAAATGTAAATATCCTACAACTTCCTAAAAAATGTGCCAAATAAACTTCAGCAAATACAAAATTGGAGGTCATCTTGGTGTCAACAGGAAAATATTGGAGAAAAGAGAGATGACATTACTGACCTGGATGCTTGTAACATGCTAATGGTTGTGAGGCACCAAAAATCCTTCTTCCCCCAGCGCGGTCACGAAGCCACCCAGGAGGACTACCGTCGACCATGTCAACGCCAGGTAGCCTAAGCCCGTTACCGCCAATAAAACGTACGTCTGCCAGAGCACATAATGGTTGAGCGACCTCTCTTCCGGCCGTTGCCGCTTCAGTGGGCTGGGTCCACGCTCAAGCAAAGCTTCTGCTTCTGCGAACATCTTCTTCCAAGCAAGTCTCATTGTGTTCGGCCGAAGTCTTGCTTTCTAGTGAGCGACGAACGATGTTCCAGCCTAGCTAGGCTTCTGGAGGTGCAGTGCTGCCTGCAAGTAAATTTTAAGCAGAATGGATGGGATCAATCATGGTCCGGGGAGATGCATGATATAGCTCGTGTCAGCTGTTCAAATCCTTTGGACTGATTTCCTCGGGTGCGAGGGGTAAAGTCCCTTATGCCCTCCTCACTTCAGAAGCATTAATCCCCTTCCCTTTCCAGGGAGGACTAGTACTACGTTAGATTTATGGACCACCTAGAATTGTGCGGGGGTCGCGATCCCTCCTCTCACGGTCGAGTCGTCCGCTTCTTATTCCACCTTCCAAATACCAAAAATAAAATCAAATAAGGAAATTTTCGATACGAAATTTTAAATAGTCTTTTTCAAGAAAGCTTGAAAGGGCAGAAAATCCCTGCAATCCACTATAAAAAAATAGAGTTGTGCACTTAACTAGGAAAAGCAAGGCGAAAACCAGATACAAAGGGTACAAGGAAACCCCAGTTGATCGACAAATCGATGGACTCCAAAGATAGATGTACCACCACTACACTGGTGTCGCGGGGATTTCGCGGCAATATACATTCTAAGCAGGATTTGGGGGGGGCGCAAGATGATGATCCAAGAGCGGGTGCACACAAGAGATTTTACCCAGGTTCAGACCCTCTATGGAAGAGGTAATACCCTACTTCTGCTGGATTGTTATTAGGCCTCGTGTGATGAGTTTCTCAATACAAGAATGGTGTGATTCCTGGAAGAAGAAGAAAATCGGGGGGGCCCCTTGCGCGGGTGCCCTAACCTTGCCTTATATAGACCCGGCAAGGCCTAGGTTTACAACTGCCGAGTCACGGTAACGGCAACCTTAATGAGCGCCTTTATTCTACTTATGGTGCCCTGTAACGTCTGCTCATGCCCGCGTAACGCCTGGCCTTGATTGGCACCTGGCCATTATCTCCGAGTGGATCCTGCGGGCTACATCTGATTGAGTGGGCCTCCTGTAGCGGCTTTGGGCCACCCTGAGTTTGTTGGACCGAACCCTTGTCTTGGGCCTATCCCTTGGGGATCCCGCTGTCAGTAGCCCCCGAGTGCTTCAGGGTCTTGATGCGGGGCGCCGTCTGGTAGGCGAGCTGTGGTTAGACCTTGATGGACTCCTAAGATACCTGAAAAGGTTAGGTTTGCACTAAGAGGTGAAAGTCTCGGTGATACTTGTGTTTTCCTGCTGTGGAGGTCGGCTAGTGGCCTGCCGGGAGGCGTATCATAAATTTCGAGTGAACCCGAGCAGCGCCTGGGCTTATCCGAGTGGATCGTTGCCAGCTTATGCCCGAGGGGGGCGCTTTCGATGTTCAGCTTCGGAACCGAGTCTTCGAACTCTGGCATTGGGTTCTAAATCAGAACCCATCTTACGCCACTGTGGATGCCGAGTTCGTCCTTAGCTTGGGTGTTGCCGAGTGGCCTGTAAACCCTGTTGGGCCGGTCATCGACACCCTTTTGCAGAGCCGGTCTGCTTCCGAGTGGTGCAGTCGGTGTGCCTCGGAATTGTTCGGTGGAGTCGGCGCAGCCTTTGTGTCATGACTCAGCAGGCCGAGCCAACTCCAAACTGGTTCGGCGACCGAGTGTGATATAACCCGTTCGAGCCGAACCCGGTCAAAGCCGGCTCGCGGTCACACGAAGATGTCACGACTGCGCGCGACGTCAGACCAGCATTTATTGCGCGTGACGTCACACCAGCATTTATTGCACGTAGTTGGTTGGACAGAGCGCTTGGGACGCCGCAGCGTGATGATTTCGCCTCGAGTCCTACGTGGGGCGTGCGCGGGACATCCGCTGCCACAGCGGCGACTGCACGGGACACTTGAAGCGACGGCTCGTTATGATTGTGCCTCGAATCACGCACAGGGAGCGCGCGAGATGACCGCTGACGTAGTGCACGTTGGCCGGAATACTTGAGACGACGAGCCGCAACGAAAAATGCGCCTCTAATCCCGCGGGGGCGCGCGTGCTGGACGGCAGTTGCCGTGGCGGTTTGCTACCACGTATAACGCGCTACCCCGGCGGTTCGCCTCCCTCCTCTATTAAAGCGGACGCGGGGGAGAGCAGTTCCCATTTGCTCTTCGTCTTCCTCGCGCACCTCGGCCATTAGCCTCCAGAGCTCTATCGCCATGTGCTGCTTCTTTTCTTCTCTTTCCGAGAACTAGTACTCGGTCCGCCACCGCTTCTCGATCATGTCGCGCGTCTCCAAGGGCAAGAAGATCGACTCCAGATCCTCCTCCGCCGTCGCGCTCCCCGATGATTGGAAGAAAGGCGATTGGGTCCCGTCGGTGGTTACCGACGAGATCCTTGTCGGCCTCGCCACCGAGGGCATACTCCCTCCTCGAGCGATCAGCAACTGGAGGGCGCCGTACTAGGAGTCGAAGCTCGCCCCGCACGAGCACGAACGGGTGCTGCTCCTCCCGTTCGTCGAGCGGGGCTTGTCGCTGCCACCCCATGACTTCGTGCGGGGGCTGCTCTACTTCTACGGCCTCCAGCTCCATCACCTCAACCCCAATGGCATTCTGCACATTGCGTGTTTCATCACACTGTGCGAATGCTTTTTGGGGACTCGGCCCCACTGGGGGCTGTGGAAGAAGATTTCGTGGTGAAGGCGTAGCTGATCAAGGCCGGCGGGCGCCTTTCCTCTGCGGGGGAGCCGGCATCCAAGTCAAGTCCGGCGTGAAGTACTTCAAGCTGTAGCTCCCCGACACTGTGCGGAGGTGGCAAGACGGGTGGTTTTACTGCCCGGACGAGCACACACCGATTACACAGGAGGGGCTGCCGAAGTGCGTCGTGGGTCGCCCAGCCTGGCAGAAGCATTGGGGCGCCAAGCCTTCCAGCGCGGAGATGCCGGAGGTCGAGCGCCTTACGAGGAGGATCCAGCGACTCCGGGACAAGGGACTTACTGGAGTCGACCTCATCGTGACCTGGGTGAGTCGGCGGGTCCAGCCGCTGCAGGCTAGGGCGCACCCGATGTGGGAGTACTCTGGTGCGTCTGACTCAACCAGGGTGTCGGCGGGGGGAGCTCTCGGATTGGCACTTCATGGAGCTTCTCAAGAATTTGACCAAGGAGCGATCCGGTCTCACCAGAGCGCCGCACGTGGTGCCTTATTCTACCGCCAACCCCCCGTCGGCTGTAAGCATTTCGTCTTCCGAGTCGAACCCTTTGCATTTTTTGTTTCTTCATTTCTTCTGAAACCGAATCTTTGACGTTGCAGACTTTGCTTAACTTGAACTCCATGCTGCCACTCCCTGAGCAAAATCTGGCTCCGGAGGTTTTGGATGACGTGGAGGTCGACGAGGAAGCCCCCGAGGGTGGGGACCCAGAACGGGGGCGAGTTTCGGCTGACTCGGGGGACGAGTCAGAGGAAGAGGCCCCTCTGACCTTCAAACGGAGGCGTGCGGATGACGCCTCCAGCTCCGGGGCCTCGCGAACTCAGGTGGAGTCGGCTCAGGCGGAGTCGGCCGCTAAGCGGGCGCGGGCCGAATCCACCAGCCCTGCGGTGCAAACTGCCACTCCCCCCGCCAAGTCGGCTGCGTCCCAGTCGGCATCCGCCAGCTCCTCCAGGGGTCCGTCCGGCCCGGGGAAACCGAAGAAGAAGGTGGTCCCCATGACCACCAGGTACACCTTTTTTTTACTTTATCTTTCACATTTCAATTGAAGAGGGAAACATGCTGAAGTCAGTTTGGGTTTTTGACATTGTAGAGTCCAACGGAAACTCTCCGACAAAGGAGGCTTCCAGCCCGGCGCACCCATGGGCCCGACTCCAATCCCGCCGTCAGAGTCGGCTCCCCCAACTCCAACTGCGACTGCGCCCCGCGTGCAGATGCCCACCGTGTCCGAGGCGGTGGCACCAGAGTCGGACGAGGGAATGGGGCCAGCCATATCCCCGACTGCGGCTGCGCCCAGCACGCCACCGCCTGCTGTGCCCGTGGCGGAGACGCCGGAGTCAGGCGTGGGTGCTGGGCCAGTCGTGGCACCGGCTGACGACCTGCAGCCTCCACCGACTCCCGCTAGCGAGGCAACAACGGAGCCGGCGGCCACGACCGGCGCCAACTCCTCGGAGCCGGCGGCCAGGGCCGAGGGCCAGCTCACCACCGAGTCCTCCCCGGTGGCTGAGCGAAGCCTTGTGCCAGCTCCTTCGCCCGTGGCCGAAGAAACGGCACCCGGTTCGTCCAGCGGCCTTGTGCCTGCGCTGCTGCTGCCGAGCTGCAGCACGGAAGACCTGGCGGCGGCGCAAAGGGCCACTGACCGCGTCGTTGCCCTCAGCTCCAAGTTTAGGGAGTTTGCTGACGCGGCCAAAACCTTGGCGGACTCGGCCGAGGTTTTGGAATCTTCCATCGAGGTAAGTCTTCACATCTGAACTTTGCTTGATTTTAACACTAGGAGCACGATCAGTGCACCCACTGGGTGTAGCCCCCGAGTCTCAAGCCGACTGTTTGAGTCGGCTGGAGACTTATTAACTCGGGGTCCACTGACTCGAATTTTCCCTCTGTCTAGGCTGTGGTCCGACTCGGTGGAAGCAGCCAGGCGCTTTTGGAGAGGAATGCCTCTCTTGAGAAAGCGCTGGCTGACGAGAGAGCCAGGACTCGGTAGCTTGAAGAGAAGCTCGCCACTGCTGGGAGTAAGTATCCGAATCTTAGTAGCCATTTGCCTTTGAGATTTTGTTGATTTTAATCTTTCCGAGTCGGCAGACGTCGAGGCCAAAAACGCCCGCCTTCGGGAGAAGCTGAAGGCCTCCATCTCGATGGAGAGGGCGAAAGAAATGCTCAACGCCAAGGAGGCCGAGCTGCATGACGAGCTCAAGCAAGCTCGCGAGAGCCTGAAGACCACCGCCCTGCTGTAGTCGGAGCATCAGCAACTCGTTGACCAGTACGAGAAACTGAACTCCGTGAACCGCGAGCTGCAGCAGCAGGTCGACAGCTTCTACTCGGAAATGACCGAGTCGAAGAAGTGGCATGCAGCGTCCATCATCGAGTGGGAGAAGCGGGAGGCGGAGCTCATGGGGCACCTCAAAAGTGCCAATGAGACCCTGTTTGGTAAGCCTCCGAGTCCCTCGCCTACTTCTTTTCGCATTTTTCCTTGTCAGATTCCTTGTAATAATTCGAAACCAGATGCCTGCCCAGAGCTGGAGGAGCAAGTGAGGCAGGCGGTGCTCCGACTCCAGGCCCTGGCACAACCGGCTGAAGCGGCGCTCGAGGTCTTCTGGACACCCGAAGTGATGTCCAGTTGTGTCGTCACTTTGGTGGACCGGCCCCTCCAAGTGAGGAGCCTCGTGCAGAGTATGAAATCGGTTGCGCAGCGCCTCTGCACCACGCTATGGCCCAACGAAGAAGCGGGCTCCAGCATCTTCGCCCTTGCTGACAAGCTTTCGCAAGGCTCGACGGAGGTGGAGAAGTGGAAAGAGTCGGCGGCCCGCTCGGGAGCCGGCATGGCGCTGGCGATGGTGCTGGCACACTATCCCGACGCGGATGTCGATGGGATTTCCACTGGAGCTCCACTTGATGCAAAGGCGAGCCGGTTGATCCGTTGAAGCTGCTCTCCCGAGTTCACCGCGCCGCCAGCCGGATAGCCGAGTTCACCGACCTGGAGGAGCGCGTGGAAGTAACTCCAGAAGAATAGATGTATTATATATATTTTTTGACACGGTATGCCGAGTAGAATGATGTAAAAAACTTGCTAAGTTGAATATGAAGTTATTTTGCAATGAAAGTGTGTGTGTTATATTGCCCAAGTTATTTTGCTCGTCTTAGTTTTGTTTCTGTGTTAAGTCCTTTCGTATGCAGGCCGACCTTTAGTTTTTGCTCTTGCCAACCGGATAGCCAGGTTGCGACTGTAGTTGGGGACGAAGAGTGGGCCTTAGGTACCGTGCATATTTACTTAGACGTTCGCAGAGGAAACAAAGTTAGAGGAGTCAAAATTACTTGGGCTGACTGGCAACACCAGGTGGGTCGAGGTAGCCCCCGGCGGTTGCCTGAAGGAGTCGGGCCACTCGAATTTTTGGTGTAGCCCCTGGGGGGTGCCCAAGGGAACAAACCAGTTAACAGTAAGACCATAAATAAACAATTCCAACTAGAAAGTGTGGAAAAAGTATCTCCTCCGAGTGCCGCTCGAGAGAAACGAATTGTATTCATGATCAAAACTGCTAAGTATTATAAATACAAAGTTTTAAGTGAAAAAGGGACGTAGCTGGGCAACGTTCCAAGTCCTTTCGGTAACCTCTCCTGTTGCCGGGTCTTCGAGTCGGTAAGCGCCGTTATGCAACACTTGATTGATGATGAACGGTCCTTCCCACGGGGGGGAAGCTTATGCAGGCCTGCCGTGTTCTGGATAAGCCGGAGGACCAAATCTCCTTCATTAAAAGCTCAGCCTCGCACGTGCCGACTATGGTAGCGTCGCAAATTTTTGCTGGTAGAACGACCGACAGGGAAAGAGCGAGTTCCCATGCTTCCTCAAGGAGATCGAGGTCATCCTGTCTTGCCGACTCTGCATCAGCTTCCACATACGCAGCGACTCACGGGGAGTTGTGGAGGATGTCACTCGGCAGGACAGTTTCAGCTCCATAAACCATGAAGAAAGGCGTGTAGCCAGTCGACCGGTTTGGAGTAGTCCGTAAACTCCAAAGAACAGAAGGGAGTTCATCAACCCAGCAGCCGGCGGACCTCTGCAGAGGAACCAGCAGCCGTGGCTTGATGCCTTGGAGGATGAGCGCGTTGGAACGCTCGACTTGCCCATTGGACTGTGGGTGAGCCACCGAGGCATAGTCGAGTCGAATGCCGTAGCCCCGGCAGAACTGGCGGAAGATGTCAGCCGTGAAGTTTTTGCCGTTGTTGGTGATGATGCTGTGGGGAATGCCGAATCGGAAGATGACCCCTCTTATGAAATTGACGGCAGTTAGACCATCTAGTTTCATAATAGGCTTAGCCTCAACCCACTTAGTGAATTTGTCAACTACTACAAGGAGGTGAGTGAACCCCCCCCGCGCTGTCTTGAGCGGCCTCATCATGTCGAGTCCCCACACAGCAAAAGGCTAGGTGATGGGGATAGTCTTGAGTGCAGTAGCCAACATGTGCGGCTGCCGTGCGTAGCGTTGACAGCCATCACAAGTGCGAACAAGCAACTCCGCATCGGCGAGAGCAGTGAGCCAGAAGAAACCATGGCGGAACGCCTTGGCGACGAGTGCTCGCGAAGAAGCGTGGTGGCCGCAGGTTCCCGAGTGAATTTCTTCAAGGATTTCTCTGCCTTCCTCCGGTGGAACGCACTTCTGGAGAACTCTGGAAGTGCTGCGCTTGTAAAGCTCGTTGTTGATGACGGTGTAGGCACCAGCGCGGCGCACAATGCGACGGGCTTCATCCTTATCCTCGGGGAGCTCCTTCCTCAGGAGGTAAGCGAGGAAAGGCTGGGGTCCAGAGAGGGATGACCGCCAGGACGCCTTCCTGGGCCGAGTCAGCCTCTGCGGAGCCTTGGGGCGCGGCCTCGGTGGAGTCGGTTGCCGACTCCATTTTGACGGAAGGCTGAAGTAGTCGCTGAAGAAAGACTCTGGGTGGTACCTTTTCGTGAGCGGAACCAATCCTGGCGAGGGAGTCGGCTGCTTCATTGTCAGCCTGGCGAACGTGGTGAAGCTCAAGGCCTTTGAAATGGCCTTCTATTCGATGCACGGCGGTGCAATATGCGGCCATGACGGGGTCGTCCTTAGCGTCCCACGTCTTCATCACCTGCTGCACCACCAGATCCGAGTCTCTGTGACAGAGGAGTCACGGATGCCGAGTGAGACTGCGATGCGCAGGCCATGCAGCAGCGCCTCATACTCCGCAACATTGTTGGATGCGGCGAAGTGGATCTGCAGCACGTAATGGAGCTTGTCACCTTTGGGGGAGATGAGGACGATTCCAGCCCCTGTGCTCGCGAGCATCTTCGAGCCGTCGAAGTACATGATCCAATGCTTCGAGTGCGCTTGGGGTGGGAGGGACTGGGTTTCTGTCCATTCGATGATGAAGTCGACGAGAGCTTGGGACTTTATAGCCTTGCGAGGCTCGTAGTTGATGTCGTGAGCCATGAGCTCAATTGCCCACTTAGTGACTCGGCCCATGGCATCTCTGTTGCCAATGATGTATGACAAGGGAGCGTGGCTGACCACGGTGACCGAGTGGGCTTGGAAGTAGTGAACCAGCTTCCGCGCTGCCATGAACACACCGTAGATGAGCTTCTGGTAGTGTGGGCAGCGCTGCTTCGACTCGGAGAGAACCTCGCTGACGTAGTAGACAGGTCGCTGTACGTTCTGCGCCCGACCTTCTTCCGCTCGCTCCACCACCAGGATAACACTGACCACCTGATTAGTGGCCGCAATGTAGAGCAGCAGGGGCTCTCCTTCCATCAGTGCAGCGAGAACTGGAGGCGTACACAACAGGCGCTTGAGGTCGTCGAAGGCTTTCTGGGATTCGTTGGTCCACTCGAAGGATTCAGATTTCTTGAGGAGTCGTAAAAAGGTAAAGTCGTCTCACCGAGTCGGGAAATAAACCGACTTAATGCAGGCACATATCCGGTTAGACGTTGGACAACCTTCAGATCCTTCGGTTTGCCCATCTTGAGGATGGCGTTGAGCTTGTCTGGATTCGCCTCGATTCCTCATTCAGAAACGATGAAGCCGAGCAGCTTGCCCGAAGAAACTCCGAAGACACACTTCTCCGGGTTGAGCTTCATGTCGAATCTCCTGAGATTGGCGAAGGTTTCAGCCAAGTCGATCAAGAGATCCGCGGTCTTTTTTGTCTTCGCCACGATGTCGTCAATGTAAGCTTGGACATTCCTACCTATCTGGTCATGCAAACACTTCTGCATACATCGCTGATATGTAGCGCCAGCATTTTTCAAACCAATAAGCCCCAAACGGGGTAATGAAAGAAGTTTTTATTTGATCTGATTCTTTCATCTTAATCTGGTGGTAGCCTGAATAGGCATCCAAAAAACATAAACGCTCACACCTGGCCATGGAGTCGACTACCTGATCGATTCGAGGTAGTGCGAACAGGTCCTTGGGGCAAGCCTTGTTCAGCGAGGTGTAATCTACACACATTCGCCAAGTCTTGTTCTTCTTAAGGACCAGGATTGGATTTGCTAGCCAGTCCGGGTGGAGAACTTCTTTGATGAACCCGGCCGCAAGGAGTCGGGTTATCTCTTCTCCAATGGCTTTGCGCCTGTCCTCGGCGAAGCGGCGGAGGGATTGCTTGACCGGCTTCGTGTCTTTGGCAACATTAAGGGAGTGCTCGGCGAACTTCCTTGGAACTCTGGGCATGTCAGCTGGCTTCCATGCGAAGATGTTTCAATTCTCACGAAGGAAGTCGACGAGCACGCTTTCTTATTTGACCTCAAGGTCGGACCCGATCTGGACTGTCTTGGACGGGTCATCAGGGTGGACCTAGACACTTTTTGTGTCCTTGGCTGACTGGAAGGTGGACTCGGTCACCGACTTCTTACTTGGCGGTGCTTGCTTGGGGTTGACATCCTTCTTGATGGCCTCCAGCTCTTCCGCCACGATCAAGGACTCGGCGATGTCCTCGCTGGCGATGTCGCACTCGTTGGAGCGCTCGAAGTCGCCAGCGATGGTGATGACTCCCTTGGGACCCAACATCTTCAGCTTGAGGTAGACATAGCACGGCCAAGCCATGAACTTGGCATAGGCAGGGCAGCTGAAGATGGCATGGTACGCGCTCTTGAAGTCGACAACTTCAAAAGCCAGGGTTTCAACCCGGAAGTTGTTCAGCTCGCCGAACACGACCTCCAGAGCAATCTAGCCCAGGGGTTTCGCGCACTTCCCTGGCACTATCCCATGGAAAGTTGTGCTGCTTGGATGGAGTTGGGACTCCGGGATCTGCATCTTCTTCAGGGTTTTCATGAAGATGATGTTGATATTGCTCCCACCGTCCATAAGGACTTTACGGAACTTGAAGCCACCAACTTGCGGGTCCACCACCAATGGGTGCTTGCCCGGGCGCGGAATGCGATCCGGGTGATCGGAGCGGTCGAAACCAACCGGCATTTCCGATCAGTCCAACCACTGGGGAACTGCTGGGATTGTCGCGTTTACCTCGTGGTATCGCAGCCTTCGGCTCCTTTTGGAGTCGAGTACCTGGAAGATCATCAAAACTCCACTACTACAAAACACGTCATCCTGGACCCTGCCATCACTGACGAGTAAGAAATATCTGTCAGTGATGAAAACCATCAGTGACGGGTTTTGATGAAAACATCATCACAGACGAGCAAATAAATACCCCTGACGGGTAATAAAAAGACCCGTCCGTGATGTGAATCCCACCAACTCCGAAATTTAAAACCCAAAATTTTGTCATCACGGACGGGTCGTTTTCTGACCCGTCAGTGATGCGTGGACTCATCACTGACGGGTTAAAAAGAGACCCGTCCGTGATGTGAATCCTGCCAACTCCAAAATTTCAAAACCCTAAATTTTGTCATCACGGACGGGTCGTTTTCTGACCCGTCAGTGATGTGTAGAACTCATCACTGACGGGTTAAAAAGAGACCCGTCCGTGATGTGAATCCTGCCAACTCCAAAATTTCAAAACCCTAAATTTTGTCATCACGGACGGGTAGTTTTCTGACCCGTCAGTGATGTGGAACTCATCACTGACGGGTTAAAAAGAGGCCCGTCCGTGATGTGAATCCCACCACAAAATTTCAAAACCCGAAATTTTAGAATCCCGCGGGGTATATAATTCACCTCAGTGCCCCTCAGTGCAGATCCAGATCCATATTTTTTCCATCTCCCTTTCACCCTCCTCTTCTTCCTTCCACCCTTCTCCTCCTCTCCTCCTCTCCTTCCTTCCACCCTTCTCCTCCTTTCCTCCTCTCCTCTCATCCTTCCCATCCAAATTGACCACAAGGGAGCATATCCTCCTCATGTCACCATCCCTGTAGGAACATGGTGGAGATTACACGGGAGTTTCAGTTGGATTCGAGATAAGAAAGATCCTCCCGAGTCAATTTTTATGTCTTTTTGGGCACTAGTGCCTAAATTTTTTATTTTTAAAATTTTTTCTCGTATTTTTTGTAGCAGCTCTACTCCCTCACGGTTCGGAATCCACAAAAATTACTGCATTTGGAGCTCGGGAAGAAGTTCAACGGAGGGAACAGAGAGTTCGGTAGCGGAGATTATTTGTTCGGAGGATTCGGTAGGCCGAATTTGGAGTGAAATTTTTTTATTTTTTAAATTTTTTCTCGTATTTTTTGTAGCAGCTCTACTTCCTCACGGTTCGGAATCCACAAAAATTACTACATTTGGAGCTTGAGAAGAAGTTCAACGGAGGGTCGGAACAGGCGATGTTTTATTCAGAGGGGCAAAAGTCAGTCTTAGAAGGCAAATTTGGAGGTGAAAAATTGTACAAGTCTAAAGATGAGTAGATTTTTTAGATGTGCCTCATCGATACGGTTATTTTAAGTGGTCGTGGACCCAAAACGGACACCGTATGCAAAAGTTATAGCTGTTTTAGTGAAACCTACCCGGTAGTGCCCGGGTAGGGCTTTTTTTTTGCGCCTCTGAAAATGTCATCACTGACGGGTAGCAAAAGTACCCGTCAGTGATGACTTGCATCACTGACGGGTTAAATATTTACCCGTCAGTGATGGTAGAGTCATCACTGACGGGTAATTTTTTTTACCCGTCCGTGATGACTTTTCGTCACCTGTGAAAACGTCATCACTGACGGGTAAAAAAATTACCCGTTAGTGATGACTCTACCATCACGGACGGGTAAATATTTAACCCATCAGTGATGACTTTATCAGTGATGGGTAAATTACTCGTCACTAATAATACGAGTCATTACTAACCTTTAGTTGCTGACGGGCCAAAAACCCGTCACTGATGTGAGTTTTTGGCCCGTCAGTGGTTGACATTTTCTATAGTAGTGCTCCCTTCTACAGAGGGTACTGCAGGGCGCCACCGTCTGTGGCAGGACCGCTTCCTCCCTCAGCATCGGAGGCAGGTTGCTTCTCCGTCCGAAGGCGTTTTAAGAAACTGCACTCCCTGGTTGAGTGCCCCGCCTTGTACTCGGCTGTGCTGTGAAAGGAGCACGGCTTATCGAGGATTTCCTCGAAGGACAGCCTTGGTGCCTTGCGCGGCTGCCAAGGGCGGTCCTTCTTCCGGCTAGCGTTGCCGCGTGGGTTGCCGTGCTCTGCAGCCGCGACCAAGTCGGCTCCACCGACTCCGTCTCCACCACCACCTTTCCGCTTCTAGGGGCGGTTGCTGTTGAGCTTCCGGCTCGAGTCGGCACGGACCTGCCTTTGTTCTCATAGCGCATGGCCTCCTCGCCAGTTGCTTACTTGCTGGCCACTTCCATAAGTCGGCCCATGGTCTGAATGTTGGACCTGGCCAACTTATGCTTCAGCAGCTCGTACCAAATTCCCTGAGAGAAGGCCTGAATGGCCTGAGTCTCAGAGACGTCTTCGATGGAGTGGCGGAGCTGAGTCCAATGCTGGATGTAGTCCCGGACTGACTCTCCCTTCTCCTGAACGCAGAGTCAGAGGTCCTGCGCATTCCCGGACCGCTTGTATGTGTCCTCAAAGTTCTTGATGAAGGCCTCCTGGAGGTCCCTCCAATCGTAGATGCTGTCTTCAGGCAGGCTGTTGAGCCATGCCTGCGTCGAGCCTTCGAGCATCAAGGGAAGGCTACGGAGGGCGACGTGTTCATTGCCGCTGCTGATGTTGCACGCCACCAAGTAGTCGGCGAGCCAAGTCTCCGACTTGACGGAGCCGTCGTACTTGTCAACGCCGCTGGCAATCCGGAAATGATCTGGGAACGGCTCTGCCCGGATCCGCCTGCTAAAGCATAGCGGTCCAGTGGAAGCCGAGCCACCTGGTTGGTTTACCTCACCGTCCCGATGCTCGGCTCGTGCCCTAGCCGCCTGTCGTCCCTCAATATCATCCCGCGCATCGTGGTTGTTGACATGAGGGGAGGCTGCTCAGCGCCGCTTTGCCTGGATCCGGTGGATCTCCTCATGGGCGTCAGGACGCCGATTGGTGGAGCGAATTGGCTGTGATGAGCCGATGGTGAGTGGGCGACTCGGAGCTACTGATGGTCTACTGTGCACCGACTTGGTTGCTAGTCGGCCGTGAGACGAGGTGGCCTCGTTCTGTTGCACGACCGCTGTCTTCACCAGGGCGACGACTCGGTGGTAAGCCTCCGCTGCAGAGCCATCCACCGGCGGTGGAATTGAGTCGGCTAGCGCAGCCACCGCAATGAGGTTCTGCGCGGGGGTGCGATAGACCAGGACTCCATCCGTGCTGCGCCCCGAGAGGGAGTCATGGATGCCGCGGCCCCTTCGAACGGTGGAAGGGGTGGCGCGTCGAGGATGTCGGCTCGACTCGTAAGCCATTGCCTTGCCATACTCGGCCTCGTCGCGCCGTGAGTGCCGCCTTTTCCTGGTTCACGCGGTTCCCCGCTCAGCCAGGATGGCTTGGCGGGACGCCTCCATAGCCCTTTCAGCCTCCGACTGGCCGGTAATGGGCGTTCACAGAAACTCATCCGCCGGATGTGCCTGCGGTGCTGGTGGCACCGGGTGCAACCATGTATACTTTAGCTGCGGAGTCGCAGCTGTAAGAGCTCTCGTACCCGTCGAACTCGGAGTCCAGGACGGGTATGAGGGAATCTGATATAATCATGCTGACGAGCTGGGAAGCAGCCCCGCCGACACGTGAAGATCCCGAGTAGTGTTTGGGCGCTGGCTCCTCCACCGGGCAAGGAGCTGGATCCTGAAGGCGAAGCTGGCTAAGATCGTTGGCCAGGAAATGCATGCTCCCAAAGGAGAGCGTTGCGCCTCTTGGGAATGCAGCGGAGGCAAGGTGCTGTACCGCGTGGCCGAACACGAGCCTGCCGCCGGTGACCGAGTAGATCCCACCTGGATCGCAGCTCCAGCATGCGCTCCCCCTACTTGGCGTGCCAACTGTCGCGGGGATTTCGTGGCAATATACATTTCTAAGTAGGATTTGGGGGGGCGCAAGAGGATGATCCAAGAGCGGGTGCACACGAGAGATTTTACCCAGGTTCAGGCCCTCTATGGAAGAGGTAATACCCTACTCCTGCTGGATTGTTATCAGGCCCCTTGTGAGGAGTTTCTCAGTACAAGAATGGTGTGATTCCTGGAAGAAGAAGAAAATCGCCCTTGTGTAACGTCCCTGTTTTCAAACCGTTATTTGTGTGCATCGTGGCGTGTGCATCAAGTTAAAAAAATGAGAATGATTTTGAACTTTTGAAATACTTGCGGAAATCTTTAAGTACCCCATGAGGGTTTGAAGTAAATTTTAAACAAAAACTTTGACCAAATCCTCATGACCATAGCATTTTGAAATTATTCCCCTTATGCTTATGAGGCTGTGGGCTGAAAATCTGTTTGAATTCAACCAAAAACATGAAATCAGTTCTAAGGAATTAAATCAGAAATCAAGTTTGAAAAACAAAAACCCTAATCCTAAAATTTCCCCCTCCCCATGCCGCATGGGCCTCCTCCCGTCGGCCCGTTTTCCTTCTCTTCTCCTCGGCCCAGCTGGCCCGCTCGCTTCCTCTCCCTTTACTTCTTCACTAAGCCCTCGCCGCCCCCTGCCTTATCTTCTTCAAGCTGCCGACGCCACCAGCTGCTTGAGCAGCATCCGCCGTGGCGGCCTCCCCTTCTTCCTGGCCACCTCATGCTTCCTCCGGTGCAAACGTGGCGAGCTCCCTCCTCATCCCGCGGCCACCTCATGCTTGGGCGCCACCTCCTCTCCCTAATCCCCTCCCCTGGAGCTCTCTCCTTTCTCTTTCTTGCTCTGTCCCGGCCGCTTTCTCTCACCGGTAGCTCGCCGAGCTCCTCACCAAACGAAGCACGCCGCCGGTAGCCCGAAGCTTGCCGCCGCCCCTTCCCACCGCTCGGGCCTCGCCGTCCGCCTCAGCCTCGGTCCTCCGCCCCGTAACCACCGCCGGATCCGAGCTCCCTCGCCGTCACCGCTTCACCGCGCCCGCCCTAGCTTGCCGGAGTCCTCCCTCGCCACCGCCGCTCACCCTGGGCTAGCCACCGCTTCACGAACGCCGCCCGGGCTTGGTCCCGAGCTGTCGCACCACCGCTTCGCCGTTCCCATCGCCGCAACGCCGGGCCTCCGCCCCGTTCAACCGAAGCACGCCCCCGGCTCCGCTCAGCTCCTCCGGCCGCTCGCCTCTCCCGAGCCCACCTCGCCGTGCCCCGCCGCCTCCGGTCCACTCCCGAGCCAGCGCGGCTCACCACCGCACTGCCTCCCCGTTGCCCGGTTCCATCTCGCCGAGCTCCTCCCATCTGCGCCGCCCCTTGCTCCACCCGGGTCTCCAGCCCCGCCGTCGGCCTCGCTCCCTGCCATCCGCCGGTAAGCCGCGCTGCTGCCCTTCCGTTTCTCGGCCTCGCCGCCGGCCACTTCGTCGCCGGCGTCGCTCTTGCCGCGGTCGGGCCAAGCCCCAGTGGCCAAACCGCCGACCGGATTGAATTGGGGCCCTAATGCCCTCTTAATGTCTGTTAAGACATGATTATGAGAACATTAAAAGCTAAGCACACTTAATCCCCTATTAAGTACCGGTTCAGACGCAGTTATCAGCATTATGAGCCATAATATCTAAGCATACTTAATACACTAATTAACTGTTAGGACATAAGCAATAGTTAATTTATTGTTCAGCACACTTAATGCTAACTAATTAACCGAACCAGACATGGTTAATGAACCCTATTAATGCCTAAGCTAATGATTAGCCACTAACAATTGGTTAGTAACTAATGACTGTGATTAAGGCCACCAGTGCAATTAATGGGCTTAATTAATGTACTGTATATGACGTGTAGGGCCCACATGTCAGCCTCTGTTAATATTTGAATTAAATTAAAGGTTAATTTTCTGAGAAAAATACAACAAAAGTATATAAAATGGATTAAATCTTGTAAAATTCATAGAAAATCCATTTTTAATCAGAAAAATGCAAATAATATATCAGAATGTTCAGAAAAAGAAGATCTATTCAAAAATGTCATTTTCATCCATGTTTGCATGCTAAGAAAAACATAATTGCTAAAAACTCAAATTAGGGTTTCTCGGTTAGCTGGAGATTTTCAGACCGCGATATTTTATGCGTCCGGACTCCGATTAAATTGATTCCACTTGCATTAGTTTTCTTTTTGCATCTTCTACACCATGGCATGCATTGCATCTTGTATTGATGTTTGACATTTTGATGTTCATGATTGTGCCTTTTCTTTTCCGGTGTGATTGTTTTATCCCGTTAGAGTCGGAGGATCCACCGGACGATAACCGCAGTCAAGAGCAGGGTTTAGTTGCTCAGCAACCAGGCAAGCAGCCCCTTTGGTCACATTGCTAAACTCCTATTATTTGCAAAGTATTAGTTGTTTTCAAATGCAATATTGCATGCGTTCAAATGTTACTTTCTCGTTAGCATTACCTCTATTCCTTGCACAAAGCTTACTTTGTCGCTCAATCAACTCCACCACCATCCTAACCTAGCTAGAGTAGTCTAGTGCGTAACCTGCTATTGCTTACTATATTGTGTTTGCTTAGACATGCTTAGAATTGTAGAAGTCGTAAGTTTTGGAATGGCAGAGGTTCTCACACCATTGGATGGGTTACTCGGTAGGTGGGTGTTCACCGGGATTACTTAATAAACTTGCTTAATATTCATCTGGGCTAGACGAGAGGCCGTGGCTGGGAGCGCGGTGGTTTGTCTCGTTTTCCCGCAAGGACCGTTTACCGGTGTCCCTTCGAACCAAGATTCGCGTACTTCTACACGGGTGGATTATGGGGCCACCCCCGACTGAATAATTTGCCTAGACTTAGTGTATGAGCTGCAATAGAGTGTTGTTTGCTTGAGGCAAAAAGGCATTCTGTGGGGTGCGCACACGGTCTGGGAGGCCGGGGATGTTCCTCGATTCACAACGTATGGGACCGTGTCTCTGTGCCGTCGGACAGATGTACATGGACTAGCCCGTACGGGTGGCTCATACTTGGGTCGAAAGCATTGTAAAGGTCGTGTTCGATCACCCTCCGCCAGCACACCTCGTGAAGTGTGTAAATCGTCGTTGGCACTAGGAGACGATCGATACGTGTAGGTAAAGATGTACCCCCCTGCAGGGTTAGAACTGTTTGAACAGCCGTGTCCGCGGTTATGGACAGCTTGGTAAGATTTTGCACCGAATTAGACAACTACAACAAACTCTAAAACTTGCCAACTCTAAGGACGGTGTTAGCGACAGCTTCCTCCCAGGGTGGTCGAGGATGGGTCGAGGGTAGCTAAGGTGTGGTGTTCTGCAGGTAGGAATGTTCGCGAAGCGTGGACTTATCCCCTTTCGAAAACCTTCTGGTAGTCGGTTTTCATCTACTTACAAGGTATTGCTAAAAGTAAATTGGCTTTCTGCAAAACAGTCCACAAACCCCTTTTATTGATACCTGGCACAACTATTACTACTTTCCGCACTGTAAGTCTTGCGGAGTACAATTTTGTACTCACCCTGCTATTGTTGTTGTTTTTGTTGCAGAGGAAACTACCCTCGGGAGGGTGGTTTCTATATAGAGATCGACACCCACGACGGTTAGTCTCTGGGAATCCCAGGCAGTGATCCTGCCCCTGGGGTTGGGCAGTTGGTTTGCTTTGCTGCCGCTTTCGGCACTACTGTTCGGCTTCTTAGCCCTATTTAAACTTCCGCTGTGTATTGTACTGGGATCCTCGGATCCTTGAAGGTATGTATTGCTATATTGCAGTTCTGTTGTAGAGTTCTGCTGTGTTAGCTAGTTGTTTTCGCCTACTCATGTGCCATGCGTGTATGTGATGAAGCACATGTTGTGGGTAGGACTTTAGAGTTCATATCATAGAGTCATTAAGTTTAATCACCCCTGTGAAGCGACTCTACTACTGAGAGATTGGGAACTATATCATCCTACTCCAGCCGTGCATTAATTTGCCGGGACGAGTTCGGGGTTGATGTTCCGGCTCGGTAGGTCAAGAGTGAGGAGACTATATCACCCTTACTACTCTGTGCTCTTGCCAGAGTAAGCTTTGGGGTTGACGTCTCGGGCTATTCGGAGCCATATCACTCCACTCCTCTTGGAATTGACCCCCAGGAGTTGAGGTCGGGGTTGACGTTTCGACTTAGCGGGTGGTTTCTCTTAAGCCTCTCTGTTATGAATTCTGGGGTTCGACAGCTTTTGGTATCAGAGCAGGACTGACTGTAGGATAACCTTTGACTTGGCCGTTGTTGGGTCTAGAAGTTGCAAAAACTATTTGAACTTAAAAAGGATTTACGAAAAGCATAAGTAGTGACTCTGTTTTCTCCTTATCCTTTTCGATCCTAGTTCTTCTCCTTACCTTTCGTTTGGTTGAAAAACGAATTTGCTACTCTCTTGCCTCGTTCAAAAGTTAGACTTCACGTGTGCAGGGAATCCTTACCTTCCCTCTTACCTTGTCCCGGTTATTACCGACTCTACCGTTATACCTTGATATGTTCAGATTCTGTTCCATCTTGTACATCGTGAAATCCTTTCGAGTTAATTTCGTTCAAGTTTCCGTATGATCTGATCATGAATTTGTGGCACATCTATTCTTTGATTCAGATGGCCGAACATCCGGAAGGTAGCCAGCCTGCCGCTCGTAATCAAGGTCGTGGCTCTGGTCACGATAATGTTCCTCCCCCACCGCCATCTATGGCAGAGGTGTTGATGCAGATCGAGCGGAATCGAATGGACCAGACTCGCCTTCTGGAGCGTCTAGTCCAGAATACTTCTCGCCAACCCGAAGCTCGAGTTGGAATCTCAGATTTTCTTCGAACGCAGCCTCCGGTGTTCAGTCGTTCAGAAGATCCTATCGAAGCTGATGATTGGCTTCGCAGCATCGAGCGCAAATTGGAGACATCGCGTATCCCCACGGCTGATCGCGTGGATCTCGCGGCGTATCTGCTTGAAGGTGCTGCCGCATCATGGTGGGAGAACTTCCTTGCCATCCAGGAGAAAGGTCACGTGGTTACGTGGCAGGAGTTCTGTGATGCTTTCCGTGGAACTCATATCCCCGAAGGTGTCATGGACATCAAGAAGGAAGAATTCCGGAATCTAACTCAAGGACGGAAGAGCGTCACCGAGTATCTCCACTCCTTCAACCACTTGGCACGTTATGCTCCTCGTGACGTTTCCACCGATGCGGATCAGACAGGAGAAGTTCCGCAAAGGTTTGAATCCGGAGCTTCGTTATGAGCTGCTTCCCTTTGACTTCGCCAACTTTCAGGCATTAATGAACAAGGCTGTCAAGATGGAGCACGGCAAGCTAGTTCTTGAAGAATCTAGAAAGCGTGCTCGAGATGCAGTGAAGCCCTCTTCCTCCCAATCCGCAAAAGAGGCGTATTTGGGTTCCTGCTAGTGCATTCAATCGCGCTACTCCCGCCCCAAGACCCTCCGGTTTTGTGCCTCGTCCTCCAGTTCCCAGTTTCCAGCCGAGGCCAATGGGAGGACAATCTGCTGAGTTTGCTCCAAGACCACCGTTTGGAGCTTGCTTTAAATGTGGCCAGCCAGGTCACTTCTCTCGTGACTGTCCTCAGCGACAGAATCCTGCACCTAATCCTGCTCCAGCGCAAGGTCAACCTCGAGGCAATGTTCCCGCCAAGAAGGCGAACCCGCAGCATCAGTCCGTAAACCGCGGTCGCGTGACTCACGTGGTCGCAGAAGAAGCTCAGGAGGCAACCGATGTCGTGATTGGTACGCTCCTTGTTAATTCAGTTCCAGCATCAGTTCTTTTCGATTCAGGGGCTTCGCATTCGTTTATATCCAAGAGGTTTGCGGATCAGCATGATATTCCCTATGAGGCTATGCTCAACTCCCTGGCTATATCTCGCCGGGATCGGTAATGAGAGCCTCCCAAGAATGCCGTGATGTTTGTATCAAGGTGGGCAATCTGGATTTCTTCGCCACCTTAATTGCTTTGGTCTCCACGGACATCGATGTCATTCTTGGAATGAATTGGTTGATTGCACATCAAGCCCTTATTGATTGTGCGACGAAGACAGTGGTTCTTTCTCATCCCTCCGGTGAAACCGTTCAGTTTGCTCCAGAGTTCGTCGAATCCCATCTTTGTGCTCTCGAAGGCAAATCCCTTCCTGATCTTTCAGATGTTCCGGTAGTCTGTGACTTCCCGGATGTCTTCCCCGACGAGCTTCCAGGTTTACCACCGGATCGAGATATTGAATTCGTTATCGAATTGGTTCCCGGAACCGCTCCAATCTATCGTCGCCCTTATCGGATGACTCAGGATGAGTTGGAGGAAATGAGAAAGCAACTCCAAGAGTTAGAAGCAAAAGGCTTCATTCGACCGAGCTCCTCTCCTTGGGGATGCTCTGCTCTATTCGTGGAGAAGAAAGATAAAAGCCTGCGGATGTGTGTTGACTATCGACCTCTTAATGAGGTGACGATCAAAAACAAGTATCCGCTTCCACGGATCGATGATCTGTTCGATCAATTAACCGGAGCAACCGTCTTTCTCTAAGATTGATTTGAGGTTGGGCTACCATCAAATCAAGATCCGACCCGAAGATATTCCAAAAACGGCGTTTACGACTCGCTATGGGTTGTATGAATACACCGTGATGTCTTTTGGGTTAACCAACGCTCCTGCTACCTTCATGAGGTTGATGAATTCCATCTTCATGGAGTATCTGGATCGCTTCGTGATCATCTTCATCGATGATATCTTGATTTTCTCCAAGACAAAAGAAGATCATGCCGAGCCCTTGAAGCTTGCCTTAAGGAAACTTCGTGAACCTCAACTTGATGTTAAGTTCTTTAAGTGTGGGTTTTGGCTCGAAGAAGTCGCTTTTCTAGGCCACGTGCTTTCGGCGAAAGGTGTCGCCGTGGATCCTAGTAAAGTTAAGACTGTTCTCAATTAGGAGCAACGATGTATTAGATTCAACACCACGACCAGGACAACACCTCTCCGTGATTTCTGTACTTGCATGTATAACCAGCAAATGAAGTTTGCTCTGTAATATCTTTTCGTATCCTAAGTCAAACCTAATCCTGTTTAATAGGTTAACCTTTAAGGGTTGTAATGCCTATATGTTTCGGTGACCTTTGGACCCAATCTGTATAATTTGTATCGGGTCCCAGCATGTAAAAATCGCGGTGTGTGTTTATTTCTTGTAAGATACCACTGCGGTTAGTGTTATCCTAAACGTCCTTGTGAATGTATGTTCTTTCTCCTATCCATCTTTATGTCGGGATCGGCGAAGAAAGTATCCTAATGGGTACCGTAAAGATTATGTGGAATCCCAGATCTTGAATTCCAGGTTAACCTACTCGTTTAGTTTCTATCGATATCCATGCTATCCTAAGTACGGAATAGTTCGTTGTGCGTCAAGCTTTGCTTGCTCGCGCCGCCAAAACCGTGGTTCTTTTCTCTACTCCTGGGTAATCTGTTCTCGTCGATTCCAAAAATTTGTTAAATGTTATCCTTGCATTTCTAAAGGCAAGTTCCTTCCAATCTTCTAGCTGTTTTGGTGGTTTGTGCTCTTTCTGAGTATGTATCTGACAAACTCCCAACTCTACCACCGGGTTATGACGTCGAGTTTGTTGTCCAAACGATTCCCAGAAACACTCCCCATCTATCTAGTTTCTGTTGATTCCTTGTGGAATAAGTTGACCCGATCAACTGCTCCATTCCGTCCGGAGAGCTCCTTTGATCTTCGTTGATTGAGATCCGCTTCGAGGCAATCCATAAGGTTTATCTTATCGAAGTTACCTTCGTCGTTTTGTAATCTCCGCAATATCTTCCATGGTTTTCAGCCCCGGAAATGCCTTGAAGATTCAATTCCATGATGCACGAGACTTCTGAGAAAACCTATCGTATCGAGAGTATCCTCTTCACAGCCTCAATGGAATGGAAAAGCTACCCGAAGATGCAGCGTCAAGATTCTCGAAGTCCGTTGATCCAATCTTTCCGAGGAAGAAGCAATTGGGAACGCGAAGATTATGTTCGATCCGCATACCTTCTCTCTTTTCCAACTCATCCGAATCTCGGGGTCGAGATTCTCGTAAGGGGGGTAGGTCTGTAACGTCCCTGTTTTCAAACCGTTATTTGTGTGCATCGTGGCGTGTGCATCAAGTTAAAAAATGAGAACGATTTTGAACTTTTGAAATACTTGCGGAAATCTTTAAGTACCCCATGAGGGTTTGAAGTAAATTTTAAAAAAAAACTATGACCAAATCCTCATGACCATAGCATTTTGAAATTATTCCCCTTATGCTTATGAGGCTGTGGGCTGAAAATCTATTTGAATTCAACCAAAAACATGAAATTAGTTCTAAGGAATTAAATCAGAAATCAAGTTTGAAAAACAAAAACCCTAATCCTAAAATTTCCCCCTCCCCATGCCGCATGGGCCTCCTCCCGTCGGCCCGTTTTCCTTCTCTTCTCCTCGGCCCAGCTGGCCCGCTCGCTTCCTCTCCCTTTACTTCTTCACTAAGCCCTTGCCGCCCCCTGCCTTATCTTCTTCAAGCTGCCGACGCCACCAGCTGCTTGAGCAGCATCCGCCGTGGCGGCCTCCCCTTCTTCCTGGCCACCTCATGCTTCCTCCGGTGCAAACGTGGCGAGCTCCCTCCTCATCCCGCGGCCACCTCATGCTTGGGCGCCACCTTCTCTCCCTAATCCCCTCCCCTGGAGCTCTCTCCTTTCTCTTTCTTGCTCTGTCCCGGCCGTTTTCTCTCACCGGTAGCTCGCCGAGCTCCTCACCAAACGAAGCACGCCGCCGGTAGCCCGAAGCTTGCCGCCGCCCCTTCCCACCGCTCGGGCCTCGCCGTCTGCCTCAGCCTCGGTCCTCCGCCCCGTAATCACCGCCGGATCCGAGCTCCCTCGCCGTCACCGCTTCACCGCGCCCGCCCTAGCTTGCCGGAGTCCTCCCTCGCCACCGCCGCTCACCCTGGGCTAGCCACCGCTTCACGAACGCCGCCCGGGCTTGGTCCCGAGCTGTCGCACCGCCGCTCCGCCGTTCCCATCGCCGCATCGCCGGGCCTCCGCCCCGTTCAACCGAAGCACGCCCCCGGCTCCGCTCAGCTCCTCCGGCCGCTCGCCTCTCCCGAGCCCACCTCGCCGTGCCCCGCTGCCTCTGGTCCACTCCCGAGCCAGCGCCGCTCACCACCGCACTGCCTCCCCGTTGCCCGGTTCCATCTCGCCGAGCTCCTCCCATCTGCGCCGCCCCTTGCTCCGCCCGGGTCTCCAGCCCCGCCGTCAGCCTCGCTCCCTGCCATCCGCCGGTAAGCCGCGCTGCTGCCCTTCCGTTTCTCGGCCTCGCCGCCGGCCACTTCATCGCCGGCGTCGCTCTCGCCGCGGTCGGGCCAAGCCCCAGTGGCCAAACCGCGACCGGATTGAATTGGGGCCCTAATGCCCTCTTAATGTCTGTTAAGACATGATTATGAGAACATTAAAAGCTAAGCACACTTAATCCCCTATTAAGTACCGGTTCAGACGCAGTTATCAGCATTATGAGCCATAATATCTAAGCATTAACTGTTAGGACATAAGCAATAGTTAATTTATTGTTCAGCACACTTAATGCTAACTAATTAACCGAACCAGACATGGTTAATGAACCCTATTAATGCCTAAGCTAATGATTAGCCACTAACAATTGGTTAGTAACTAATGACTGTGATTAAGGCCACCAGTGCAATTAATGGGCTTAATTAATGTACTGTATATGACGTGTAGGGCCCACATGTCAGCCTCTGTTAATATTTGAATTAAATTAAAGGTAATTTTCTGAGAAAAATACAACAAAAGTATATAAAATGGATTAAATCTTGTAAAATTCATAGAAAATCCATTTTTAATCAGAAAAATACAAATAATATATCAAAATGTTCAGAAAAAGAAGATCTATTCAAAAATGTCATTTTCATCCATGTTTGCATGCTAAGAAAAACATAAATAGCTAAAAACTCAAATTAGGGTTTCCCGGTTAGCCGGAGATTTTCGGATCGCGATATTTTATGTGTCCGGACTCCGATTAAATTAATTCCACTTGCATTAGTTTTCTTTTTGCATCTTCTACACCATGGCATGCATTGCATCTTGTATTGATGTTTGACATTTTGATGTTCATGATTGTGCCTTTTCTTTCCCGGTGTGTTTGTTTTATCCCGTTAGAGTCGGAGGATCCACCGGACGATAACCGCAGTCAAGAGCAGGGTTTAGTTGCTCAGCAACCAGGCAAGCAGCCCCTTTGATCACATTGCTAAACTCCTATTATTTGCAAAGTATTAGTTGTTTTCAAATGCAATATTGCATGCGTTCAAATGTTACTTTCTCGTTAGCATTACCTCTATTCCTTGCACAAAGCTTACTTTGTCGCTCAATCAACTCCACCACCATCCTAACCTAGCTAGAGTAGTCTAGTGCGTAACCTGCTATTGCTTACTATATTGTGTTTGCTTAGACATGCTTAGAATTGTAGAAGTCGTAAGTTCTGGAATGGCAGAGGTTCTCACACCATTGGATGGGTTACTCGGTAGGTGGGTGTTCACCGGGATTACTTAATAAACTTGCTTAATATTCATCTGGGCTAGACGAGAGGCCGTGGCTGGGAGCGCGGTGGTTTGTCTCGTTTTCCCGCAAGGACCGGTTACCGGTGTCCCTTCGAACCAAGATTCGCGTACTTCTACACGGGTGGATTATGGGGCCACCCCCGACTGAATAATTTGCCTAGACTTAGTGTATGAGCTGCAATAGAGTGTTGTTTTCTTGAGGCAAAAAGGCATTCTGTGGGGTGCGCACACGGTCTGGGAGGCCGGGGATGTTCCTCGATTCACAACGTATGGGACCGTGTCTCTGTGCCGTCGGACAGATGTACATGGACTAGCCCGTACGGGTGGCTCATACTTGGGTCGAAAGCATTGTAAAGGTCGTGTTCGATCACCCTCCGCCAGCACACCTCGTGAAAGTGTGTAAATCGTCGTTGGCACTAGGAGACGATCGATACGTGTAGGTAAAGATGTACCCCCCTGCAGGGTTAGAACTGTTTTGAACAGCCGTGTCCGCGGTTATGGACAGCTTGGTAAGATTTTGCACCGAATTAGACAACTACAACAAACTCTAAAACTTGCCAACTCTAAGGACGGTGTTAGCGACAGCTTCCTCCCAGGGTGGTCGAGGATGGGTCGAGGGTAGCTAAGGTGTGGTGTTCTGCAGGTAGGAATGTTCGCGAAGCGTGGACTTATCCCCTTTCGAAAACCTTCTGGTAGTCGGTTTTCATCTACTTACAAGGTATTGCTAAAAGTAAATTGGCTTTCTGCAAAACAGTCCACAAACCCCTTTTATTGATACCTGGCACAACTATTACTACTTTCCGCACTGTAAGTCTTGCGGAGTACAATTTTGTACTCACCCTGCTATTGTTGTTGTTTTTGTTGCAGAGGAAACTACCCTCGGGAGGGTGGTTTCTATATAGAGATCGACACCCACGACGGTTAGTCTCTGGGAATCCCAGGCAGTGATCCTGCCCCTGGGGTTGGGCAGTTTGGTTTGCTTTGCTGCCGCTTTCGGCACTACTGTTCGGCTTCTTAGCCCTATTTAAACTTCCGCTGTGTATTTTACTGGGATCCTCGGATCCTTGCAGGTATGTATTGCTATATTGCAGTTCTGTTGTAGAGTTCTGCTGTGTTAGCTAGTTGTTTTCGCCTACTCATGTGCCATGCGTGTATGTGATGAAGCACATGTTGTGGGTAGGACTTTAGAGTTCATATCATAGAGTCATTAAGTTTAATCACCCCTGTGAAGCGACTCTACTACTGAGAGATTGGGAACTATATCATCCTACTCCAGCCGTGCATTAATTTGCCGGGACGAGTTCGGGGTTGATGTTCCGGCTCGGTAGGTCAAGAGTGAGGAGACTATATCACCTTACTACTCTGTGCTCTTGCCAGAGTAAGCTTTGGGGTTGACGTCTCGGGCTATTCGGAGCCATATCACTCCACTCCTCTTGGAATTGACCCCTAGGAGTTGAGGTCGGGGTTGACGTTTGACTTAGCGGGTGGTTTCTCTTAAGCCTCTCTGTTATGAATTCTGGGGTTCGACACCTTGCGTGGGTGCCCTAACCTTGCCTTATATAGACCCGGCAAGGCCTAGGTTTACAACTGCCGAGTCGCGGTAACGGCAACCTTAATGAGTGCCTTTATTCTACTTATGGTGCCCTGTAACGTCCGCCTTCATGCCCGCGTAACGGCTGGCCTTGATTGGCACCCGGCCGTTACCTCCGAGTGGATCCTGCGGGCTACATCTGACCGAGTGGGCCTCCTGCAGCGGCTTTGGGCCACCCTGAGTTTGTTGGACCAAACCCTTGCCTTGGGCTTATCGCTTGGGGATCCCGCTGTCAACTGGCACAACAAAGGAAAATCAAGAAACACCGATGCCTCTTAAGACACAAGCCCCACCGGAGACTAAGTTGTGCTCGCATTCAGCTAGCAGTGTAGTTCACATCTCCCGCAGAGAGAGTCAGATCTGGCATTGACCCCACCATGAGAAGAGAAGACAATGCCAACCATGAGAAGCACCAAAGCCCGGCCACCAGTAGAGCACGGGACAAAAAGAACCCCGCTCGAAACCACTGCCGAAGAAAATCCCCAGCTACATTGTCGCCACCCCACCCCCTAGAGCAAGCCATATCCGGCGTCACAAGATCAGGAAGGGTACAGGACAACACTGATAGGCTCCAAAAGAACACAAAGGACACCTCACCGGAAGCACAGACAAGTAGAACCCCATGCCTCTGGCTCTGCCTCTATCTCTGTCATTGCATTTGGAGAAAAGGTGATGGTACTGCTACTACCGCTGTCCTCATGATTGGCATTCGGGGTGGCAATGGCAACAACATTGGCATTGGGCCTGGAGTGGCCTTCACCGACGAGGATGCGCTCCCCGAACACCGCCACCGCCTCCTTCACGGTCAGAGGCCATGGCCATGCTAGAGGCTGCAAGAAGGCTGGCTTTTCCTCTAGGATTTGGACTGCATCCACAAGAAGTTACAGAATGCTCCTGGAGACTCATATGAAGTTGAGGCTGGTTTCTTTGCTTCCACTTCAATAGCACACTGACCACCAGCTAGCCCCAAGCAACCAGTTTCCCAGTAGCAACAAGCAAGAAACATGACTTGCCACCTACAAGAAGCTACAGAAAATTCCCGAGACTCGAGTAGAAAAATCTGCAGGAGTGGAGCTGAAGCAGGGATGCTTTCTGGGCACTCTTGGCTGCTGGCTCCAAGGAGAAGATCATGGTAATAACTGCTGTTAGAGGAAACATGCAGCAGAGCTGAACACAACAGAAATATCTGGTGTCATGACTAATGAGCGTGGTTGGGAGAAATCATAGTATTTTCAGTTCGGGCATGCAGTTCTCAAAGTAGATAGGAGCCTTGTAACAAACTTCCACGGTACGGAAATGAGGAACATGGTTCTGACTGAGATGGCAGATGTTGCATATCAGCAACAGAAGAATAGCAGCAGAGCAAATCAGATAAAGAAGCACCTATGACTTACAGTGTCCTGTTAATGTTACAATCAGCAGAGAAATAGGGGAGCTAATGGATTAGCTCTGAAACATATGCAGCTATGCTAAAGGGTTTGCTTGTAGTCTTAACTGGATTTTTCAAACAGATGAATAACGCTATGTTCCATCTGTGACGATAGCAGGGTTAAAATGCTAAGTGGTTATTTCTAAAAAAAAGCTAAGTGGTTGCCAATAGTGGATACAGGTATAAAATGAAATGCTTTTGCTTAATTTTAATCATTATCTCAACATAAATCAATTGTAAAACCAACTTACTGCTGCCGTATGATTCAAAGATGGTTCTGACATTAATGCTTCAAACTAATAGTGTAAGGAAACAATCGATATTGCACATATCCAGTAATTTGTCACATGATCTGATGAGTGTAGTCAACGAAATATTATGGGGGAAATAGGTCCTAAATTCTCAGTAATCTTCTGAAAGTAGTATATAATTGCATAGAATAAAGTTACATCACGATCTTCAAAATAACATAATGAAAACAACTCATTTTCACTACCTCAGAAAACACTTATGCTATATCAACATCACTGAATGGCACGAGGAGGCCCGTCGCTGATTAGAGGAAACACTGACGGGCGAGCAAGGACCCGTCACTACTTGTGATACACAAGGCGAGGCAGCCAACTTTCACTGACGGGCGCAATATCCACCTGTCAGTAAAAGTGGTCCGAGGGGCGCAACTTGGCATTTGCACTGACGGAAACCTTCACTGACAAGCGCTCCTCACATGCCCGTCAGCGAAGATCGGATCTCCACTGACGGGTTCATTGTCACCTGTCAGTGGAAGGTTGCTCTAGGACTGCCTTGGAAGGCAGAATTATCACTGACGGTCGACAGCAGCTTAGACCCAGGACATAAAATGCATGAATGTGGATACGTAATGCATGAATATAGATGAAAGAGCATCTAGGCCCCAAGTTGGTTTTGATGGTTAATGGCAACTCAAACTGGAATCTAACGTTTACATTGAGTGTAGGCAGGTTAGTAGGTTCCAGGAAGAAGGATCATCAGGGAAAGGATGACCACCAAAAAGGGTACAAGGGTGGTTTCCAGGACTAAGGAATGGCTGTGCTAGGCAGCTGTGCCACAGCTGTGAAGAAACCGGTGATGTGCAAAGAGTTGCAAGCAAGGTGATGGTGGCTTGATGCGTCAAGGGCCGTGACTGCAGTTGGTGGGCAGGTAAAGCCTAGATTTGCTAGTTTCTTTGAGTCCATAGGAAAAACCCGTACTATCAAGAGGGATGATGCAGTAATGATCTGTGGAGGTTCTAGTTGCTCAATGCTTAGGATGTTGGACAGTGGCACTAATGCGTTGAGGTTAGTGGCCCTGTGTCAATAGTTTTGCACAAGTGTGAAACTAGTTTTGTGCTTGCACTCTGTAGTGCTAGCAGTAGAAAACTCTAGGGGTTAGAGTCACCGGTGTGACACAGCGGTGTCACAGGTGGTCTAGCGCTCTGTGACTCAGGTATATCTCTGTACCAGGGGAGAGCTTGTAAACACTAAGGGACCTGCGCTGCGATGGCTTGTCTGCTGAGTCAGAGGGCTGTCGGAGGTTCTCTCCTTATTAGGTTTCATAGAGTGTTGTATGCTGAGGGCATGTCGTGTGCTAGGACCGGGCTGAGTAGTGCTGCTACGTAAGTTAAGGGTTCACCTGTGTCAGCCTTCGGTGACACAGGTGTCGGTCTGCCCGAGCCGGTTATAGGTTGGGCGTAGTGTGTAGCTGTGTCACTGGTGGTTCACTTAATCCTACGTGGCAACAGTGTAACGGTCGGGTTCCTACGAACTCTATATATAGGAGACCAGGGGAGGTCTTAGACTAGAACCCAATCAACCTGTGCCAGTGAATCATATTCAACTGTTGCAAAGCCTCTTCCCACTGAACAAAAGCCTAAGTTTCCTAAGTGTCAGTTCGGGAGAGTTAGAGTTCTTGAGCAAAGAGCATTGGTTCCTCCAAGAGTTGTTACTGCTGAATCTGTTACTCTTGGAGTGTCTACTCCTAGACGGGTGTAGGAGTCGCTGGTATCACCCAAGCTTCTGTGGGCTGAACCAGGCGTTTGTGAAGGTAAATCGAAGTCTACCTGCTGCAAGCAAAAGGACTTCCACAAGCAAAAGAAGAGGCCTGAACGTCAGGTACTCGGAGAACAAGCACGATTTAGTGCTGGCAATCTCTTCGGAGTAGCCTCTCCTGGAGACGTACCACTCTGTGAAGAGCTGGGAACTTCGGTGAAAAACACTCTGTCTCCTTGAGTACTTTACTGTATTGTCTTTAGCTTCCTGCTTGCCTACTTGCTTGTGAGATCTTAAACTATTCTATTCATCTGTTGTAGATCTCCTTTATACCTGTGTTTCATTAGCTGTGTCTCAGTTGCTATATATCTTATCTCACACCTGAGTCAGTTACCTGTTACACAGGCACATTGATTGCTCATCATTTACTAAGTCCTTAGAACACCTGTGTTAGGCACCTGTGTGACAGCTGCATGCTAATTTACACACTATCTGTTGCCTGTGTCACTCACCTGTCACACAGCTAGCTAACCCTGGTTCCTGTTTAAGGCTTAACCTGTTCAATCAAATTAAAAGAAGTAATTTTTGTTAGCCTCCTATTCACCCCCCCTCTAGTCGGCACCTTCGGTCCTTTCAATTGGTATCACAGCAAGTTTGCTCTTTGATTTGGCCTAACAGCTAGAGTAAAGGATGTCGGGCTATGTGTCACGGACCCGAAATTGCATATGATTAGGGGAACGCGAAGTCGCCAAGGACCGAAGGACTCGTCAGCCCAGTGGCACAGTACCTGCACCGTACGCACCACGGCGGAACGATCCGACACCCGCCACGTGCGAGCCGGCCGGAAGCGACCAATCTTCCCAGAACCACATACGATTCCATGACCCGGTGAAGGTTTAGAGTCGTTCCCAATTACTACCAGGTGAAACAAGGTCGGAGGAGCCCGGCAGTTCTACCCACACCCTAACCTAGCTCGAAGGCTAGTGGGTCGCTCAAAAGCCCGGTAGAACGCCCACACCCTGCCTGGCCGGCACAGCATCTCAGCCAGCGGGTCACTCAACCGATTCCTGCTCGGCCTAGTAACAAGAGGTACAACCGTAACCCTTCACGCCATACCCATACGCTTCATATCATACACGCATTGCATAAGGGCAGCCCGAATAACAACTCAAATATCACAACAAGCTCTACAAATACGATATTAATAGTAACTGTCCACGATGGGACAACATATTACATCATTCGGCCATAACCGAAAACATATCCGAGTACGGAGAAGTTAAACGACAGCGGAAACAAGGTAAATGAGTCCCACAGCGGCGTAGTGACCGCTGAACAAAAGCTACAACCTATCCCATGCATCGACTAACTAACCGAGGAAACAACAATTTCAGGCATCATCGAAATAATCTTCGACCACCGGCTCACCTGCAAGCTCTAGGAATAACCTAGGTGAGTACAAACGTACTCGCAAGACTTATTCGTGCTTGATTAAATGTCCTACCCATACTAGTACAACAACAATTAAACATGAATGCTTCTCAGAGTAACAATATACAAATTAAGAATATAACATTAACAAAGTGAAGTAGAAACAAGCAAAGTAACAATTTAATTCAAGGTACAACATATTGTAAACAAGCCACCACGAGATCAAATCAACAATTCCCAATCCATTAGGGCAACCCATAAATCCAATCCAAGACAAACCATTAAACATCATCCAATTCAATTAGGGCAGCCCCTATGTTTAATCCAAACGAATCCGGTTGACATATATCCAAATCAATTAGGGCATCCCCTAAGTCAAATCCAAATTGATCCAGTATCCACACATGTTCATTTAATCTCTTGGACCGCTACCGACAACTCAACCACTGCAGGCATAGTGAGTGCATAACAGTTTGGAGGTAGCGAGCCTCCAAAGTGCATGGAGGCTTACCCCAGCTATCCTCAGCGTTGGTTCTCGCTAACGTTCCCGCATGATAAGGGATGGTGACACGCTGAAGATAAGGTTGGTGTGGCGACAAAACTCTACGTACTCCTGGGTCGCCGTCATGCTACAATTAACACCAACCATACCCATTGTGCACGCCCTCGGCTCTCCCAACTCACTTAACAATTTAGTTGAAGAGCCATCAGATGTTCTCAACCTAAGACACATCCTACACATACTAGTGTGCTCAACCTCATATGTGACATACAAGCCACCATTCACACCTAAGCACACATAAACAGGGCATACACAACAGTACGAAAAGTAGAGATGCAACAAGCTCTGCTTGCCTTGTTCGGGTTGTTCCTGGTCTTGCGGGGAGCTGTAAGCCTGGTGGTCTTCCTCTTCAGATTCTTTTATAAGCAATTTGAAGAACCGGAAAAGAAACGATAAGGAAAATATTAAGATTCAGCATGTATGCATGATATTTATGTGGAATGTGCATGTCATGAAGATGCTAGGATGACTAGGGTTCTGCTGTGACAAGGTATATATAACTAACGTGGTCGATGTTACCCTGATGCCATGCGCATGCATGCATGTAATAATAGCCCTTATGTAGAATTAGGGTTAGTCATGTATTAAATAGAATGATTGGCTAGACCTAAGGTGGTTAAGGACATCGAAGGGTTCTGAAATTTAAACCTAGCACGTTTGGAATCATATGCATCGAAACTATGAATCGAACAATATGGATTTCCGAAGATTCAAGTATGCGAGAGGGGTTAATTAGCTATCTCTTTATAATGTTCAATTCTGAGTGTAGGTGTTGATATTTGGTTCCAGCCAAGTCGTAGAGAATCTCGTAAGCTTTCCAAAACTATAAGGCTTGTCGAAATCGGAGTTGAGGTCGCGAATCTAGGGTTTATCGATCCTCGACGGTGGCTAAACAACAATCCTAGATATCATCTGGTGCATGTGCTCAAAATTAAATTTTGATTCAGCCATATTGTAGAGAATTTCATAAGCTTTCCAACAATATAAAATTTGCAATTTTTGGACTTACGGTTCAAAAGTTATGGCTTATCGAAGTTTTATACAAACGTTGGCCCTAAACAGTCAAAACCCTAATTGCTAAATACACCCGGAGTTTACCCCGAGCAGATCTAAAATCCTATGCGCACCCCACTATCTACCCCTCGATCCTAATTTTAACTCCACGGGCTGACAACTGGGCCCCAGAGGCAGTGCTGACCGGGCTCGGGGGCGCCTCGGTCAGCAGCTGACCTGGCGTGGCCAGCCACCAGGGCCGCCACGGCACCCTCGGGGGCCACCTTAGCACCGGGTGCCCGGGAATACTCGGGACGGCGGCGTACACGTCGAGGCTCGCCGGAGTTGAGCCTCCGGGCGCTAGAGGGCTCGGGGTTGCTCGGGAAATGCAGCTGTGGCATGAGGAGCTCACCCCGGGCTCGATGCGGTGCTCGGGGAGGGTTGAGGAGGCCGGGAAGGAGGTCGGCGACGGTGACCGGCGGGGAGGATCCTCGGTGGCCGGCGGGGAGGATGCTCTGGTCACGGATCTGCAAAGAGGAGGTGCCGACGGTGTTAGGGAGGAGAAGGAGGTCCTCGGGAGTAAGAAAATGGGGAAGGGGAAGGACCGGAGCAACCGGGAGAAGTCACCGGAGTAGATGCCGAGGTTGGGGAAGATGGGGGTAGCGCGGCGGCGCTCGGCACAGACCTGGAAAATGGGTGAGGGGGAAAGATGAGACAGGCAAAGGGGAGGCTCGGGAGCAAGAATTGAAGGGGGATTGCTCACCGGGGCGCTCGGGATTCCTCGTCGGAGGACAGACCGGAGATGGAGACGACGGGCGGCTCAGAGGCTCTAGGGCACGGGGGGTTAGGGTTTTCAGACCAGGGAAAAACGGAGAAAGCGAGGAGCTGTCGGAGCGGCCCATTTATAGGGCGGCGGCGCTCGGACAGCCGCGGGGGCACTGCCCACGGCGGCGTACCGGTGTCGGAGACGTGGCCGGCGCACCCTGACAGGCGGGGCCGTGCAACAGGTGAGGAGAGAGGGGGAAGGCGCACGCGCTCGGGGGCGTTTCCAGAAGGGGAAAGCTTAAAGGGGTAAGGGGAGAAGGTGGGTTCGGGCTGACAGGCTTAGCGGGCCGGCCGAGTGGGCCTTGGCCCAGGTCGGTTAGGGTTTGGTTTCCCCCCTTTTTCTTTTATTTATTCCTGATTCCTTCCCCACGTCATTTTATGTGCAAATTTTTCTCCAAATATTTTGAAATTTTTACCAGACCTTCCAAACATTATTTGTGAGCTACTGTGGAAGTTTGAATCAATTTGGAGCTGGTTTGAATGGTCCTCTAGTTCAACCCTAGGGTTTGACCTAATTCGACAATTTGCACTAGAGCTAGGCCCTAGGTTTTGCCAAAAATTCTGAAACTTGGCAGGAAGGTAATATTCCCATATTCATGGTCATCCCCAAGGTTTGGTGAATTTTTATACACCTTTGCTTGCCCATTTTCCTAACCCTAGTTCTTCGGCATTTTAGGGTTTGTCCTCGGAAAGCCTAATCGAGCTATAATTTCCTGTGGATCTTGGAGCAATCTTGGGAAGAAGTGGTTGGGGAAGGTTAGTAGAGGAATTCATCAACGGGGTTCACTGGCCCCACCAGTGGCTAATGTATTTATCAAAGTTCAATACTTCAAATAAGTTGATTGGTGTTGTTAACATATCCACCGAGGATGAGATATGCACGTATTCTATAAAGTAAAATTGATATACAACTAAGTTTAAACAAGGTGTGGGTGATAATGATGACATGTATGCATGAATGCAAATAAATACCTAGTTCATTACAGTTGGGTATTACA
>JAGXJF010004826.1:0-31891 GCA_019208055.1 Stipa capillata | reverse complement strand
CCAAGTAGGGAACCGTCTGTACAAACAGCTGTCACGGACCCAGGAATTACATATGATTGGGGGAACGAATGGTCGCCAAGGACCGAAGGACCAGTCGACCCGGTGGCACGGTACCTGCGCCGTACTCACCGAGGCGGAGTGATCCAACACCTGACCAACGCAAGCCGACCGGAAGCGACCAAACATCCCAGAACCACATACAATTCCCTGATCCGGTGAAGGTTTAGAGGCGTACCCAAATTCTACCACGCAAAGCAAGGTTGGAGGAGCCCGGCGATTCTACCCACACCCTAACCTAGCTCGGAAGCTAGTGGGTCGCTCGAAAGCCCGGTAGAATACGCCCACACCCTGCCTGGCCGGCATAACATCTCAGCCAGTGGGTCACTCAACCGATTCCTGCTCGACATAGTAAAGAGGGGTAATAGCTTTAATCCTTCACGGCATACCCATACACTTCATATCATACACACATTGCATATGGGCAGCCTGAATAACAACTTGTATATCACAACAAAGCGCTACGATACGATAATAATGCTAGCTGTCCACATTGTGAACAAATATTACATCACTCGGCTATAACCGAAAGTTTTAGTCGAATCCATGAAGTAAAACGAGTAGCAACGGAAGAAAGAACAAAACCCCACAGCGGTGCATCAACCGCTGTCCAAAACTCAAAACATTCCCACGAGTCGAACACGGACCAAGGAAGCTGGTGAACTAAGCATCATCATAAAACTCCGCAACAGTTGGCTCACCTGCACAAGTCTAGGAATATCCTAGGTGAGTACAAAAGTACTCGCAAGACTTACTCCTGCTTGATTAAATATCCTACACATGCTAGATATAACAGCGATTAAACGTGATGCATTGCAAGTAAACAGGCAGTGATAAGCAATATGATAAGGTTCGGGACATAATCATAACGGAAGAATTAAGGTTCAGCTCAAACTTCACATGGATTCAAGGATAAACACAATAGTTTGAATCACACCACCTTCAAGTCATTCAGGGGCAGCCCACACCCATTTAGTTCACAGGTTCATCACAGCAATAGTTTTCAAACAATCTCTCGGACCGTTACCGGCAACACAACCACCGCAGGTATAGCGAGTGCATAACCGCTTGGAGGTAGCGAGCCTCCAAGGGGCGTGGAGACTTACCTCAACTATGCCTCAGTGTTAGTTCCCACTAACGCTCCCACGGTGATAAGGGATTGTGACACGCTGAAGATAAGGTTGGTGTGGCGACAAAACTCTACTTACTCCTGGGTCGCCTTCACACTGCAATTAACACCAACTGTACCCATTGTGCACGCCCTCGGCTCTCCCAACTCACTTAACAATTTGGTTGAAGAGCCATAAGATGTTCTCAACGTAAGATACATCCTACACATGCTAGTGTGTGCAACCTTGCGAACGGTAGACAGGTAAACATCCACACACATAGCACATATGAATAGGGCATACACAAGAGTACGGAAAGTAAAGATGCAACAAGCTCTGCTTGCCTTCGTTGTAGGATTCGGAGACTTGGGTGAGCTCAACGATCTGCGGTTCTTCCTCTTCGAGCCCTGTCGCAAGCAACACGAGGCACCGGAAAGGAACAACAAGGAATATGATGAGCTCCAGCATGTATGCATGGCGAAACTAAGCTAGGGATGCAACCTTAAAATGCATCATGACTACTAGGGTTTTATGGTTACGAGGTTTTTCTCAAATTCAATTGCATGAAAATTAATTAGTTGCCCTAGCAATTGTATGCATAACGTGTTAGACTAAATTGCAATTAGGATTTAACATTGGTACATCAATAGTTATGCCTAGGATTCCTTTGTGGAGATCTCACTTTACAGGATAAAATTACTATGGTTGGAGCTAGGCATTTTAAAGATCATTAGGCATGAATTTTGGAAATCAGTGTAAATGAGGAACCTTTTCTTTATACACTGAAATATTAATCATATTTTACTTGTAAATTGCAACATTGGGGTTGAACCAAATGTAGGAAACATTAGCAGTTTGTAGAGGTACTCAAAATTTTCAAAATGGAACTCTGAACAAGGAGTTATAAAAGTTCAAACTTTCACCTTAAATGGAAATGAACCTAGCAGCTAATCCTGCCCCAACCCTAGATGCTAAACACACCCACCCTTGGCCCCACTCCGCCCTTGCTTCTTCTTCACCGGGAGAGGAGAGAACAGCCCGGAGGAGCTCCGGGCGGACTGCTGCTGCTGGGAGCTCGGCTGGACCTGGGAAAAAGAAGAGAAGGGAGGTGAGGAAAAGGGAATGGGAGCTCGGGGAGGAAGGAGGGAAGGGAGAGGAGAGGAGCAAGTTCGCCGGAGAGGCGGCGCTGGCTCGCTGGAGCTGGCGCCGGAGCTGAAGAAGATGAGGGAGGCAGCTGGGAGCTGAGTTGCTTTGGAGAGAAAAAGGGGAGAAAAGGAGGGGATTTAGGTGGGGGAGAGGAAAAAGAGGAAGAGGGGACCCTGGGGAAGGGTTTTATATGGAGGCCGGCGAGCTCACCGGCGTGGCACCACCGCCCTACACCCCCAACCCACGGCCACGACGTGGCAGAAAAGTTCTGACACTCGGATGCTCACTCGGAAAACAACCCGGAAAATGACCCGGAATCCGGATGACCCGGAATCCAACCTGGAAGCTCCGGATTGAACTTTGGTAGGACTGAAAACCCTCTCTGGACTCACCCGGAATTCCACCCGGAATCCGGGTGACCCGAAATCCACCCGGAGGTTCCGGACTGCACTCCGGCAGCAACCCAACCAAACCTTTTCTTCTCTGGACTCACTCGGAAAATAGCTCGGAGACCATCCGGAACTTCCGGACAGCCCGGAGGTCGAACTCGGAGGCTCCGGAGTAGACCTCCGACTGGGCCGACTCACCAACACCCGTTCTGGACTCACCCGGAATTCGGTTCGGAACCCACTCGGAACTTTCTGGGTCACCCGGAGGTTCCGGACCAAGCTTCCGGATCAAGCGCAGAGAAGGAAAATTTGCACAACATTATTTTTGGACTATAGGAACATAATAGCTTTAGGTTTTATTGTTTGCCCAAATAAGTTGATTGGTGTTAATTTGTTGGAAATAGTTATCAAGAATGAGATATGTACGTATTCTATAAAACTTAGTTCTTCGATAATCAATCTTATGCAAGGTTCGTGCATGGATGATGCCATGTATGCATGAATGCAAGGCAAAGACCTAGTTATATAATAGATGGGTGTTACAAGACCTACCCCCCTTAAGAAGATCTCGACCCGAGATCTCTAACGTTCAGCAAACAAGAATGGAAACTCAGTCTTGAGCCAATCTTCACGTTCCCACGTAGCTTCATCTTCAGTATGGTTGCTCCACTGAACCTTGAAGAACTTGATGGTGCGATTCCGGGTTCTGCGCTCGGTCTCATCAAGAATGCACACCGGGTGTTCTCGATATGTAAGATCTTCATGTAGTACCTCCATCTCAGGGTTGATCTTCGTCTCGGGGACACGATGGCAAGCTTTTAGCTGGGACACATGGAAGACATCATGCAACGAGACAGCTCAGGAGGTAGTTCCAACTGATAGGCCACGGTCCCTCGTTTGGCTAAGATTCGATAGGGACCGATATAACGAGGAGCTAACTTTCCCTTCATTGCAAAGCGGCGAACACCTCTGCATGGAGTGACCTTGAGGTACACACTATCTCCCAATCTGAAAGGTAACCTCTCGGCGATGAGGATCGGCATAGCTTTTCTGCCTGGACTGAGCTTCACGAAGACGCTCTCGGATGAGTTGGACTAAGTCTTCGGCTTCCTCAATTGGATTAGGTCCAAAGAATTGCCTCTCGCCGGTCTCGGACCAGTTCAATGGAGTCCTACATTTCCTTCCATAAAGTACTTCAAAGGGTGCCATACCGAGACTAGCTTGATAACTATTATTGTAGGCAAACTCTGCATATGGCAAGCAGTCTTCCCAATTGGAACCCAATGTGAGAGCACATGACCTCAACATGTCCTCAAGAATTTGATTTGTCCGCTCAACCTGACCTCCGGTTTGAGGATGAAATGCGGTGCTGAAAGACAGAGAAGTCCCCATAGCCTCGTGTAAACATTTCCAGAACCGGCTGGTAAATTGGGTGCCTCGATCTGAAACGATTCTTTTGGGAACACCATGAAGACAAACAATTCGAGCGATATACAACCTTGCTAGGTGGCTCACTTTATGTGTGGTCTTCACGGGGATGAAGTGAGCGACCTTGGAAAGGCGATCCACAATCACCCATATTGCATCATTGCCCTTTGGGGATTTCGGCAAGCCTACCACAAAATCCATACCAATCTCTTCCCATTTCCACTCGGGAATAGGGAGTGGCTGAAGCAGGCCCGCTGGTCTCTGATGTTCGGCCTTCACACGACGGCACACGTCGCACTCGGCAACATAGCGAGCGATCTCCCGCTTCATTCGGGTCCACCAAAATCGGCGACGAATGTCTTGGTACATCTTAGTACTGCCAGGATGAATGGCCAACGGGGAGTTATGTGCTTCATGAAGGATTAGGTCCTTTAGTTGCTGGTCCTTGGGCACCACGAGTCTTTTTCCAAACCACAGAACTCCATTCTCATCTTCGGTGAAACAGGTCGCGGTACCTTCCTTCACTTTTTCCCTGATTTTCTGCATGCCGACATTCTGAGCTTGGGCAGCCTTAATTTGGTCTTCTAAGGTTGATTTTACCTCAAGAGTAGCGAGGGTACCTTGCTCAACCATCTCCAGATTGAGCCGCTGAAATTCCACATGGAGTGGTGGTTGTTGCTCCATAATCATGGTGTTGTTGCAATAAGCCTTCCGACTAAGTGCATCGGCGACAACGTTGGCCTTACCGGGGGTATAATTTAAACCCAAGTCATAGTCCTTGATGAGCTCAAGCCATCTCCTTTGGCGAAGATTCAGGTCTGGTTGGGTAAACAGGTACTTCAAGCTTTTGTGGTCCGAATAGATTTCACAACGGTTACCGATAAGGTAGTGGCGCCAAATCTTGAGAGCGTGAACCACAGCGGCTAGCTCCAAGTCGTGAGTGGGGTAATTGGCCTCATGAGGGCACAGCTGACGTGAAGCATAGGCTACCACGTGACCCTCTTGCATAAGGACACAACCCAACCCATTCCGAGAAGCATCACAATACACCTCGAAGCTTTTGTGGATATCTGGGAGGATAAGCACTGGAGCTGATGTTAACTTCTTCTTGAGTTCTTGGAAACTCTCTTCACATTTGTCGGACCACACAAACTTCTTGTCCTTCTTTAACAGTTCGGTCATTGGCTTTGCTATGGAAGAGAAGCCTTCGATGAACCGACGGTAATAGCCTGCCAGACCTAGGAAAACTGCGAATCTGGGTAACTGACTTAGGCTGCTTCCATTCTTGGACGGCTTGCACTTTGCTCGGGTCCACCGCGACACCTGTAGCTGATAGCACATGGCCCAAGAACTCCACTTGGTGCTTCCAAAACTCACACTTTGAGAATTTGGCATACAGACGATGCTCACGGAGTTTGTCGAGTACCATTCTCAAGTGATCTTCATGCTCCGGTTCAGATTTGGAATAGATGAGGATGTCATCGATGAAGACGACAACAAATCGATCAAGATACTCCATGAATACTGAGTTCATGAGTTGCATAAAGGTGGAAGGGGCATTGGTTAAACCGAAAGACATAACAGTGTACTCGTATGACCCATAACGAGTAGTGAAGGCTGTTTTTGGAATGTCTTCGGATCTGATCTTTATCTGGTGGTAGCCCAACCTGAGGTCAATCTTGGAGAAGACACATGCTCCGGTAACTGATCGAATAGGTCATCAATCCTGGGAAGAGGGTATTTATTCTTCACTGTAAGCTCATTTAACGGGCGGTAATCAACTACCATCCGCAGGCTCGAATCCTTTTTCTTCACAAACATGGCCGGACAACCCCATGGCGAGGAACTAGGTCTAATGAAGCCCTTTGTCCTCGAGCTCCTTAAGTTGCTTCTTCATCTCCAACAACTCATTTGGGGGTATTCGATACGGGCGCTTTGACACAGGAGCGGTTCCAGGTGGAAGATCGATGACGAACTCCACTGCACGGTCAGGGGGCATACCCGGCAATTCTTCAGGAAAGACGTCGGGGTATTCACATACAACGGGAACAAGCTCAATTCCTTGGTCTGGGGTGCCGCTCATGGCGAAAAGATGCCCTGAGGAAGATGGCGACACGAACTTCACTTCTCTGCCGGAGTTGGTGACAAGGGAGACAGACCTTTCGGCACAATCTATCTTTGCCTTGTGTTGGGCCAACCAATTCATGCCCAAAATAACATCTAAACCCTTTGATCCAAGGACTACCATATTGGCTAGGAATAACTCTCCATCAATTTCTAGCTTAACACCCTCGCAGACAGACTCGGTTCTCAGTTCCGAGCCAGGCGTTGCAATAAGGAGGGGAGGATGCAATGCTGATGATGGAACATGATTCTCATGCACAAATTTGCTGGATATAAAAGAATGCGATGCTCCGGAATCGAAAAGAACGGTGGCAGGAGTTGAGTTCACGGAGAGCGTACCCAGCACCACCTCTGGCGCATCCTGTGCTTCTTCGGCTGTGACGTGGTTCACCCTGCCACGGCCGGGGACTTGGGGCTTGGTGGGGGCTGGTCCTCTGACTTGGGAACCTCCTCTTGTCTGCCCTTGCTGCACCTTGGGGGCAAAGGTGTGCCCCGTGCGTGGAAGGGAGCAATGGTTGGCATAGTGCCCCATAGCTCCGCAGTTATAACATTGAACCTTACTCATATCAGGTAAAGGCCGAGACTGTCCTCCCTGGGGACGAGGGCTGGTAACCTTGCTGCTGAGGACGGGGCGCGTAGCCTTGTGGTCTTGGCGGATACGGTCCCGCAGGACGGGGTGGTATTGGCTGCCACACCCGCGGTTTCTGCGAACTGCTCCCCGCAGACTTTTGTAACTCCCTCTCGCGCTTGCGAGACTGATGGAGTGCTGATTCCTTTGCCTCCACTTGATGGCCTTTGTCCACGAGGTGTTGGAAGTTGCGCACGTCACAGTGGCGAGCTTAGCTTGCATCTCCTCATTCAGCTTTGCCCATAAACTTCTCCACCTTGTCTTCATCGTGGACACTTCACGCTGATGCATATCGTGCCAGATGGTTGAATTCGTGAAGGAACTCAAGAATGGGTTTCTTGCCTTGGCGGAGATCACGAAACTCTTCTTTCTTCAATGCCATAATTCCGAAGGGATGTGGAACTCACGGAAGCCGGTTCGGAACTCGGCCCACGTGACCACATGTCCTTGAGCTTGCATGGCGAGGAAGTTTTCCCACCAATCTGCGGCGGCTCCTTCGAGGTAATGGGAAGCAAAAGTTAACCTTATCGGCTTCGGCACACTGAGCCATCTGAAGCTTTCTCTCAATTGTGCGGATCCAGCTATCTGCTTCCAGAGGATCATCTGCTCGGTCGAAAGGTGGCTGGTTGAGTTCGCTGGAAATCAGCCAAACCACCTCGAGCTTGCCCACCTCCTGACCCTGATTGCGCACAAGCTGCTCAAGAATGCGATTCTGCGTCGCCAGCAAATCTACGATGTTAGGTTGCTGAGGAGGAGGAGGTGGCACTTCCTCCTCGTCGCGTCCACGGCGAGCACGAGCAGCACCACGTGTTCCCGACGCCATCCTATTGCAACCAAATGACAACACGATGAGACGCAACACGAGAGCTGGGAAACCAAACTTCCACGATAGTAAACAAGGTATTCATGAATATGTCACATTAGCTCATACATATTTTCAAGAGGAAAATGGAGTATAAAGCAAATGTAAGAACGCTTGACAATAATACACAAGTGTATTAACACGTTCAACATAGTTCATTGCATGGGGCTGCGGTTTACATCACCGTAAAGGGGAAATAAACATACACAATGTACCAAAATTGGCAGCCACCAATACCCGCTTACATGCCTCCAAAAGCTACCTAAGGGTTAAGGTTTGGGTCAGCTTTACATCACAAAATTGCGACCCAAACAGATGCTAAAACTGAACAACACCGCTATAGACTGTACGGAGACCCTTCATTACGACGAATCTCCATTGGAACAAAGGGATCCCATGGCCAAGCTGAGGAATGATGGTGGGGATGCGACGAACGCCACCCACAGCCATTTGCAGGCGCAAGACGTCAGGGCGGACTCCAATCTCTATCCCGCCCACCAATGGATAACAATCCATCCCCGGACCTCCTTCATAGACCGAGTAGATGCCTTCCCCGGTCCAGAAGTGTGGTGGTGGTGCGAAGAAATTCCCTTGATGTCGAGCTAGCTCAAGGGAAATGATGAGACGATGACGATATTGCCTCATCTCGAAACCACGGGCACGATATGCCACGTCCAAAGATCGGACAAGGCGGCCCAAATGGGCTAGTGCCATGTTAGGCTCCTGGGTAAAATCTTCAAATGGCACCACGTTCTCCATAGGAGTCCGTGACGGAAAGAAGGAGAAGGGGCCCTCGGTGAGACCCGGAAGCTCATGGCGGAGATGGCACATGGCCGAATAAGCTGCGTCTTGGACAACAGACTCTAGCTCCGCTCCATAACCGTTGAAGAAACAGGGCTGATATGGAGGATCACTCTCACGCGGTTGGATGAACACGCGCGCCCGATACTCGTACATGCCGAACCCTAGGTTGGCCCTATGCACGAGATATTCTGGGAGATATGGAAATCCGAGTTCCCGAAGCATGTACAAAAGCACCTCCGGAAATCCTTCGACATCCAATCCATGGGTAGCATGCACCAACTGAAAAGAAGCCATCTGACAAAACAAGGAACAGGTCAAGATCAGCCACAAGCAAAAACAAATGCAATAGAGAAGGAATTTTTAGAACTAAGATCGATGAAGGTAAGGAATAAAGAAGCAATCTACTTGCTGAACTTTAAACATAGGTTTTAACTTTGCAAATAGTTTTCTCGGCGATGCCAAGTCCTAACTAACGCCCACCTGCAATTGGCTTCCTACAATCAGCTCGGCTCTGATACCAAGCTGTCACGGACCCGGGAATTACATATGATTAGGGGAACGAATGGTCGCCAAGGGCCGAAGGACCAGTCGACCCGGTGGCACGGTACCTGCGCTGTACTCACCGAGGCGGAGTGATCCGACACCTGACCAACGCAAGCCGGCCGGAAGCGACCAAACTTCCCAGAACCACATACAATTCCCTGATCCGGTGAAGGTTTAGAGGCGTTCCCGAATTCTACCATGCAAAGCAAGGTCGGAGGAGCTCGGCGATTCTACCCACACCCTAACCTAGCTCAGAAGCTAGTGGGTCGCTCGAAAGCCCGGTAGAATACGCCCACACCCTACCTGGCCGGCACAGCATCTCAGCCAATGGGTCACTCAACCGATTCCTGCTCGACATAGTAAAGAGGGGTAACAGCTTTAATCCTTCACGGCATACCCATACACTTCATATCATACACACATTGCATATGGGCAGCCTGAATAAAAACTTGTATATCACAACAAAGCGCTACGATACGATAATAATGCTAGCTGTCCACATTGTGAACAAATATTACATCACTCGGCTATAACCGAAAATTTTAGTCGAATCCATGAAGTAAAACGAGTAGCAACGGAAGAAAGAACAAAACCCCACAGTGGTGCATCAACCGCTGTCCAAAACTCAAAACATTCCCACGAGTCGAACACGGACCGAGGAAGCTGACGAACTAAGCATCATCATAAAACTCCGCAACAGTTGGCTCACCTGCACAAGTCTAGGAATATCCTAGGTGAGTACAAAAGTACTCGCAAGACTTATTCGTGCTTGATTAAATGTCCTACACATGCTAGATATAACAGCGATTAAACGTGATGCATTGCAAGTAAACAGGCAGTGATAAGCAATATAATAAGGTTCGGGACATAATCATAACAGAAGAATTAAGGTTCAGCTCAAACTTCACATGGATTCAAGGATAACCACAATAGTTTGAATCACACCACCTTCAAGTCATTCAGGGGCAGCCCACACCCATTTAGTTCACAGGTTCATCACAGCAATAGTTTTCAAACAATCTCTCGGACCGTTACCGGCAACACAACCACCGCAGGTATAGCGAGTGCATAACCGCTTGGAGGTAGCGAGCCTCCAAGGGGCGTGGAGACTTACCTCAACTATGCCTCAGTGTTGGTTCCCGCTAACGCTCCCACGGTGATAAGGGATTGTGACACACTGAATATAAGGTTGGTGTGGCGACAAAAACTCTACTTACTCCTGGGTCGCCTTCACACTGCAATTAACACCAACCGTACCCATTGTGCACACCCTCGGCTCTCCCAACTCACTTAACAATTTGGTTGAAGAGCCATAAGATGTTCTCAACGTAAGATACATCCTACACATGTCAGCGTGTGCAACCTGCGAACGGTAGACAGGTAAACATCTACACACATAGCACATATGAATAGGGTATACACAAGAGTACGGAAAGTAGAGATGCAACAAGCTCTGCTTGCCTTCGTCGTAGGATTCGAAGACTTGGGTGAGCTCAACGATCTGCGGTTCTTCCTCTTCGGGCCCTGTCGCAAGCAACACGAGGCACCAGAAAGGAACAACAAGGAATATGATGAGCTCCAGCATGTATGCATGGCGAACTAAGCTAGGGATGCAACCTTAAAATGCATCATGACTACTAGGGTTTTATGGTTACGAGGTTTTTCTCAAATTCAATTGCATGAAAATTAATTAGTTGCCCTAGCAATTGTATGCATAACGTGTTAGACTAAATTGCAATTAGGATTTAACATTGGTACATCAATAGTTATGCCTAGGATTCCTTTGTGGAGATCTCACTTTACAGGATAAAATTACTATGGTTGGAGCTAGGCATTTTAAAGATCATTAGGCATGAATTTTGGAAATCAGTGTAAATGAGGAACCTTTTCTTTATACACTGAAATATTAATCATATTTTACTTGTAAATTGCAACATTGGGGTTGAACCAAATGTAGGAAACATTAGCAGTTTGTAGAGGTACTCAAAATTTTCAAAATGGATCTCTGAACAAGGAGTTATAAAAGTTCAAACTTTCACCTTAAATGGAAATGAACCTAGCAGCTAATCCTGCCCCAACCCTAGATGCTAAACACACCCACCCTTGGCCCCACTCCGCCCTTGCTTCTTCTTCACCGGGAGAGGAGAGAACAGCCCGGAGGAGCTCCGGGCGGACTGCTGCTGCTGGGAGCTCGGCTGGACCTGGGAAAAAGAAGAGAAGGGAGGTGAGGAAAAGGGAATGGGAGCTCGGGGAGGAAGGAGGGAAGGGAGAGGAGAGGAGCAAGTTCGCCGGAGAGGCGGCGCTGGCTCGCCGGAGCTGGCGCCGGAGCTGAAGAAGATGAGGGAGGCAGCTGGGAGCTGAGTTGCTTTGGAGAGAAAAAGGGGAGAAAAGGAGGGGATTTAGGTGGGGGAGAGGAAAAAGAGGAAGAGGGTACCCTGGGGAAAGGTTTTATATGGAGGCCGGCGAGCTCACCGGCGTGGCACCACCGCCCTACGCCCCCAACCCACGGCCACAACGTGGTAGAAAAATTCTAACACTCAGACGCTCACTCGGAAAACAACCCGGAAAATGACCCGAAATACGGATGACCCGGAATCCAACCCGGAAGCTCTGGATTGAACTTCGGTAGGACCGAAAACCCTCTCTGGACTCACCCGGAATTCCACCCGGAATCCGAGTGACCCGGAATCCACCCGGAGGTTCCGGACTGCACTCCGGCAGCAACCCGACCAAACCTTTTCTTCTCTGGACTCACTCGGAAAATAGCTCGGAGACCATCCGGAACTTCCGGACAGCCCGGAGGTCGAACTCGGAGGCTCCGGAGTAGACCTCCGACTAGGCCGACTCACCAACACCCGTTCTGGACTCACCCGGAATTCGGTTCGGAACCCACTCGGAACTTTCTGGGTCACCCGGAGGTTCCGGACCAAGCTTCCGGATCAAGCGCAGAGAAGGAAAATTTGCACAACATTATTTTTGGACTATAGGAACATAATAGCTTTAGGTTTTATTGCTTGCCCAAATAAGTTGATTGGTGTTAATTTATTGGAAATAGTTATCAAGAATGAGATATGTACGTATTTTATAAAACTTAGTTCTTCGATAATCAATCTTATGCAAGGTTCGTGCATGGATGATGCCATGTATGCATGAAGCAAAAAGAGAAACCTATTTATATAATAAGATGGGTGTTACAACAACACAGACGGTTCCGGTAGGGAACCGTCTGTACTGTGGAAGTTAGTACAAATGGCTCCCAACTGGGACCGTCTGTGACATTATTACAGACGGTCTGGGTTGGGAGCCGTCTGTACTGTGCTTCCCAGTACAGACGGTCTCAGTAGGCAACCGTCTGTATTATTTGTACAGACAGTTGCTCTAGAGAATTGTCTGTATTGTACCGTCCCGCTTGTTCGGCATCCTTGGTCGTCATTTTCTCAGACGGTTCAAGTTTGGAACCGTCTGGGAGCCGTCTGTACAGGAGGCGTCCCGCTAAATGGTATCTGTCGTAGTGTCACATACGGTTTTATATGCAAAACCACCTATGATATCAAAGGTGGTTCATATATCCTTATCTAATTAGGACCTTGAGTAAGGATTTTACTTGCTTTCGAGGAGGATACATGCAGAGAACATAATACGATGAGTTGTGGTTATGTAGAACCAAAAAGCCCAAGCAGTAAAACAATAGGCACTCTCATAAAAAGTTCGTTACAATCAATTAATTAAGGAGTTTCATCGGATTAGAAACTAGATTATTCTTTAGCATCAGATATTTGTATATGAAAGGACTTCGAGGGACCCAAAAGTTTTGAAGGGATTGTGAGTGTATATAATAGTTAATTTATTTATTTATTATCTAAAAATATTAATTTGTTATACTATTCTGATCGGTTGAGCTTAACAAAACAATTGGGCCAGCTTCACCAAAATTTTTATCTCTTCTCTCGTGATTGTTCTGTATTTGTTACTAGACACACTATCGAGTCCAACAGACTACTGCACATAAGAAAGCGTACAAGAGTAGCACAATATTTTTATTACTTCACAGCAGCACAAAGACAAATAAATAATTTTGAATGGTCTAGTCTGATCTCAGAGACTGTCATGGAATATTTAAATAATAACGGCGGTAGCATCTTTCCTACTTTTTTTACATGACATTAAAACGTGTAAGTGGTCTAATATTACGTCGCTGTTATATTTGATATATTGCTGCTTTGTGACATGGAGCTGGATTAAGATGGTTATGCAACACTGACGTGGAAACCCAATACATGGTTACTTAATTGAAAATAGATCTTCAGAAATCCGCAGGTTTTTGGCACTAGCCGCTACCGTGATGTGAAATTCTATCATATATACTTGTCAAGACATTGTCTAAGAGGATAGGAATCATTTTGGTTGGTTTGGTAAACATTGTAGTCATGAAAGTCATCACATGGTATCACTATAATAGAAACCACTACAATAGGAAACACATAATCCGCAACAAAAGCATGCATATATGCACAATGCACAAGTTATAACTACTACCTGCCAAGTCATATTTTCACACATCAAACGGTTTAAGATCTCATTTGATTGAGCTTTTCAGCAGTTTTTCATTGTAAGAAGCTGCAGCTCAACTAAACAGCTAGTTTTTTAGTAGCTTTTACCAATAGTGGTTATGGGCTTTTCAGTGTAAATTCATTTATCTGGAAAAGTTGTCTTCTCTCAGCTTATAATTATTACAATGTACTGAAGTTTCAGGGCTCATTTCTCAAAATATTGTAGATGGTTTGAACCAATCCAAAGCCATATGTTCACTTTCCCACAGGTACAACAATTTTTCCAGACAACAAGCCAATAGTAGTTTTATCAATAGCCATAGTCCAACTAAACAGGCCCTAAGTAAGCTAATATATACCTTCCAATGCAATGTACTTTTCTTTTTTGTGAAAGCGGTGTTGAAGAATAGGCGATAGTCGATGAATTATTCCTACGTACCATACGAAACAAACTAAGTAAACTAGTCCGATAAATAAATGTGGATGCATGCATGATAGGTTTTTGCTTCTGCTATTAGATAGTACTATTTTTTTTCTTAATTGCAGTCGATGATGCAACACCTCCACTCGACTCCGAGACGGAGCAGCCGGCGACGTGGGAGCAGCGACAGCAATAGAGCCGAGGAAGGAGGCCTTATCGGAGTGGTTAGGGTTGCGAAACGAAACTGCCAACAACGTAGGAGTGGTGATGGTGACGGAACTGAGGAAGGAGATCTTGCCAGAGTTAGGGGTGGTTAGAGTGGGGGGAGGGTGATGCGCACGGGGGTGCCCGATCTTCCGTCAGGAAGGGATAATCACGATTGTGGAGAACTCGACGTTGACGATCCGGCTTCCAATCAGAACTGATCCGAACCCTGCGATCGCTACACCACGGCTCCATTGGTTATCAACCACGCGCGCACGCGGTTGACCTCGCCAAGAAGGCTTATCCCTGCATGCGAATCGAGAACACAAGCAAGAACACAGTAGAAGCAATCTCACAAATGAGATGATTGTTTGATTACTCGAAGTGGGGTTCTACAAACTAATGAAATCAGCGAGACTGCGATGGCAGAATAATTCTAAGCAAAACCCACCCTAAACAATGACGGCTACCAAGTATTTATACCTAGGGTTTCTAAGAGTTTCACCCTAAACCTGGGCTTAAAACCCGAAACGAAAACAAGGCCCGAAGTGGCCCAAAACGGTGTCGCAGCACCTGACGACTTGTTCTGACAATTTTAATGTCTCTATAATTATTCATAACGTGGCATCAGATCCATTGGAAAGGTGTCGTTGTTATCTTTCCAACGCATACAAGAACTCTTCAATCGGACTCCGTATGAGAAAGTTATGCCTCATTTATGTAGGTGCTGTCTGCTGAAAACCGAACCGAATTCGAAGTTGAAGTGGAGTCCGTCTTGACTTGGGGTGGCGCCTCATCCTCTTGTGGCTGGTCCAGTGGTGCTTCTCCCATGTTCCTAAGAATCAAAATATCACCATTAAGTAGCATCCCATCCTTAGCCACATAATTATGGATAGCAAGAAACGAATGCACCTCATGATTAAGTCGTCGGGCACGGGAACGGGTGATTGGTCCTTAGATGATAGTGTGGGAGATGTCCTCATCAGAGGGTTCATCAGAGCAGGGGGATTTAGAGGGAAAGCTTGATCCACGCGACAGTCATTAGACATGATGAGCCGGAGCCGGCGATGACGATGACACAGAAGCGACAGTATCTACAGAGATGAGCTTGAATTAGATAGGCGTAGTGATGACGGAAGAAAGAAGAACAGACCGAAATCCAACGGTCCACAAAGATCGAACTGACGTTAATTACCAGAAATCAGTTACCTGCTGTCCAGGTGGGCCCATGTCATACTGGTTGCCGCAAGCGGATGAATATTAAGATTGGCTCCTCGAAGATTCCTCGTCAAGTTGAACTTTCACCTCGGTAACAGTACCGATCATATGAGCAACTAAGTCAACTTGTACCAGGATTGCCAGATTAGGTTTCGCCACTGAAACTGATTAATCGATCACAGACTTACCCTATGCAAAAGGAAAAGAAAAATAGAACAAGAGCAATCTAGGTCGTATCCTTTCAAGTTTGACTTCCTTCCTGTGCTCACATGCTGTGACAAGTCTCAATAATTTTTCCTGGCTGATGAGAGAGTTTGACTTAAAATCTAGACTTCCAACCCAGCGATGGATGAGCTAGTATGGATCCATGTGATGCTACCTCGATCTTCTCCTCTTTCAATAGTCGAATTGCAATGTGTGTTCCTACGTACACATGTCTTAATTTTATTGATTTGTTTAAAAGTCTAGTAGCTGCCTGCTGTTTGCTCATGCGGTTGACTTTGGCACTTGGTGACCAGGACGTGTACGGAGCATGTATCCTGGAATATATTCTTGATAGCATCGTATGGCTTTATCTCATTGATCGATAACAACGTGCATCCGCAACATTGATAAGACAGATTGGTTATTATTCTGACACACCCATGCATCAGGTTCTTTGTTCGTTGTGTATTCAGTTTAACCTTTCGTACAAGTAACCATTTTTAACAAGGAAAGGACAAGTAGAGATTTCCAATGCTTGAGAGAGTTAAAAAGTTAACCCAGATCAGTCACCCTTTAACTTTTATTGAAAAAAGTGTGATGTCACTAACGTTAGGGTAACTATATGTAAACTTTTAATATATCATTTCAGAAAATAAATTAAACCTGTATGTTATCATAAAAATAGTAAAAATAAATAAACTAGAAGTATGAGAAATTCCTTCAATACTACTGGACAATACTCCCGCCGATCTCCTACTAACCACTGAAAAAGTGAAAATGCTACAATGATGTCGGTTGCAGCTACACCCATATTAAGAATAAATACAGTTCTATGTTTTGAAGAAACTTTTAGATGTATGTTTGATGAAGTGTGAAAGTGCGTATTTTAGGACTAAAATAAGTCAATTTAAGTTTTTTATACAATAAGCAAATGGACATATTTTTGGCCCACAATTTTTAGGTTCACACTTAACCATAAGATGTAAATCTAAGCATGTATTCGGACTATTTCTTCCAAATTTCAAGTTGTCCCTTTGATTTTATTTCCTTAAACACCAGGACATAGATGCACCTGGATTAGAAAATTCGCACCACTGACAAACAGAAAATCCTCGCACACCACCACTGAAAATCCGAACGCTGCCCAAAATGTTGTATGCTGTCCAGAGAGTACTTTTTTTCTACCCTTGTAGCTAAGATGAGATGACATGTTTTACGCTAAATGCCATGCACTACCGGAATCACAACGTTTGCCGAGTGCCAGAGGGTTTGCCGAGTGCATAACATAGGGCACTCGGCAAAGGTCCAGGAAACCGAGTGCTAAAATAAAAACGCTCGGCAAAGGTACGACACTCGGCAAAGACGTACTTTGCCGAGTGCCGCCCACATAGCACTCGGCAAATACGCTCTTTGCCGAGTGCCGCCCACATAGCACTCGGCAAATACGCGCTTTGCCGAGTGCGGCACTCGGCAAACACATCTTTTTTCTATTTTATTTTTTTCTGCCCCTTTATTTCCTTTTATAGGCATTTAGTGCATTTTCTAGGCATTTAATGAATATAATTCAAATTTGAACTGCAAGTGCATGAAAAATTTGGCAAAATTGGGTTGAAAAATCATATTTATGGTCTTTAGTCTATGTTTAGGCCTTATCCAAGAAAAGAAAAGGAATTCCAAACATCAAGGTGCCAAGACTCGACCCCGAACATGGAGGTTATTGGTTTTTTAATTCAGAAAAATGCAAACGAAGTCTGAAAAATATGAAACTTGGCATGGTGCCCTCATATGGCATCAATATGCAGTGGTAAAAATTTGAGAAGGTTTTGCAAAAGTTATGACGTACACTGTTTAGAAACCGGACCATCTCCGAGGAAGAATCTAGGTTTCGAGAGGGAACGGGTCACATTTGAAGGCAAAGTGACGGTTGCTTCATCGGTTAACCTTGAAATTTTTTCTACCTTCAAGATATATCATTGCATGTTCCATGTTAAAATTTGGCATTTTTCGGGGTTCGTTTGCTATATTTAAGTCATTTAGTGCATTTCTAGGCATTTAGTGAATATAATTCAAATTTGAACTGCAAGTGCATGAAAAAATTAGAAAAATTGGATTAAATAATCCTATTTGTGGTCTTTAGTCTATGTTTAGGCCTTATCCAAGAAAAAGAAAGGAATTCCAAACATCAAGGTGCCAAGACTCGACCCCGAACATGGAGGTTATTGATTTTTTAATTCAAAAAAATGCAAACGAAGTCTAAAAAACATGAAACTTGGCATGGTGCCCTCATATGGCATCAATATGCTGTGAAAAAAATTTAAGAAGGTTTCACAAAAGTTGTGACGTACACTGCTTAGAAACCGGACCATCTTCTAGGAAAAATCTAGGTTCAAGAGGAAACGGGTTAGATTTGAAGGCAAAGTGACGGTTGCTTCATCGGTTAACCTTAAAAAATTTTCTACACTCAAGATACACCATTACATGTTCCATGTCAAAATTTGGCATTTTTCGGGGTTCGTTTGCTATATTTAAGTCATTTAGTGTATTTCTAAGCATTTAGTGAATGTAATTCAAATTTGAACTGCAAGTGCATGAAAAATTTGGCAAAATTGGGTTGAAAAATCCTATTTGTGGTCTTTAGTCTATGTTTAAGCCTTATCCAAGAAAAGAAAAGGAATTCCAAACATCAAGGTGCCAAGACTCAACCCCGAACATGGAGGTTATTGGTTTTTTAATTCCAAAAAATGTAAACGAAGTCAAAAAAATATGAAACTTTGCATGGTGTCATTATATGATATCAATAGGCTGTGGTAAAATTTGAGAAGGTTTTGCAAAAGTTGTAAACAAAAAAAGAAACAAAGAAATAAACAAAGAAAGAAATAAACAAGTAAACATTTTTTGTTCCTGTTCACCGTATTTGCCGACACTCGGCAAAGCGACCGTGTTTGCCAAGTGTCTGATTTTTGACACTTGGCAAACATCTGTTTGTCGAGTGTCCGATTTTCGACACTCGGCAAACTACCGACTGGTTTAGTCCCACCTCGCCTGTCGACCGCGTGGTTGACTGGTTTATATACGCGGCTGCGCCTCAGCTCTCGAGCTTCTCTGAACACTCATCGGGTGCTTATACACGGCGCCCACCTCTGCCACTGACATGTCGAGCCGACAGGTCGGTCCCTCGTGGACACCATCGATAGATGTATACCAGTGCTGATGACATGGCGGGCACGAGGAGAAACAGCAGTGCCCCGCTGGCGTCCCAATTTTTTTTGTTCCTGTTCACCGTGTTTGCCGAGTGTCACAGTCGGCAAAGCGACCGGCTTTGCCGAGTGCAAACTACTTTTTGTTTGCCGAGTGTCCGTGTTGACACTCGGCAAACTGTTTGCCGAGTGCCCGACAGAAAACACTCGGCAAATAGGGCTTTACCGGCAGGCTCTATGCCGACGCCTGTTTGCCGAGTGTAACACTCGGCAAATGGTTTGCCGAGTGCTTTTCCTCCTTCACCGTGTGCGTTTGGCACACGGCAGAGTGATTGAATCCGGTAGTGATGCCACAGATTTTCAGTTCACAGGCTTACATGGAGGGGCAAAATAGTTTTTTATGCACTTAACTGAAGCGACAGAACTTAAATATGATGCGTATAGGAACTGGATTGAAAAGTAATGGTACAGAAAAAAATGGCTGTTTTGAGTGGCAAATGAACGAGGATATTTTTCTCTAGAAATATAGTGAAAAATCTCAATATATTCTGTAATTTAAGTGCAGTCACAATTAAAATTGATCCAACGTTTTCCCTAAAAAAAGTACTCAACATTTAGAATAAGCTTTTGCTCACTTTTATATATTAGTAAGCATCTGACTCATGCCCACACGTATGATCTTTGGCCGGATCAAGTGAGCAAAGACTGACTCGTTCCTGGTTCCATGTGCAACTGGTAGACTAGCCTTTAAAAAAAAATTATGAAGTGGACAACAAGCTGATTTTTAAACGTAAGTAGGAAAAGCTAGACATCAGCATCCAATGTTGAATATGCAAACTCAAACTTCGAACGCTTGCATCAGTTAGCTAGTACGATGTATCGTACAAGAACTTCCTGGTGCCATATGAAAGACTTCTTATGTTTTGGTTAAGCGTTTCAAACTTCTCACGAGGCCGCATTGATGTATTTTATAAGGATGACTCAACTATTGGTAGGTTACAACAATAATCTGTTACAGTAGCTTGATACTCACGCACACACGATGCTTTATCTACAGCCATCGTTAACCATCTTTGTTACATGGTTACAATCCTAACAATGTCAGGATCCAATCGCTAATACCATATTCTTAAATCTTCTCTATATGAACGCTAAGTTTCTCTCAACCGTCTCATTTCCATCCAATTAATGGACAAAGCGGCACATTGAAAACCGCAGTAATGGAAAAGAAAAACATAGCAAAGTGTAAAATGTAACATAATACAAAATTCTATAAACATATCATATATACAACGTCATGGGTTTCACATCTGAACCAAACCAAAAAATGCATGGTGCGTACATAACATTTACACATAATTTATTTTCCTTGTAATAGGCGCTTTTCCATGACAACTCAACTCTGGTACGAATATGCATTTCAACCTTAATTTGTGTTTATTGGTCTAGAGCGCAACCTTCAATTAACAACACCCAACATGCTTCCTTCAGCCATTCCCAATTAACCTCAGTTTTCACGTGAAGTACTGGGTCGTTTTTCGCTGGGGCTGCGTCCAGGTTAGGTGGGGCCTATATGTCAGCTAGTAAGACCTTCTTCTTCCTCCAATAGTTCTCGTCTCTACCTGCACCTCCCACCTCTCATAGTTGTCAAGGCCGCTGCTGTCGATCACCAGAACCAACAAATCACCTTCCCCCTCGATGACCCCATCGCCGGCTCCTGAAGGACCCGCCTCCATGGCCTTCTATAGATGCATAGTGGGGCACCCATCGCTACCTTCGCTGCTCCAAAAATAGTGCCTTCACATCCATTGCTGTTTCTCGTCATCAATTGCACACCTTATTGCAGAGAAGGAATATGCCCTATGACTTGGTCGGGAATGGCAGACTCAAAGCAAAACTTGAGTGGAGGCACACCATTTGAGCTAATGGGACATCAATTCAATGGTGGACATTAGAAGTTTTAATTGCATGTTAAAATTTGAGTGGGGCCTAGGCCCCCAATTCCTTCTACTTAGAACTTGTTTGGTTGAGCTGTGACTGTTGACAAATCTACTATTGACTAGCTGTCTGGGAAAGCTACTGTGGCTGTGGGAAAGTGAATATATAGCTTTGGATTGATCCAAACCATCTACATCATTTTAAGAAATACGAAGTTTCAGCCCATTGTAAAAGCTGGGGAGAGACAGCTTTTCCAAATAACTGAATTTACATTGCAAAGCCCATAACCATTGTTGACAAAAGCTACTCCAATTATGGCTAGCTGTTTGGTTAGACTGCAGCTTTTTCCAATGTAAAGCTACTGAAAAGCCCAACCAAACAGGGCATTAGATCTGCACTGTCGGTTGGCACCAACACCTCTCAATTGTTGCAGCCCTAGAATCATCACACACCACGTCAAGATCAAATAGCATGGGGAAGGCGACTTTGATGTAGGCGCTACCGCCTGATGCCTATCACTATTAGCCACTACCTCCACATCACTCCCTCCTTGGTGTAGCTGTTGCACTATGTGGGCCTCAATATCTCCAGGAAATGTTATATTGGTATCCACCACCCCCATGTGCAGAGAAGACAGAGCCAGAGGAGGGCAAGGACATAGTTTTGGACCAGATAGTAGGTCTGACGGTGTTTGCTTATTTGTGGCCCATACGGATGGAGAGCTGTGGCACGCACTTAGAATGGCACTTTTGCTATTATGCATGCGATTATTTTTCACTTGCCGCAGTTGATCACGTTCTTCAACCTCGCGAACTCGCTGGAGTGCTTAGGGAGCTGCATGCAACGCAGGATCGGTGATGGAGCCAAGGAAAGGAGACCGTGTCGGAGTGGATAGGGTCGTGAGGCGGAGCCACCGATGACGCGGAGTGGCAACGGCAATGGAGCCAAGGGAGGAGACTACACCAGAGTGGCTAGGGGTTAGGGTTGTGGGTGGTTATGGTTGAGGGTTCACCAGAGCTGGGGGGTTTAGATGAAATGCTTGATGAGCCAGAGGTAGCGATGACATGGAGGCGGCAACGTTGACAGGGACAAGATGGTGGCAGGATGAAGAAGGCTGAGGAAGAAGACGAAGAAGGGTCGTTGGATTTTTATTATGACTCAAAGTCGACTGCGAAAATTGGTAAAAACAGTTGCCTTAACTTCAGACGGACCTTTAGGATGGTGAAGGTAACTTCATAGTTGTCGTCTTTGATTGGTTTCAAATGGGGAAGAAGAAAAAGATAGACAGGAAGAAAGAAGGTGATAGTTTTTTTACCTACTAATTTTTTTGATATATTAGGTAGCATGGCACACATGTCGTAAGTGACACACGGCATCCACCTTAATCAAAAAGACATTGGATATGTTGGGGTAGTGGTCCCCGCGCTAGCCCGTTTTTGAAGTTTTCCGCATGCGCCGTCAAGGACGAAACTGACACAGTCCAGGGCAGCCACAGTCTTCGCCATCATCACAGACTACGTCGACACGTCGCGTCACCGTCGAAGTCTACATCGACACCGCCAAGGGCAACCTCGACGTCCGTCATCGTCGAAGTCTACGTCGACGACACCAAAACGAGGACTACGCCGATGTCACCAATGATCGTCCCGATGTCCGTCGTCGTCAGGGTCTACGTCGGCATTGTCAAGGACTGCATTGACGTGCTTAGGAATTCCTCCAAAGATGCCAGAGAATATTCCCCGAAGATGCCCAGAATATTCTCCCAAAATATCTTCTATACATGAGAAATGACGACCACGCCCTTGTAAAAGTCCCTCTCGTGTGAGGGCAAAATTGTAATCTCACATTTTTCCATCTTCAAACCCTATAAATACCCTCCCCTAAGGGGTAGACAGAAGGGGAGAATCTCTTGTAACCCTAATTCTACACTTCAATAGAAGAGTGACTTTCACCCCATCGTACACGAGGGAGTTTCACCTCCTCGCACATGGCTCGTGTTTCACCCTATTGTACATGTTTCGTGCCTCAGCTCGACAGGCGTTCGGAAGGTCATACACGCTCGTATTCCTCATGCACCGTCGACGGTCGCTGTAGCCATTCGGTGATGTGGACATCACCTTCATCAAGGATGACAAGAGCCCAAGTCCACCTTCAAACCCTATCGGACCGATGACGAGGGCCCGAGCCAAGGCTATACAACATGAGGTGACTCTATTCCTTGATACATCCCCACTTGATTTGAGTATGATTGGTATGCTACCTAATGCTTTGATTCTTTGCTTGCTAAGGTATGAAGGAGCAACCAAATGGAAGAATCAACTGACGAGCAACGGGACTGAGGAGGAAACGCCAAGCGTCAAGTCCCACAAGCTCCAAGCCGAACCCCAGCCGGACTGCTACTTCGGAACCCCTGGATGTGCACTAGAAGTGAAGACCCAGACTGTCCGGCTGAGGCCCGGACACTCCGGGTCAGAGCCAGACCTCAACCCGGACTCTCTGGGTGAGTATCCGGATCCTCTCTGGAAATGCCAGATCTCAACCCGGACACTCCGGCTGAGTGTCCGGATCTTCTATGGACAGGCCCGGACCTCCACCCGGACACTCTGGATGAGTGTCCGGATCGCTTCTAGAAAACCCGGACACCAGCCCGGACCATCCGGCCACCCGGACTGTAATACCCACTTTACGATAAATAGGTATTTGCTTTGCATTCATGCATTCATGTCATCATCCCCGCACCATCTCGTTTAAACCTGAATGGGATATAGTTATACTTTATAGAATATGTACATATCTCATCCTCGGTGGATATTTTAACAAACACCAATCAACTTATTCGAAGTATTTGAATTGACAGTGTCATCAATAAAAGTGGGGCAGTCATCGAACTCTTCGATGAGTTCCCGTTCCTAACTTCAAACCCTAAAAAGAGCTAGAATTAGGGTTGAGAGGATATAGTGATTTCTAGTAGATGAAAAGTTCTCAAACTTCACAAATAGCTCCAAAAGTGAAAACCTTAGCTCTATGCCAAATTCCATAATTTTTGGAGAACTCTAGGACCTAGTTCTAGTTCAAACTCCGAATTAGGTCAAAATTAGGGTTTGAGCTAGCAACCAGATTAAATCCCCTCCAAATTAATTCAAACTTCTACAGTAGGTCCCAAATAATGTTAGGAGGGTCCCTGTAAAAATTTCAAAATATTTGGAGCCCAAATTGAACATAAAATGACGTGGGAAATAACTCTGGATCAAGAAAATCAAAAAAGAAACAAAAATCCTAATCTATCGGGCCGAAAGCCCGCTCGGCCGGCCCGCCAGCCCGCGCCCACTTCTTCCGCTCGCCCTCCCGCCCTTCTCCCTCTGACCCAACCCGGGCCCCCCTGTGATCCTCCCCCTCTCTCCGCTCTCGCGCCCGGGCCCGCTCGTCAGGTCGTCTTCTCCACGTCGCCGCCGTCCAGAGGCGGCGGTGGGCGGCGGATCTGCCGCTGTCCGAGCCGCGCCGCCCTTTAAAAAGGGCGTTCCGACAGCCCCTCTCCCCCTCCTCACCCCTCTGCAAACCCCAGCTCCACCTCGCGCTCGTCTCCCCGGTGTCGGCCTCCTCTCCGGTGAGTTCCCGGCCAACTCCGACGAGTAATCGCCGTTGCTCAGGTGAGCCCCGGCCTTCCCCGTTCTACTCCCGAGAGTCCTCTCCCCCTCCCTTATCTCTTTCCTTCTTCCATTTTGTAGATCAGCGCCCGGAAGCAACTACGCCACCTTCTTCTTCTCCGCCTCCGGTTTCTGCTCCGGTGAGCTCGCATAGCTGCCTCGGTTCCTCCCCTCCCTCCATTTTCTTCTTCCCTAGCTCCGGTTCCCCTCCCCTAATCCCTTCCGCCCTCCTCTTTTTGCAGATCCGCACCGGAGCTACCTCCCCGACGACGCTCGACCTCACCGCCGCCTCTGTGCTCGTCGCCGGCCTCACTCCGTCCTCCTCAACTTCCCCGAGCCACCGTAGCCTCCTCAGGGTGAGCTCCCGGCCCCTTTTGGCCTTCTTCCCGAGCCCAACCGAGCCCCGGAGCCAACTCCGGCGGGTGCTCCGGCGTGGGCTCCGCCGCCGAGCTGCGTCTCCGGTCGGTCCAGAGGAGAGAGATGAGAGAGAGTGGGTGAGAGAGAGAGATGGCCACGTGGCCTCTTTTGACTTGGCCACGGGTGCTCATGCGGGACCCGCATGTCAGTGGGTACGGTTAAGGATTAGGAATCTGGGGTAGGGTTAGCCCGGGTACACGTAGGATTTAGGATTAGCTCGGGGTAGACCCCGGGTGGGTTTAGCAATTAGGTTTACGTGCAGATTAGGGTTAGGTTTAGATTTAAAATCCACAAAATTTCAAATGCCCATATCTTTTGAACCGTAAGTCCAAATTTGATGAATTTTATATATTTGGAAAGCTCGTGAAATTCTCTACAATCTGGATGAATCAAAAATTAATTTTGAGCACATGCATAGTATGTCATGTAGGGTTTACCCTTTTGCTATTGCCGCGAATCGTTGAACCCTAGCTCTTCGACCGTAGCTCCGATTGGTACGTTTTCACTTGCATAGAACTTGTAGTTCATATAGTAACCTAATATTAACACATTGAACACTTTTGTCATGCCCCGCCACTAACGGCGTAACCCTAACTCATCGAGGCCCATTAACATGACATGCATGCCTGATTTGCATTCTCAGTAACCACGACAAATTCCACCTCAAACTATGCATGTAGTTCTAGTTCCTCGGCATCACATCATTACCGTGGACACATGTAGTTACCATCCCTTATCATGCGTACATGCTGAATCTTAATATTTCCTTTATCGTTTATTTCCGGTATTCGCATTGCTTACACTAGAGCTCGAAGAAGGAGACCTCCAGGCTCACGACTCAACGCCAGATCAGGAGCAGTTTGAGCAAGGCAAGCAGAGCTTGTTGCATCTTTTAATTGTTCAGTACCTGTTTTTATCTATCAATATGTGGATGTTTGTCTCATCATTCGTACATTGTGATTGGGTTCGGTTCAACTAGCATGGTTAGGGTATGTTGCACGTTATGTCTAGCTATGGTTGAATTTAACCCGATGCACTAAATATTTGAACCCACTAAGGTGAGATGTGAGAGCCGAAGGAAAAGTGTCCGATGAATAAAGTTGGTATCATTTGGAACGTCTGTCGCGACCAGGAGGAAGAAGTTGTCGCGATACCAACCCTGAGGTGACTCCATCGTGATTACTCCCCTTGTCACGCGTGGACGTTAGCGGCATCGAGGCTGGGGTGTAGTTGAGATAAGACTAAGACCCTTGGAGCCTTGCAACCTCCAAGGGATAAGGCACTCTTTACACTCAGGGTGATCGTTGCCGGTAATGGTTCGAGAGATAAAATGAATGTGTGGTCGTGATGGTTCGCTGTCAATGTGCATATCTGTTCTGTCCCAAGTAGTTGGGCGATGGCAAGTGAGAGCCATTGTAATTATATTTTGAGGCGCACATGTGACTAGTGGGTACCATCACGTTTCCTCCATTAAGTTGCATGGAATCTGGTTTGGTAGTGGTCTGTTTTGATGTATTGTTCTCCGGTCAGTGAATTGTTGGTATGATTATGCCTTGCTAACTAGAATTGCACCATGTTTACTTTTGGCTATACTAGTATGTGTAGGACATCTAATCAAGCACGAATAAATCTTGCGAGTACCCCGTACTCACCTAGGATATTCCTAGATCATTGCAGGTGAGCCAGCGGTCGAGGAATTCTTCGACGACGCCTAGTGTATGGTTTTCCTTGGTTAGCTATTCGACTCATGGGATAGGTTGTGACTTTTGGTCAGCGGTAAATGCGCCGCTGTGTGACTCATTTACTTTTGTTCCGCTGTTGTTTAATTACCCCGTACTCGGATATGTTTCCGGTTATGACCGACTGATGTAATCTTATCGTCCGATGTGGACAGCTACTAGTGATATCGTATTGTAGAGCTGTGTTGTGGTATACAAGTTGTTATTCAGGCTGCTCATACGCAGTGCGTGAATGGTATGAAGTGTATGGGTATGTCGTGAAGAGTCTAAGCCGTTCCTCTTTCTACTAAGTTGAGCAGGAATTGGTTGAGTGACCCACTGGCTGAGATGCTGTGCCGGCCAGGCAGGGTGTGGGCGTGTTCTACCGGGCTTTCGGGCGACCCACTGGCTTTCGTGCTAGGTTAGGGTGTGGGTTGAATCGCCGGGCTCCTCCGATCTTGTTTGTCGTGGTAGGATTCGGGAACGACTCTGAATCTTCACCGGGTCAGGGAATCGTATGTGGCTCTGGGCAGTTTAGTCGCTTCCGGGCTGCTTGTGTTGGACAGGTGTCGGATCACTCCACCTTGGTGAGTACGACGCAGGTACCGTGCCACCAGGTCGACTGGTCCTTCGGCCCTTGGTGACCACTCGTTCCCTTAGTCATATGCAATTCCGGGTCCGTGACACGGACCCTCCGGATTCTGCCTGCGAGCAGTAAAACAGGCTGCGGCCCATGTATCCAAGGGAGTCGGGGTTAGACTATAAATACCCGTACCCAAACGCTAATTAGGGTTAGACTTGTTGTTAAGACTAATAGTGAGTTTTGCTCCTAATCTAGGGTTTCATCCCTCTAGATTAGGGTTCCATCTTAGACCTTGTAATCTTCCTTGGATTGTAAGGACCGGCGCGTACCCCCGGATGGTAATCGAGGCATTCATTGAGAGGAGGAGTTGATTTGGGTCCTAGTTCCAAAGGCTAACCCGTTGGGGTTTTATTGTTTGTTTGGGATTTCATCTAGGCCCTTCTAGTTACCCTTGTCCAAATCGTGAAGATCGGGAGCCACTGTATCAACTTGGTATCAGAGCTCTAGGTTTCCACGATTTGGATTTGTATCCCTTCTTTCTTCTACCCCAATTGCTAGCTTTATTTTGGTTTTTCTTACCTATTTCGAAAACCCCACAAAAAGAACCCGATTTGAAATCTTGATGCAATTCAGAGTTTTGAGTGAGCTTTGGTTGGTTTTGATCCATTTGATCTTTGCTATACTTATTGATCTAACCTCCCTTTGTGTTGCTTTGGCCATTTCATCGTTTGCCCCTTCGATTTGGTGGATTTTGGTCCGCCCAAAATTTCAGATCTGCTCCTCTGTTCCTCGGCCGGACCCTCCGGATTCTAGCCAGACAGTCCGGGCGGCCGGACCCTCCGGATTTAATCCGGATAGTCCAGATTGGGTAAAAATAGGGCGCAGCAGTTGCACTAATTGGGGCATATCTTCCACACCCGGTGTCCGTTTTGGGAGATCTTGCGGTCGTTGGAAAGCTAGCGACGAGCTCTATGTCATCATCATCGACACCAACCTCCACAAGCAAGGTATAATCTCTGACAAGTCCATCTTCCTTGCATTTTCTTTGTGAGCCAACATCTTCCAATTGCGAACACTTTGAACCTATGAAGACTAGCTCTTTGATGATTGCTAGGGTCTTGTACACTCATGCTGTTTAGAATACCCTGTCCCAAGCAATTTGAAAATCATTAGTCTTGTAAGGTCTTGGCACAAAGAAAAAGAGGAAGAAAAGTAAGATCAAAAGAAAAGAGTAAAAAAAACAAGCAAGTGCCATGACCAACTTGTAGGAAAGCGCAGAGCTTGGAAGAGAACCCAAGGTAGAGTAGTAGCCGAGTGTGCAAATCTTTCACCCTACACTTTGCAATCGAGCTAGCGTCTTTCCTAGTATTTGTGCAACATGAGTTTTTAGACTTTATTAGACAAATCTTGTGCAAGCTCATTCCTTTGGTTGCACAAATCACATTATCCTTGAGTGTGAGTTGTCTTGTGCTTCGCTTATATCCATTGAGATCAACTCTTTTGCTTTGCTTCTATTATGGATTATTACTAATCTTTGCAAAATCTCATTATTCCATTTGCTTAGTGTATCGTGCTAATCCTTCCGAGATCCACTAAAAACTTTGTTTGAGTTAGTGCTTTGGAACTTGGGACTCCTTCAACCTACTCTTGAGGGTCACCTTTACCATCCACAGCCCGTCGATCTTTCTATCCAAGGAGGCAAGGACTTTGGTGGTGAGTGAGGTGAGAGGTCTAATTTTCACATAGTCCATCCATATTTGTGATTGCTAACCATGTCTTGGGAAGGATCACACGGAGCGAGTGGTAATGAAGATTGTGTGACTCGAGGGCAACATTTGGCCCTCTAACGGAGCCTCCATGACACTGTGGACAATTTGAGGCACGACATGACCCGACAAATGGAATCTATAAAGACAAGCATTGTGCAGGAAGTTGTTCAAGCACTTCAGGGGCAAATTCCAGAAGCAGAGATTGATGAAGAGGATCCTCTTGATGAGACTGATGCCGAGATTGCAGCACGACATGCTTAGGCTCGAAGAACAGTTAGACACCGAGCACCTCTCTCTTCATCAAGAGGCCGAGTTCCAACTCATGGACCACACCATCAGGGTCGATCAAGAAACCACCAAGGGCATGATGAGAATGAGGGAACTGCATCAGAAGGAGGTTCAGAAGGCGGAATTATCATGATGAGGGTACAGAACACCGGTAGAGGGGTCAACAAGGAGATGGGGAGGAAAAGTTTGGCAAATTCAAGTTCACAATGCCTAGGTTCTCCGGAGACGCCATGGATCCCGAAGAGTACCTTACATGGGAGCTCAAGGTGAACAAGGTTTTTCGGATGCACAATTACTCTGAAGAGAAGAAGGTTGCCATGGCCTCACTTGAGTTCGACGGATATGCACTTATTTGGTGGGAAGAAGTGCAGAATCAACGAGATGACAATGGAGAGCCACCAGTCATGTCTTGGACAGAGATGAAGAGAGAAATGCGGGCCTGTTTTGTGCCCAAGTACTACAAGCAAGACCTTTACAAGAAACTTCAAGACCTCAAGCAAGGCAGTCGGACAGTTGAAGAATACTTCAAGGAAATGGAAACCACCTTGATCCGAGCTAATGTCCAAGAGACTGAAGAGCAGACTATGGCCCGTTTCTTGGCCGGATTGAACCACCCAATAAAGCGTATCGCCGACTATCAACCCTACAACACAGTTGTGGAGTTAGTGCATCAAGCTATCAAGGCCGAGCGCTAGGTGCAAGAGGATGCTTGCTATTCCAAGTCCTCAACATATACCACACGCCCCACTCCTTATACTTCGCGTGCCCCGGCGGTTGCTCCTTGCCCCACTCCGAGTGCAAAGTTTGCTCCAAGACCAACAACAACTAAGATAGAAGGTCAAGTGGGAGGTGGAAATACAAGCGTGCGCCAATGGTCCAACACAAGCCGTCCTATCACCTCATCTTCAAAGGATCACTACTGCAGAACGGGCTTCTACTGACGGGCACTTAACCCCCTCTACTGACGGACGGGGGGCCCGTCACCCTGGGAATGTCAGTGGAGGGGTGACCTCCACCGACGGGCACGAAAGACCGTCAGTGTAAACCACTGCAGTTTGGCCATACGACATCACCACTGACGGTCGTCTGATACGCGACCGTCAGTGGTAGGACCTCACCACTGACAGTCTATGTAGCAGCGACCGTCAGTGGTATCAGCTCACCACTGATGGGCTATCTCTACTCGCCCATCAGTGGTAGGACCTGCAGCTTGGCCATACAGGCTTCACCATTGACGGGCGTTTGTTAAGTGCCTGTCAGTAGAGCTTCTATTGTGCATTTCCATTCAGCACCTATTGCACAAATATATTCACAATTTTCACAAATATGTTCACAAATTTCACAAACATTCACAATTCTCACAATATAGTCATAAATTTCACAAACATCCATAAATTTCACAAATATACACAAATTTTCATAAATTTCAGAAATATTCACAAATATAAAATTTGATATAACTTATTCGTAATGACATAACACTTCACGTAACCGTTAGTCACAGGTATGAAAGAAAACAAGTATATTTGACGAGCGACATAATAAAGTTTTTTAAACAACCAATCTACTGATTCCCGCTTAAGTTTAGCTTCGGAAACTGGGGGCCGGCGTAGAATTCACCCATGGATTGATTATTTCAAGATTGATGATTTTGGCGAAGACTCTTTGGATGCGGGCAAAGTCCTGACGCCAATCGTACAATTGATGTCCTAGCTCACTCCAAGCCTTCAGTTCTTTCATATCCTTCCAATGCTTGTTCTTGTACCGGACAAATAGGTCCATATGGGCACAGGTATAGTACCCACATGTCACGCTATTTTCGAGCTGAACTCTGCAAGGGAACTTGTAATGGTGTACCATTTTTGTCGCTTTTGGAGGTATTTTTTGATGGCCCGAGAACTTGGCTCTGAAAAAGGCTGCATCCAAAATAGAAGTGATATTTTTGAAGTTCGATCTCTTCTACGCATCGGAGTCGAAGTAGAATGCCTTGGCCCAGCTTGGAACTATCACAATGAAGACCCAGTGGTCGCTGCATCAATGTGAACAAATGAACGTAAGAAGGCGGAGATACATGTGTAAAAAACAAAAAAATTCATATGGTGCTAAGTTAAAGGACTTACGGAGGGTTGTAGGGGGCTAGTATGTACTCCTTGTCCTTATGCACGATGAAGACACGCGATAGATATTCTTGTAGAAAGTCTCGACCGTCCGTGGTCCCAGCGTAGCCTTCGTTCATGCATACCGGATCGACTATCCCGATATTGGAGTCCTGTAGACGTCTGCACTCTTGGGCTTGATAGAGAGTCCATAGCCTGACCATCGTGGTGTCGAGCCTATAGAGGTTGAACATATTGAAGAGGTCTTCAAAATTGAGGTCGAAGGTGTCCTGGTCGTTCTCCGTGAAGAAGTTGTAATCTCTTGGCACCTTGACCTTCCAATATTGGCAGAATGTTTGCGGCTCTCTAGACATCTTGAGGTAATCTTCATGCAGCGCCTTCATGTCCTCCGACAGATTGTCCAACTCATCCTGCGGGAGCATGTCCTCACCTGGAAGGAAAAAATCTCGCCAGAGACCCATGCTCCGTGTAGATAATTTGGATGACGATGCCGATGCCGAGAAGGATAAGGATTTCTTCATCTGCTCCTTTCT
>JAGXJF010004825.1:0-27085 GCA_019208055.1 Stipa capillata | reverse complement strand
GGTTGGTAGCAAGGAATTGCCGGAGGAGTAGGCTAGCCGTGCTATCCGGGATACCACGGGCTGAGCCGGGGGTACTCGCTGAACTATCCGGGATAGTGTCAGCTGAGCATTGAGTAGAGAAGCTAGGCATACTGCCCGGGGTAGTATGGTCTGAGCTGTCTCGAGGATTGTAAGGAGGTAGCCGGGTCTACCTCGAGAGGATTCTGTTCATTTTACTTTAAACAGTTTTATTAAATTGCTTTGAATCTATTACTCAAGTATTTAAATTAAGAACTTACTTTTCCGCACAATGACCAACTTAGGGTAGAGCTATTCCTTGTTATATTCCCGCATGAAATATTTTCGTATACTCCTTCCTGTGGGAATAGCTTGCGAGTACATTCAATGTACTCACCTGGCTTGTTGATTTGGCCAGAAGAAGAAGAAGAGTTCTGCTCTGACGAGGAAGACTCCGACTTTGAGGGCTAGGGCGTTTCCCCAGTCAGTTGCCTGTGAGGTTGGCATATTGATGGGTTTATCTACGTATCTTTATGTATTTCCGCTGCAAGACTTTGAATTCGGCCAATAGGCCCTATTATGTTAAAGACTCTAAATGGTTTGTAATGTAAAATAATCGGTAATGTATGACGACATTATCAAGTTCTTGTGAGTGCCGGCTACTGTTCCAGGGACCGGTACAGTAATCACAGGAGCGTTTCCGGTATTAAAACCGGGGGCGCCACACATATGATACCTGACGGCCGTTTTTCATTTCCACGCTACAATCCATATGCTGCCAGCACCATGCTCGTGCCTCCCCCGCCCCGGCCCCCCAGCTTCCGCCGCCCCTGTCGGGGTATTATTCCGGCAATACTGAATACGGGGCAGCGTACGCACAGTAGATCTAGATGGGTGCACACGGGACACAATGTTTAGACAGGTTCAGGCCCTCAAGAAGAGGTAATACCCTACGTCCTGTGTTTGGTGGCTGGTATTGATGTATCCCGTATGAGGGTTTGTGTCTATGCCTATGATCAGATGATCTGAGAGCTCTATTTTTTGTCTACCTATCCGGGGATCCCTACCCGGCCTTATATAGGCGGCCGGGATAGAGTTACAAGAGTTCGAATCGGCTTACAGATATGTTTCCTAATCGGTTACAACTACCACCCGGGATTCCAGGAAGGTACGTGTCCATGTCTTGTACTCCAAGTCGATGATGCACCCCCGTGTTGTAGCCGGACTCTGAGTAGTCGGCCTGGCCCACCCTATGCCTGGATGGCCAGTTTTGTCCTCCTTAACGATACCCGGGTGCTATGTCATCGTCAGTAGCCCCCGAGCCTTCGGCCGACTGGATTAGTCGGGCAGAGGCTGCTTCTGTAGACTTCACTCTGGGGGCACGAACAGTGCACCCAGAGGGTGTAGCCCCCGAGCCTCTACTCGGTTCGAAGAACCGAGTGGAGGGTCCTTATGACCTTTCCCGAGTAGCTGATTTTTGTCTTGGTTACGCCGATTGCTTTTGCCTTCTCCCCTGGGCAGGCTTCCCGAGTGGCATCCGCCTGAGCGGGCCTCGTCGTCACTTGCAGAGAGAGTGTGAGGGACTTTAGAACCTCATGAATCCCGACTGAATCGCCAAATGGTATCTAGTTTCCCGAGTGGCTCAGGTCCAGCTAGTGTCCCACTGGGGGAATACCCTCGGAATTCGCATCAGAACCAGAATACAGGTTGTAGTGCTTCGGTCCCGAGTTGTTCGGTACCTGACTAGAACAGTCGGACGGAGATTCCTTGTTGTCTTGTGGATTTCACACTGGGGGCACGAACAGTGCACCTAGTGGGTGTAGCCCCCGAGCCTCCACTCGGTTCGTGGAACCGAGCGGAAGGTCCTAATGATTTTCTCGAGGCTGATGGAGGAGGAGGAGGTCCATGCTGCAACGAAACGCCTTCGTCGACCGCGCTAACCTGTGGAAGTAGGAATAAATATATGAACCGTTCGCAAATGCATGTTAAGTACTCGGGAAGTCCGAGTGTGACTCTGCACGTTTTGGTGAACTTGTGTCATGTTTATTAATCTCTTCTTTCGTAAAGATTCGTTCATGTGTAAGTTAGCCCTTTGTGTGTGCTCTTGCCGACCCGTCGTATCCCCCATTGCGTTGAGATTAGCCGTGGGTTGTTTCCCATGTAGCGTAGGGTTTGTGGCGTAGACCGGCGATCGAAGACGAAGAGTTAACGCCGGGCTGTTTACACAGTACTAAAATAATTGTTGAAAGAGAGGAGCCCGAGTGCGTTTAGGCGCACCCAGTGTGGTGTAGCCCCCGAGTGTCCGCTATGAGTAGCCGTGGGCGCGCATAGCGGGCCAGTCGGGAACCCCAAAAGTTACTCGGATGGAGCAAAGAAATATTTATTCACTTATTCATAATTAAAATATGGAAATACAAAGCTTAAGCATAGAAACGACTTAGCTGTTCAATGTTCCAAGCGTTGGTGACGAGGTTGCCGTTTTATCCTTCAGTCGGTAAGCCCCCTGGGCGTAGTCGGGCGGCAACGTACAGCGCATCCGAGTCCACCATGAAGTCCTCCCGAGAAGGATTGTGGCTTCCCGAACCCTTGAAGCCATCCGAGTCGTAGTCGAGGACGGGTAGAAGGGACTCGATCGTACCAACCAGTCGGGATCTCTATTCAACGGGTGAAGACCCGTTCCCGAGCAGTAGATCCAATTCGAGCGCGATCAGGTTGTTGGAGTTGCTCGCCGAAGTAGTCAACTCGGATGAGGTTCTGAGCACTAAAGACGATGAAGCCCCCGGCAACTGGCTGGAAGCCGAGTCGCTGAGGTGGAGCTTGCCGAGCAAGTCGACGATGAAGTCGGCGACAAAGCCCCCGGGCAACTGGCTAGAAGCCGAGTCGCAGAGGTAGAGCCTGTTGAGCAAGTCGGCGTTGAAGTCAGCAATGAAGCCCCCGGGCAATTGGCTGGAAGCCGAGTCGCTGAGGTAGAGCCTGCCAAGCAAGTCGGCGTTGAAGTCGGCGATGAAGTCGAGCTTTCCGAATCGGAGAGCTTATCCTAGAGCGGCGGCGGAGGTCCGGGGGTCGAAACTCATGACCTGGCCCGGAACGAAGTCACCGTCGTTGTTGAAGAAACCCATCTGGATCTGTTCAGATGGATCTACGCACACAAGCCCCTACCTGGCGCGCCAACTGTCGGGGTATTATTCCGGCAATACTGAATATGGGGCAGCGTACGCACAGTAGATCTAGATGGGTGCACACGGGACACAATGTTTAGACAGGTTCAGGCCCTCAAGAAGAGGTAATACCCTACGTCCTGTGTTTGGTGGCTGGTATTGATGTATCCCGTATGAGGGTATGTGTCTATGCCTATGATCAGATGATTTGAGAGCTCTATTTTTTGTCTACCTATCCGGGATCCCTACCCGGCCTTATATAGGCGGCCGGGATAGAGTTACAAGAGTCCGAATCGGCTTACAGATATGTTTCCTAATCGGTTACAACTACCACCCGGGATTCCGGGAAGGTACGTGTCCATGTCTTGTACTCCAAGTCGATGATGCACCCCCGTGTTGTAGCCGGACTCTGAGTAGTCGGCCTGGCCCACCTTATGCCTGGATGGCCAGTTTTGTCCTCCTTGACGATACCCGGGTGCTATGTCATCGTCAGCCCCGCTCACACGTCTCCCGCGCGGCCCCTACCTCCCTCGCCGCCTCACCGCCCCACGTTCGCCCAGGCAGGCCGCACGCGCCAAGCCCCCCGGCCCCCTCTCCCTCTCCCTCCTCTTCCCAGGCCGCCGGGCCCCGCCGCGCCCCACTCTGCCCCCGCGGCCGCGCCATGCCAGGCCATGCCCTCGCCGAGCCCTGCCGTGCCGTGCCCCGCCGTGCTTCGCCGTGTCAGCTGGGCCATGCCAACACAAGCACGGCCCGAAGCTCAGTGACGGGTCGTGCTGCCCATCAGCCACCAATCCGTGGCATGGCCCGACCCGAGCATTCGTGTCGTGCCAGCCCGGCCCGCTGAAGCCCCGTGCCGTGCCGTGCCGTGCACCGTGCCGGGCCGCCCGGGTTATGGGCAAGCCCGGAAATACCCGGCCCGAGTCGCACCTTTACAGATGAAGGCAAGGGCACCGTCATCCCTGTCATCTCCACAGGGGTGAGTTCCGAGGCAGCGCGAGGTGTCCGTTGCAGTGGATCCATGTAGCGAAGTGGAGGATAGGGGAAAGTTGCAGGTGGCGCCACGTAGAGAGGGTGTGAGCGACGACGCAAGGTGAGCAACCAGTGGCGCACGAGCATGTGGTGCCGTGATAGAGAAGACATGAAAAGAAGAAAGAAGCACTAGGTGAATAACTCTTTATTGGTACTAACGAGAAACACGGGAAAGCGCGGTGTAAAGGAGACCCCCTCTCCCACACACACACGTGCGCGCACACAACACTTTCGAGCATGTGTGTCGAATCTACCCCTCAGGTACAAATACGAATACATAATTCGACGCAGTTGGACATGATACAGGAAGCGAGCGGACTCAGACTAGAACAAACAAAAGTAGACGGATACCACACGCATATATGGAGAACTATATTTTTAACAAAATCACATGAGTAAATTAAGTACTAAACACTATAGTCTACGCCGTGAATCACACACTATTTATTAACATACAACAATTAAAAAGATACATGACTACAAGGTAAATAATCAATGAGCAAAAAGTGAACATAGAAGGCAGTGAGCATGCACTAAACAGTAGGAGGCAGCAGGCTGCGGGTAGCGGGCACACACGTTCAACAACTGTATCATAAACAAAGATAATATCCACAGATTACAAGTCCATAATTGAAATTCTACCAGAAAATTGGATAGCTCTATTTAGGAGTGCCCGCTAATCTAGCTACAAAATTATAAAATCCTATTCCACCCCATATTAGCAATATCATATCCTATACACTAGATTGGAATCTCAGTGGTTAGCATCTTATGTCAAAAATCACTTACAGTATACTACACCATCAGATTCAAAATGGTTCGGCTTAAAAATTATCCTAACCACTTTCATCCCTACCTTCAACTAATGTTGTGTTTAGCATTGCAGTGGATTGTAATAATCTCATTGAGCTGTTTTTACAAATAATCACAAGAATTTGAGTCCAAAATCAAGCCCTGGCAGAAAAAAAAACAGAATAAAGATATCCAACTATATGTTAAATGTAATATTATCATTTTGGTGCACTCCAGGAGTTATCTAAATTATAATCTAGTTTGTCAGACAAATATTAACTTTTCTATAGCTATTTTTTACCAGATTATAAAATAATTTCGCACAACATAATGCAGACCAAAATTTGGACCTAAAAGACAAAAGAGAAATAATTTTGATGAATAGCGGTTCAGATAGGAAAAAGAAACTGCATCTTTGTTCATAAATAGATATCGTTCTGGACATGAGCACAACCCCTTATATGCAATTTTTTCGGTTACTTTCTATATGAATATGCTAGTAAAGAAATTATAAAATTATTATATTACTAAAATATTTTGCATGACAAACCTAATGATACTAGCCTTTATCAGACCAATCTAATGCCTCTATATATCACTAGTCAAAATTAGAGGAATTTGATTTCATAATTTCTAAAACGTCTTCTATTTTCGAGCGGCCCGACATTATCCTCTAACCACCCGTATGCTTAGTTGCGTAAGTAAATATAAACGGACAACCAAATCCACAATCGCTTCCTTGTAGAACTTTATTGCTTTTCTTTGTGCTGCACAATTGAAAAACAAGATTTCGTGAGGTGTCAGATCTACGTCCAAGGATTGTTTTTAGAATCATGTCGAATGGTTGTTTTTCCAATTGTACTGCACAAAGAAAAGCAATAAAGTTCTACAAAAATACAAATACAAATACGATTGAACTGGTGAAACGCCAAAAAAAAGAAATAAATACATTGTTGTGAAAAAAATACACCATTGCACACCTTTTTTATACTAATTTGCGTATTCTAGATCCACCGGCCCGAGCTCCCACCTCCTTCGGCCCGAGTGCCACTGAGCTCCACCGGCCTGAGCTCCCTCCAGATCCACCAGCCCGTGCCCTCTCTCCGCCGGCTAGCCCATCACCACCCTGAGCTCTTCTTCCACCGGCCAAAGCCCCATGAGGTGCAAAGTATTTTTTTTGGCATTTGTTTAATTCATGTAATGAGATTGTGATTCTAATGCACAAATTTGATGGAATATGTGATTTTTAGATATGCAATCTTATGTGTATATTGTACGCATGATGAGATATATATGCAAATCTTGTGATATGCTTGGCAATTTTTTGGAATGTGTATGATTTGTGGTTGTGTTGCTTGGAGGCAAAAATTCAATTTGTATTGTATACCATGGGAGCTATGTGTACTGTATGATCCAAAAAAGTATGCATTGTATACCATGGGAGAAAAAAGGGGAAGATGAATTTGATTTATTGAAACTTGAGAGAGCTATTTGTGCATGGATATTTGAGAGAAATGGTTAATCTAATTACACCGGCTTATGCACAAGCTCAAGCCAAAAAGAAAAGGGCCTCTATCTGCTACAATATGCTCATGTTTTAAACAAATGGAAGATCAACTCATGTACTTCTATATATTTTTATCAGGTCTTGCATGGGCTATCTGTGAGCATCTTGTAGAAGTGACTGAGACCCGATATCGCTGCCGGCCCCGATCCCGCCTCCGCTGCCGTTCCACTACTTCCTCTACGGTAGAGGTGAGCTTCTCCATCTCCTCCTCCGTTCCCCCTTGCTCTGTTCCGGCCATCGAGCCGATGACACTAGATCTTTATTCATATACAGTCACGTAACCTAGGCGTCTCCCGTTCAAAAGAGTTATGGTTATAAATATGCAAGTCTTTGCATATCTATAACCGTAACTATTTCGAATTGTCTATGTTTTTTTGGACAGCCCGAGGATGTGTAGATTGAGTTTGTTTCCATGCTCTACTCCGATCCGAGACAGAGTTTCGGCAGCGTCTCCCCGTTGTTCTCCAGATACACATTCTCTTGGCTTGTTGCCGAGACGTGTATTTGGAGAACAGCGGGGAGGTGCTGCCGAAATTCTGTATCGGATCGGAATAGAGCATGGAAACGACCCAATCTACACATCCTCGGGTGGGATTAGGACCTATCTTTACCTATTAGATAGTTGATGCATGTCTATTCCCAAAATATCAGAGGATGGATGATCGTGAGTGGATGTACACTGGCCGCTCTAGTTAGGGTTTGTTGAGCGATGAATGGATCTAGAAGACCGATGAATTCTTGGAATTAGCATTTGCTAGTGCTAAGGGACCTCGTGGAACTTGGTGTCTCTGTAGTATTTGTGAAAACACGCGTCAACAAACAAATGAGGTCATGGGTCAACACCTTTGTAAGTATGGGTTTATGCCACACTATACCCGGTGGACCTACCATGGTGAGTCCGAACGTGCCAGAGAGGAGGTGGTGCGACAACGCACCGACGACTATGATGCCGGGGTCGGAGACATGCTAGATGACTTTCATGAAGCACATTTTGATGAAGCACATGTGCCACTTATGGAGGAAGTGCCGGAGCCAACCACAAAGGCCTTTTATGATATGTTGTCTACGGAACAGCAACCCCTTCACGGGCATTCCAAGGTTTTTCAACTGGATGGCATCGCACGCCTAATGGCTGTCAAGTCCCATTTTAGCTAGAGCCACGAATCCTTTGATGTAGTGCTGACAGTTGTTGGTAGCAGGTGATTGAAGCATGGTGGGCGGTATACGGAGATCGTTAGCGTCTCTATACAAGGGGGGATGCAGGTGAAGGCTCCAGAAACAGACCCCGGGGAAGACCTCCAAGAGGAGGAAGGTCGAGAGGCGGAGGCAGGTGTGGAGGAGGTGCTCGGTCTGTCTCGCCTATACCTGCGGCTGAGTCTGAGTCTCAGGAGGCAGAGGAGGAGAGGCAGGAGACGTCTATACCTGCGACAGAGTCTGAGTTTGGGGATGAGGAGGAGGAGGGTAGAGGAGGATGAGGAGAGGGCTCACTCCGCCGAAGCATCGCAGGGGGGTACCTCCAGCTCTACTTCTTCTCGTGTGTGGCTGCGTGGTCCTTCTAGCCTCCCGAAGCGACCGGTGCCCATTGATAGATTGCTGCTCATTCGACCAGACGGAGAGAAGTAAATGGCTCTCTCTACTCTCATATTTTTTGGCTTTTGTATCTTCAATATTTCAACACATACTAATAATTTGGCTTTACACTTGTGCAGGAACTGGAAGAAGGTTGGAGAGGGTGACCACTCACGCCATGTAAACGGCGTCCTTGGACTTTTGATCAAGGACAAATTCCCTGGCATGGTTACTTTGGGTGAAGTAACCGAGCCGGCATACACATGGGCCCACTATGTAGCCGCGCCGGACGCCCGTGACCGGGAGGGAAGGGAGTTTCCCAATAGAGCCGAGCGGGTGAAGGCCGAGCTGTGGGTAAGTTTCTTTGCACTACATTAGTCAATACTAATTGCATGGAAATTATTGAACTAATGACTGGATCCGTCGCGTCTATATGCATGATTTCTTTAGTTGCGAGGTGGGCTTCGAGGATAGGGCGGCTGTTGTCGTCGACAGAGCTGCCAAGAAGCTTGTTAAGGATATGCACTATGAGGCGCGTGTCCAGACCGTGATCAAATTTCACGCGGAACACCTTGGAGAGAAGGTGTCAAAAAAAGACGCTAGGACCAAATATCTCACCCGGGAGCAATACCTGCAGGTAAAGTACATTAATGCTTTTTATTCCTTAGATTACTAACACTTAATTTTTTCTTCTTATATATAATGTACTTTATTATTTAGGTGCCTCCGAGGTGGTGCGCCCAACACCTTCCGTGCTGGGAGCGGATCGTGGAGAAGTGGTGCGCTCCTGAGTGGGAGACGAGTTACGAAGCTGCCCGGGAAAGGCGATTGTTGATGCAAGGCGCACCACACCATCAAGGCAACCTCATCCTGACTGGTTACGTGGCTAGATGGGTATGCAATAGCATCTGTTTCTTCCCAAGCTCAGTTCTTCTTAATTTCTGTGCGGGTGCCCCCTTTATGAATCTTCTTGCATTTCTGTTGCAGTCGGCAAAAAATGATAGTCAGCCTTGCTCCCAGTTCAAGGCATATGCTTTGGCCCATAAGTCAAAGGCGTTGCACGGGGTTGTTTATGATCCGAATGACCCGGCCTCAGCGTACACCAATGAGAACGTCATGGCTCGCCTGGATGGATACACATCGATGGCAAAAGAGATCCACGGGCAAGACTTTGATCCGAGCGAGCATGATCTTGATGGGGGAAGTGGTTATGAGGGCGGGAGGAGGCAAGAAACATGGCCGGTACTGGATTGGCGATGGCACACTCGATACAGCCTCCACTCCCTCTCTCTCTTAGCTCAGAGCTCAGAGCATGAGCTCAAATCTGGCTATACGCCCTTGCCCAGAGTCTACACGGACTGCGATGACCGAACTCCAGGTTAGTTCTATTTCATTCATCCTCCACGGTCTTTACATGCTTTGCATTGGAACGATGATGAGATTGCGATGACATACTGTAGGCCCAGCTGGCTGAAGAAAGGAAGCTCCAACAGGAATCCGAGAGAAGGCAAGAGGCCGAGAGGCTAGCGCTCGAGGAGAGGATGGCGGCAGAACGAGCCCAGTGGTACGATCTTATGAAGGGTGTTTATGCTTTGATTAGATTGATATGCGGTATGAAGTACAGAGAGAACTCGGCGAGTAGGGAACTCGACGAGATCCTTGTTACAGGTAGAACTCGATGGGTAGGGAACCTGGTGAGTATGTTTTCGAAGCTAAGGGATCTAAGAGACGGCTAGTCAACTAGGGCTCCTTGATCTGATTAAAACTTGTCCCCTCCTTGAGGGGTGGATGCTCCTTATATAAGCGGAGTAAGACGGTAACCTTGTCATGAGTTCTCGTAGTACACGAGTCATACTCCTTCTTTATGCCATATCTTGAGTCCTCGTAGTACACGAGTTGGACTCCTTCCAAAAGGCGTGTCGAGAGTTGTTCTTCGATTCTGGTTAGGACACACCGACTTGGGCATGAATACATGGTAGTAGGACTACCCATCATCAAGCCCCCTATCAGTATGCGTGAGGGAGCCGAAATTCAAACTAGGTAAACCCTGATTTGAGGTGACGCCAAGCCGGGCTGCAGAACTAGATGGGCCTAACCCCTTTATCGCGGTCTGAACCCGTTCGGTGAGATTCACGGATGGTGATGTCATGATTACTTTTTTGCGTCATAATGGTTTTATTCGTGCCCCGGGACGGTTGCGTTTCCCTAGGCGTAGTGCGCTGAAGCGTCGGGGCGGTTTGCGATTCCTTTGGTATAGTGCGCTTTTGTCTTATGTGTGTGATGTGAGAAATTCCTTTGTTCTTCTGAGTATCCGTATTGCCGTAGGATCGCGTAATTTATATGCCTCTGAGCCCCCGACTGTCGGTGCGAGTTGGTAGGAACTCGGATGGACAGTCTGAAAAAACTTCGCTGTAGTAGCCCTCGACTGTTTGTGCGAGTTAACAGGAACTCGGATGAACAGTCTAAAAAACTTTGTTGTGGTAGCCCTCGACTGTTTGTGCGAGTTAGCAGGAACTCGGATGAACAGTCTGAAAAACTTCGCTATGGTAGCTCTCGACTGTTTGTGCGAGTTAGTAGGAACTCGGATGAACAGTCTGAAAAACTTCGCTGTGGTAGCTCTCGACTGTTTGTGCGAGTTAGCAGGAACTCGGATGAACAGTATGAAAAAACTTCGCTTGAGAAGCTCTGTACTCGTGCCTCGGTGTAGTTGCCGTAGTCGGGGAGGCGAAACGAGTTGAGGAACTCGTGCCATGCCTGGGCCCGTGCAGATGCGAGACAGCTATCCGCCGTTGCGTAGAAGGGGCGAACCGAGTTAAGAAACGTCGGTTTACTCGCTCGTTCTTTGCAAGGCGTTGGTGCCGTCGGACCCGGGGTAGAGGATTTGAGTTGAGGAACTCGTGCTCTTGTTTAGCCCCCGGGCGGATTCTGGGTGTGAGGCCTGTGTGCCGGTGTCGGGGGAACAACGTAAAGTTGAGGAACCCAAAGGGAAACTTGTCGCAGGACGTTGTCGCAGGACGTTCGTGCCCCCAGTGTGGAATCTACAAACCAAAAAGAACCTCCGCCCGACTGTTCCAGTCGACCGGAGGCTCCGGGGGCTACACCCTCTGGGTACATTGTTCATGCTCCCAGAGTGAAATCTACAGGTTAACAAAGAACCTCCACCCGACTGCTCCAGTCGACCGGAGGCTCGGGGGGATGCACCCAAATAAAAAGCAGCTGTAGTGCGCCTCCATCGGGCTGCTAGTCGGATACCGAGCAACTCTGGACCGAAGCGCTACAGTTTAAAGGGTTTCAATGGTTGACCTCCAGGAGTCCACGACCACTTGAATAACTCGAGTGAAGGGCGGCTGTAGTGCACCTCCAGTGGGCCACTAGTCGGACATCGAACGACTCGGGACCGAAGCGCTGCAGCATGTGTTCTGGTTCTGACGCGAATTCCGAGGGTATCCCCCCAGGGGGACACTAGCCGGACCCGAGCCACTCGGGAAACCAGGTATCACTCGGAAGTTCAGTCGGGATTCATGGTATTCCCCCCGCTGGGCTATTACTCGGTCTCCATCCGCTGGAAACGACTGGATACCACCAGGACTTACCCATTATTAGCTCACCTGCCATGATATTCCTGCCCTACAGGTGAATATTACTCGGCTTATTATTTTCTGTCCTATAGAAGCTTTGAGAGTCCCTCACAATCTCGCTGCAAGCGACCAGAAGGTGTGTACATGCGGATACCACTCGGGAGACTTGTTCAAGGGAGAAGGCGGACAGCAGCCAGATCGTGAAGGACTCGGGGCTACTGACGATGACATGGCACTCGGGTATCGTCAAGGAGGACGAAGCCGGTCCTCTGGACATAGGATGGGCCGGGCCAACTACTCGGAGTCCGACTTCTACACGGGGGCGCCTCATCGACTTGGAGTACAAGACAGGGATAACTACTTTCCCGATATACTCGGATTTTGTTATAACCAACCAGGAATCAATCTGTAAACCGATCTAGACTCTTGTAACCCTACCCCGGTTGTCTATATAAGGCCTGGGAAAGATCCCCAGATCGGTAAGTCTTTAGAAGGTCTTAAGCAAGTAATTGCGGAGCAATTCTAGCTCTCATATTCTCATACGGGATTCAATACCATCCACCAAACACAGGACGTAGGGTATTACCTCTCCGTGAGGGCCTGAACCTGCTCAAACATTGTCTCCCGTGTGCACCCATCTAGATCTGCTGTGCTCACACTGCCCCATAATCAGTATTGCCAAAATTATACTCCGACAAGCGTGTTAGAGGCATTTTGAGTATTTGCTTGATGGAGGCCGCAGAATGTAGTCGCAGTATAGATACTGCGTCCGTGGAGTCACGGGTTTTCAACGTGGAAGTCATCCGGGGTGAAGCCCCCGGGAAGCTATAATATTTGGAGAGTCGATCAATGTTCCACGTGTTGGATAGCGCGGAGCCGTGGTCAGCGAGTCTGAAAGCGTCGGGTCGCGGGTTGACGATGATGGTGTAGGGTCCTTCCCACTAGGGAGATAATTTGTTCTCGTTGGTGCAGTGATGACGACGTCAGCCCCCGAACCTGTGAAGGTAATTTATCTATATCGAAATAGAAAGTCTAGATCTTACTTGTTTAGTCGTTATTCGTATCATCGAAGCGATCGGGTGGCGTTTGCTTGATCCGGGCGGCCAAGGTCCGCGAGTGGTGGCTTTTTTCCCGGTTTTTGCGGTGGTGACGTCGTGTAGTGGGGCGGAGACGCTTCCTGGAGACAACTGTGCTTCGTAGATCCCGTGGATCAGAAGCATACGGGTTGAAGCTTGCACGGTCGCGTGGAGTAGCGACGACTCATAGAGCCGTAGGGAGAGTTCGCTTGCTTCCCATAGCGAGTTGACGCCGAAGTCGGCGAGTTTCTGCTTGATAAGGGGGGTTGGTGCAGCTGTTGCAGGATCCGGACGACACATCGTAGAAGTCTTTGTCGTCGAAACCCGTGTACACCATCTTGTCGGCGAGAATTGTTGAAATGGACTTAAGCTGACATAAGGGCCCCACGGTGGGCACCAGCTATCGATGTATGATATATGGGGGGTACCGATACGTGTACTAGTACAGCATATATGTATAAGGTAGTGGGGCGATTCCTCAGATCAACTTGACTCTGCAACACCGATATACCTAAGTTCAGGCCCTCGAGTTGGGTAATAACCCTATGTCCTGTTTTGATTAGATTGATATGCGGTATGAAGTACAGAGAGAACTCGGCGAGTAGGGAACTCAACGAGATCCTTGTTACAGGTGGAACTCGACGGGTAGGGAACCCGGTGAGTATGGTTTCGAGGCTAAGAGATCTAAGAGACGGCTAGTCGACTAGGGCTCCTTGATCTAATTGAACTTGTCCCCTCCTTGAGGGGTGAGTGCTCCTTATATAGGCGGAGTAAAACGGTAACCTTGTCATGAGTCCTCGTAGTACACGAGTCGGACTCTTTCTTTATGCCATATCTTGAGTTCTCGTAATACACGAGTTGGACTCCTTCCAAAAGGCGTGTCGAGAGTTGTTCTTCGATTCTGGTTAGGACACACTGACTTAGACACGAATACATAGTAGTAGGACTACCCATCATCACACGGCATCATCATCCCTTTCGGCGCGTCCTAGTTCCAGTACGGCAGCCCGAAGGTGCTGTCGCCGATGAGGTGGCCGAGGATCCTCTCGAACAAATAGATGTACATGCGGTGCCACGGCGCGAAGATGGACGAGAAGTGCACGTCGAACTCGACCTCCGGCCCCTCCGCCGCCACCACCTTGTAGTGCTTGCTGCAGTAGGCCTCGTGGATCGCCGCCTGGTTCGTGAAGCTGCGCGGGTCGTCGTCGCCCAACGCCTTCATCCTCCGGATGGCTTCCTCGTACTTCTTGACGTAATCGTCGTCAGGAGGTGCGCCGCTCGGCGCACGCGCCGCGGCCCGGTCGGCGGCTTGAAGTCGACGATGTCCTTGGGGTCGTACTCGGCGCTGGCGGCGCAGTGGAAGCCTTTACCCGCAACGCACTTTAGGACCTCGGCCCTGATCGGCACGGTTACGCAGTCCGGCTTGGGGGCCCCAGCGTCGGCGGCGAGCGCGAGGCCGGGGTTGCTGGTGGTGGCAGCGGCGACCCCGGTGAGGCCGAGGAGCACGTCCCGCCGGTCGAGGCACCGTACCAGGTCGTCATCGCGGGAGGCCGTGGCTTTGCAGGCCAAGCGGCGGCCGTGTTTGGTCTTGGAGGGAGTGGGGCTTGTTTAGAGGAGGGCATGCAGGGACGGCGGCGGTTAAGTGCAACAGGAAGCTGGAGCTCGCCATGCTGTGATCTTGATGAGCGTGTACGTGTACACGGTGGTCGATCGAGGAATGCTTGATCCTCGATCGAATTCGTCTGTACCGCTACGAGCTGGCTCCATGCATGTATTTATAGCGCGCGGGGCCGTTATCGATCCGATGCAACGAAAATCCTACTCCATACACGTATTTTGCCAATTAATGCACACCCGCGTCTGGGACCTACGATCGACAAAAGTACTGCTGGCGAGCCTTTGAAATTGCGGTGGTGGTGTTCATTCACACGCATCCAAGCTTCGATCCTTACGATTTACACTGTGACATCCCTGCCGAGTCCCGTAATTATGCCGAAGAATTGCCCACGTAGTTTGAGCATGGTGGAAAAATAACAGAATTGTTAATACACAACCGTCCAAATATTTCTTAGATTTTAGTCAATCATTTCAGACTTCATATTTATTTTGAGAATAGAGAGAAAGAGCATATTATGGGATCTAAAGGTGATGGAAATCGAATGAAACATTAAAAAAAAATTCAATTACCTATGTGATAACACTTAGAAAATAATAATACTACCTCTTGCTACTTAGGAGGGATATCACCAACTAGTACTTCCATCACACTAACTCCTAGGCCTTAGCTAGCAGTTTTGCACTAAGCAACGACGAAAGTGCAAGCGAATTAAGTCAAGCAAAATACAAGTTAGGCAGGCCTATGACTAGGTATAAGTCGGCTGCAAGCTCGGGCTTACATGCATGCTTTTGCAAGGACAGAGCTTCTCTAGGGTCAGAGCGCGCTATGGCTCCTCCAAACCTTAAAAACTAGTCCGAACTTCACCACTTTAAGGGTAAGATAATACCAGATTAACCTCTACTATAAAATAACTATATGGTGTTATAAGATTAACCCTCTTAATATTTTAGCTCTGCCACTGAGCTCTTGCCTTATTGTGTAAGAGTACATGGACGTGTTTCCGTATACTTAACAGATGTAGGCAGATCAAGTGGGAAGTCCATATACCCGGTTGTGGATGCAAAAGTAAAAGCAATTAGCTTAGCACCATCACAAGGATACGTAATTAGGAAGTAGTATCATCCAGTGTGAGGGCATCTTTGCGATGTACTGAGCTAACTGATTCCAAATAAAATGAACTTTAGAAAAAGTAATTCAAAATAAAATGTAGACGAAACTAACGGAACATGGTTCACGAGTGAACTAGCAACGATTGAGCGAATGTGGATTTTGCACAATCACACATCCCATGATATACGCGGCTGTTCCAAGTTTTCGAAAAATGTGAAAAAAATCTATAGCACACGCTAAAATTTAATTAAAAATAAATATGACAATTTGTAAGAGTAATTTTTTTAAGCGGATAGTATGTTACTTGCATATGTCTTATCTTTTTTGTATGGACAACAAATAGTCATATTTTCTGATGAAATTTTACAAGTATGTATAATATAACATGACCTTCATTCATAATTTTTTCCATATTCTTTGAAAACTTGGAAAAGCCACATGCAATATAAGATACGTCTGCAATAACGAGTTGCCAATTCTAATTACTGCGGTTGTAGGCCGATATAGTTACCTATATGTTTGTCTTGTCAATTCACACTACTACAGAAATGATTTGTCCAGACGGTTCGGAAACACCGGGCGGGACGGTTTTTTCGAACCGTCTGGCCGAAACAGTCAGGACAAATCATCTTTGTGCAGACGGTTATTGAACCGTCTGTACAAATAATTAGTACAGACGGAGATAAACACGAACCGTCTGCACAAATGGATCGAACAGTACGTCGAAAGCATTTGTCCAGACGGTTTCCATCCACAAAACCGTCTGCACAAATTACTAAACAGTACGTCGAAGGCATTTGTCCAGACGGTTCCATCCACAAAACCGTCTGCACAAATTACTAAACAGTACGTCGAAAGCATTTGTCCAGACGGTTCCGTACCCAGCACCGTCTGCATAAATCATTTGTACAGACGGTTCTATACCTGGAACCGTCCGGGAAAAATGCTGTGGGAGGGGGGAAGCATGCTGCCGCGGCAGCGGAAACATGTGTTTCTGCTGTCGCGGTAGCAGTCTGGTTGTACAGAGGGCGCTGCCGCCTGCTGCCACGGCAGCAGAAACATACGTTTCGGCTGCCGCGGCAGCCGTGCGGCAAGGCGGTGTTGCTGCCACCAGCTGCCGCGACAGCGGAAATGGCTGATTCCGCTGCCGCGGCAGCCGTGCGGCAGGGCGACGGTGCTACCGCCTGCTGCCACGGCAGCGGAAACAGAGGTTTCGGCTGCCGCGGCAGCCGTGCGGCAAGGCGGCGTTGCTGCCACCTGCTGCCGCGGCAGCGGAAATGGCTGATTCCGCTGCCGCGGCAGCAGTGCGGCAGGGCGACGGTGTTGCCGCATGCTGCCGCGGCAGCCGTGCGGCAAGGCGACGTTGCTGCCGCGGCAGCGGAAACTACCGTTTCTGCTGTCGCAGCAGCCGTGCGGCAGGGTAACGATACCCGGTGCGGTACAGACACAACATGTAGATGTTATGGCTTAGCATTCGTAAACTCTAGAGCGTTCCTGGCGCGGCAGTGAAAACGCTAGAAACAAAATGACATAATGGCAAGCATAGCATGCAGAGGACACACAATGTACGCATTGATCTTAGACATAGCATTCAGAAACAAACATTAAACGTTATTCACAACTACAAAGTCATTCACTTGCATTGTTGGGGAAAAAACTCTCAAGTCATTGAGGAGGAACATCTTGAGGACAATGGAATTCTCCAGTTCCTTCAACACCTCTCTAAATATGAAAGCTATTAACTGTTTTTGAACAAACGTGACGCCCTCACTGTCGAGCTCATCTGTAGGGAACTTTAATCTCTGCAGAAGGAAATTAAATAGCTAGGTTAGGCACGACGTCCGAACGATAAAAATGGAACTACATAGTGTAATGACACTAACCGCCAGATCTACCGGACTAGAGCCAACGATCTGCCTCATATATGTCGCGACGTAGTATCCACAGAGATTGTTGCCGGCGGCTGCTTGTGGCACTGCAGAAATCATGGTTACGTGCACGGTAATTTAGTTTTACCGAATACATATTAGAACGTGCGAGGTGATTATTCTTGGCGAGGGAGGAATTATTACCGGGAAATGAAATCGGTGTGTCGGTTCGGTTCGTGGTGTTTTCACAATCCCCCCCTTGTCAAGATACTTCTTGAACGCCCCGTCGAGCACCTTCGTCAAATTTGCGTACTTCTCTTGTGGGTAGTCCCTGGAGTCGAAGTACGTGGCATGTAGATAGTCTGGCTCGAGCCCGACAAGCATCCAGTGGAAGTCATAGTTGTACGGCAGAAGAATGACGCGCTTAGTTGAGTGAATGAGCATGGCGTCCGCAATGTATCCTCGACCTCGTTCGGCTGGAATTGGACATTGTGCACACGACCACTCCTGGATCGAGGAATCCGATATGAGGGTTCTCTGTCCTAGCCTCTTGAATCATATATCTGCACATAGAAGCAATGTTATTGAAAGAGCGTATCAATAAGTTAGGCAATGTAGTTAGCTTAAACAGTGATTGAGAACACTTACAGTGTCTAGCATCTTAATAGGCTGACATCGAGGGCGTCATGACGGTAGAGGTCGGCTAAATCTGAGAAGTCAATGGTAAAGGTTCCACCTGAATGGAGGAAATGTTGCCGCTTGTACATGGCGCAGATATTCTGAGGAAGCGCTCTCTCCTCGTTGGACCTCTTCATGTAAAATTGGTGCACAATCTGAGCTGCCCAACCAAGTCGTTCTAACGCCGCCCGTGTCACTAGCGGCTGCCTTTCCGTGTAGACTCTTATCTCGGGCTCTTCCTCTACCTCTTTACCCTTGGCCGACTTCGTGCTACTTCTGGTGGCCCTACCCTGAGCTTGAGGAGTCGTTTTGGCAGTCTGCTGGCTAGATCTGCTAGATTGCCTGGATTGTGCTGAAGCGGATTTCACCTTCGGTGGAGGACCACGCATTGAGAAATCCGGACCGTAACGTACCGGAGACAGGGGCCGTGCAGGAGGTCGAGGGGCAACCAGGGAAATGTACTTTTTCGGCCACTGGATGAAACTGTTGACGGCCTGCCCCAGTGTCGTGATCTCGTCCTCCGGCGGTACAGGAAGTGTGAAGGAGGAGCAATTCGTATGCACCATGTCCACTGCCACCTTAGCTTTATCCGCCGCCAACGGAACTCCGTGCACCCTCGTGTCTTCATAATATGGAAATGCTAACCCCGTGCCAGCCTCAAGCATGTCAGTGGGGCCAAAACAGCTAGCACGAGGAGCTTGCAGGAGTTACCGTCGTAATGTCGTCGACAGGGAATTTTTCGATGACGTCGTCTTCAGGAGGGTTCGGCTCGACATCAAAGTCGTCGGCGCGGTCGTCGTCCGGAATGTGGTCATAAGCGGCTTGTTCGTGGACGTCTTCCACGGATGCGCAGCTACTCCTACGCCGAGCGTGTGGGGATGAGGCTGCGGGGGCTGCGGTCGGCCGCGGCGGCTGCATCTCCTGCCTTATCTGCCGCACCCGTTCTTCGACCCTCGCATCGATCCTATGTTCCAGGCCTGCAATTATTTCTTCCATCAGCTCGTTCTTCATCCTTTCACGCTCGGCTGCCTCGCGCTCAGCTTTCGTTCTCCTCCGTCTCCTGTACGAACCCGCATCGTCGGGAATCCATCTTCCATGGAACCGTCACCCCCACGCCACGGGTTCGATCTGGGTGCTCTTGTTTTCCCAGAGCCGAGGTTAGTATGTCCTTCTCCCTGGCTGCTGGAAGTTCCTTGGGCGGCTTGTTCTGACAGCCGCATGATGTTTTCAGCCACCTGGACGGTTTCTGGCTTGTTGAAGGCGACGGTGCCATCAGCCGAGACGTTGGCCCTCGCGCGATACCGTTCCGGGCCCGCCTCTTGGGATCTGGGAGAACGGCGTGTCGCGACTCTCCCTGAGACGCCATCGCTCGTCCTCTGTTCTCCATTCCAGCTCTTTGCGCGCGTACCCACCGCTTCCGAGCCTGTGGGGTGTGAACGTTGCGTGCCTGGCTGGGCCCGGTTTGCCTAGCTCTTTTGCACAATCCTCGGACGTGCACCTCTCCACAAATTCTGCCCATTGATCCTCCAAGAACCCGTAAGCCTTCGGGTCCTGCCTGTAGGGCATAAGATCGTTCTTGACGTACGTGTTGTAGAGCTCGCTCTGAAGGTCTTCCACGCCTTGCCCATCTTGGCTTTGCCTGTCTTTCACGGCCTGTTCGGTACCTCGGGAAGTCGAACTGAGATTTGATGTGCTCCACAGGAACTCTTCTCGTTCTCCGGCACTGACGGCAGCTGGCGTACGTTATCCGGACCTTCGTCCTGGCCAGTGAGGCGCACGCACTACGGAATGCCGCCTGAGCCTGCTGCGGCAATATGGGCACACCCTCGCTCGGTGACACGAGTTATCGTGAGTGACCCCGTGGGCATTTTGTTTTTGCCTCGGCCCACCTCGCTTTCGCTTCTGCCCACCGATCTTCGGTTTGTCTCATGAGACGAGGCTTCTGCATGTTCGGTGGGCTCAGGTGCAGCCGGTTGAGGTCCACTGTGCGGCTCATCTTGTCGAGGAGAAGAGGCCACGGCAGTTCACGTTCATCTCCTCCGGACGCCATCTTCAAAAGACGAAAAATTCAGATATCAGTTTTCTATATTTCTCTTTTCTCTTACGTGTAGAGTTTATTTTAGTCGGAACTATCTATACTCTCTGTGTATAGTTCAATACTAGTAACGTCGCTTAATGGTCTATCTCTACTCGTCTTCTCTCTATTGCTCTAAAGTCTCTCGTGTGTGTCGTCTATCTTCACTCTTAGATGTCTACTACACTTCAGTCTCTTTTCTCTCTTTTTCTCATCAGTGCTCAGTGTCTATACGTCACTTATAGTCGTAGTTCGTTCTCCTTGCGTTAAATTCACTCTTCTCTAACTCTAACTCTAGTCTTTTTCTGTCTAGTTAGACATTCTTCGTTTCGAGTGTACTAGATATCTTTCTTGTTTCCTTTGTTTCCAAATATGACAAGACAAAGAAATAACACGAAGGGCTTTTGGCTTCCACAAACAAATCACCCAAAAGTCTTCACGTTTCTTACATGGTATTCTCCAAATAACATCAAAGTGTGCAGGTATGAATTTATAATGTATACAACAATATACTCTTGATACATTCATATTCCCCACCAACGATATAGGTCACAATCGAGATAATGCTGTTGGAGCTGAATCTCATAGCCCCCACTCTCTATCTCTCAAACTCACTTGTCTCTCACATGAGCACACACACCATGAGAAAACTCATAACCACACACCTTAAGGAAGAACACAATGGCTACATTTTTCCTCTTGCCCTCAGGCTTTCTTCCTCCATTTACTCAATGCAATATATATATACACAAATTTTGGCACTCGTGCCATGAACTTCACTCCACGATCCCATGCAAAACCCGGCCACTGCTCAACTACTTGGGCCACTAACTTTCATGCACTAACCACATACACCACATAATTAACTATCCTGCATGCACTAAAGCAACATAATTAACTAACACATAGTACAATACTACTTGTCAAGATTAAGTCTAACAATGCTAGGACTTAACTTAATCTCTTCTTTTTCTGCAGTGTGTTAATATAATCCTTCACATAGTCAAATGGAACTAATACTTAACTAGCACCCCATAACACTAACAGTGTCAAAAGTTGAGAGGGTTTCATCAAGCACAACACAAGTTCAGCAGCTTGCCAGCCATGGACAATGAACAACTACGGCCAAATTCACTTACTGCACACAACAGAACCATCAAACTGGTCATTACCGGCTTGTAGTGCTTGGGAGCGGGTCGAGGAAGGTCGCGGAGATCGGGGGCGGCGGGGAGCTCGGGGGCGGCGGAGCTCGGGGGCTGCGGGGAGCTCGGGGACGGCGGGGGAGCTCGGGGGCGGGGAGCTCGGGGGCGGCGGAGCTCGTCGGGGCAGAGGGATGGCGTCGGGAGGCGGCGGCGGCGTCGGGCCGAGGCTCCGGGCGGCGGCGTCGTCGGGGCAGAGGGATGGCGTCGCGCGGCGGCGGCGTCGTCGGGGCAGAGGGCTTCGGGCGCTAGGGCTAAAGACTTAGCGAAAATTGAAACTGGAGCGCGGCTTGGAAAGAGGGGATTTATTATAGAGGCTATTCCAGGACGGCCCGGAAAAGAGAAGCCGTCCGGACTCATAGTCCAGACGGTTCTCACTATGGAGCCGTCCGGACTAACACTAGTGCCCACGGTTCTACATATGGAGCCGTCTGGACTAAAAGTAGCGCGGACGGTTTCACTATGGAGCCGTCTGGACTAATATTGCCGTCGGACCCTGCTACATTAGGGCAGGTGGGACGCCTCAATATTAGTGCAGACGCTTCTACATAAGGGGCCGTCTGGATAATGATTAGTGCAGACAGTTCTGTACTACGAGCCGTCTGTACAAAGATTTTTCAGGGCACAAAAAACTGGCGCCGGCCGGGGCAACGTGGACGCCCGCAGGGCATCGACACGTCGACACACACACACCGGCGAACCCACGTGTCGGTTTCTGATGGGGCAGGCGCCGTGTATAAGCGCCCAATAACCTGCAGAGGAATTCAACCCGAGCCGCGCAGCCAGGGTATATAACACCACTCAAACCGCCACGGTCGACGGGCGAGGTGGACTAAACCTACAAACGCCAAGTGTGCGTTCGTATTAATAGGCAGGTGGGACGCCCTCAATATTAGTGCGACGGCTCTCAGTATGGGGCCGTCCGGATAATGATTAGTACAGACCGCCTCTACGTAAGGGGCCGTCTGATAATTATTAGTACAGACGGTACTTGTACTACGAGAGTCTGTACAAACATTTTCAGGGCACAAAAAAACTGGCGCCGGCCGGGGCAACGTGGACGACCCGCAGGGGCATCGACAACGTCGCGCGCACACGCCGCGGACCCATGTGTCGTTTCAGATGGGGCAGGGCGCCGAGTATAAGCGCCCAGTAACTGTGCAGAGGAATTCAACCCGAGCCGCGTAGCCGCGTATAAAAGCACTCAACCGCAGCGATCGGCGGGCGAGGTGGGACTAAACTTTTTAACGCAGACCCTGCTACATTAGTGCAGACGGTGCTCAATATGAGAGCAGTCTGCACTAACATTAGTGCAGACGCGTCTAAATATGGAGCCTTCTGGACTAATAGTACTGAAGGGTGGGGACACCTGGCCATATTAGTGCAGACGGTTCTCAATACGTGTTCTGAACTACGACCGTCTGCACAAAGATTTTTTCAGGGTTATTATTACTAGAAATAGGGTTATCTATTACTAGAAATGACTTAAACTTCTGAAAATCAAGAAATCATATTAATTCCAATTGAGTTGAACTTTTTTGTAAATTCATATTTTAATCTTGACATTTTATGGTATAACTGTTATTCATGTAATGTTATGGAAATGTTAGAAATGACTTAAACTCCTAAATTTGAAATATATTCACTATGCCTAGAAATGCACTAAATGACTTAAATATAGCAAACGAACCCGAAAATGCCAAATTTTACAGGAACATGTAATGGTATATCTTGAGGGTAGAAAAATTTCAAGGTTAACGGATGAGCAACCGTCACTTTGCCTTCAAATCTGACTCGTTCCCTCTCGAAACTAGATTCTTCTCGGAGATGGTCCGGTTTGTAGTAGTTGTACGTCACAACTTTTGCGAAACCTTCTCAAATTTTTACCACAGCATATTGATGCCATATGAGGGCACCATGCAAGTTTCATGTTTTTCAAACTTCGTTTGCATTTTTCGAATTAAAAAAACCAATAACCTCCATGTTCGGGGTCGAGTCTTGGCACCTTGATGTTTGTAATTTCTTTCCTTTTACTTGGATAAGGCCTAAACATAGACTAAAGACCACAATAGGATTTTTCATCATAATTTCGGCAAATTTTTCATGCACTTGCAGTTCAAATTTGAATTATATTCGCTAAATGCGTAGAAATGCACTAAATGACTTAAATATAGCAAACGAATCCCGAAAATGCCAAATTTGACATGACATGTAAGGTATATCTTGAGGGTAGAAAAATTTCAGGTTATTTATTACTAGAAATAGGGTTATCTATTACTAGAAATGACTTAACTTCTGTAAAATTCATAGAAATTATATTAATTCCAATTGAGTAGAACTTTTTTTGTAAATTCATATTTGAATCGTACATTTTATGGTATAGACTGTTATTCATGTTTACTGTTCATGGAAAAGTTAGAAATGCACCCCCCCCAACACCCCCCCCCACCCTTGTTTTTTGTTTTTTCTTTTTCTTTTTTGTTTTTTTTTGTTTTTTTTTTTTTTTTTTTGTTTTTTGTGGTTTTTTTTTTTTTTTTGTTGTTTTTTTTTTTGTTTTTGTGTTGCACACTTTTTTTTAGGACCACTTTCGAGGTTCATACCTTAAGGACGATCCTGATCAGGACAAGCGCTTTGAGCATCATGGAAGTTCAGATATTCAGCAACAAAATTTACAAACTGGTTGGGCCTTGTCAAATGGTGTCTGTGGTAAATCACTCGCCTACAACCAAGAACTGCCGAAGGATTGTACAGATCCAGATTGAAGCATGCTTTTATGGTCACCTTGTATTCCCCTCCCTGAACTAGCAGATGGCTGTCAATGATTGATCTGTTCCGTTCACGAGACCTTGATTCCAGGATGATCGCCACCTGTACCACCAAAAAGGTTAGCATTCCACATAATCGGTGTATCTGGTTCAGTGGCGGATGGAATACTGACAGGATAATATCGAAAGAGTCCAACAACACATGTGCTTGTAGAAGGATATCGACTTTTTGAAGGTGGAAGACGTAATGAATAAACCTTTTAATGAGCAGGAATCACTCATCAAAGTTATGTATCCCAAATCTGGTAATTGAACAAATAAGTTAAAATTACAAACTTAGAAAACCAAACCTGGTGCCCCCACGATACATAATCAATCGGGTTACATCCCCCCCCCATAGGAAAATAACCCTAATTCCTTTAACAACAAGCCCTTATTGATGATCACGTCGCAGGGTAGAAGGTGGCCCCGATCGGTAGTCCTTTATTCGCCTCAGCGCGGTGCCCGTCTTCCAATAGGGAACTCCTCAAACTGATGTACTCTCTCGTCCACGACATTCTCAACTCCGACAATCCTCTTTCCCCTGAAGGACTACGTGTGAAAGTTTCTGATTTGTCACGGGTCGATGGACATTAAAAGACTGGAACAGCTTGCTTAGAGGAGAGTACAAAATCGGTTCATCTTGTATGCGGGCACGTCGAGGTCCAAGGTCATGAAGAACTTGTAGACCTTAACACTTGAGATGTGCGACCCAACGGCACGGAAGAGGGGGATCTTGAAACGTACGTAGTCCGAGTTCCCAGGATCTCCTCAAGTGGCCGTTAGTAGCCACACACCCCATGTGTCTAGGATAGATCTAGCGGACAAGCTGTTTTGTTACCGTGCTCTTCGTATCCTGGCTTGGTATAAAAGTGTACCCATTTATGGTCGTATGCTTCAAAATGTCAAGATTGTGGAGTGGCATCTCAGCCAACCAGCCAATACTATCTCTCTGTTCGTACTATCGAGCACTTCAGAACCCGCAACCAGTTGTTGAAAGCTTGTGCGGTTAGTTGTGTCTGGTAAGCCAGCCTCTACGGCCTGGTCTCTATAATGCGTAGCTCGTCCTTATTGACATGTGATGTACGGAGGCTACTTCAGTCATGTGTTACAGGACTACGAAATGGCTGAGATAACGACGCAGTAGTCAGGAATGAGTGTTTTCCTACACAATGGTCCATTTGCCGTCCAGTCTCCCTACGGTGGCGAGACGTAGCGGACACTATTGGTTGTCGCGAGCGACTCGTTACGATGTAAATCGATCAGCGACACTCGACACCACCTCTTCGGTTGTGAACCTCGACGATGCATTGCCCTATGGCGAGCACTGTTTCGTACGTACTGCTTGAGAATTACCATGTACCGGCTCAAACGGGTACATCTGACGTAGAACTACGGTCCACAGACCGTTATCTCTCTCCGAGGTGGACGGCAACATGAACCATGATATCAAAACAACGACGGGAGGAAAAGTACATATCATATGACATATGTCTTCACCACATCGGCCTTTGCAACGCAGTTCATAGGTGCTCCGGGACTCGATGACCTTATGAGAGATTGGTGTATGAAGAAGGTAAACAGCCTAATGATTGGGTCTCGGATGAATAGCCGGCTGGATATTTCGTGATTAGAAAACAGGAAGCATATTGTCTCAAACAGGGGCAATCATGGGAACTCAGACCAAAATTCTAGATCTCCACGAAACAAGTTGCGAGATGTTGGCGGAGTAAAGTAACGGACGGAACTTCACACCTTGCCAAGCACCAAAACGGCTAGTTCGGTTACCTCTCGGCCTTTTTCCACCATCTACAGCAGGCCGGGAGGAGCCTTGTTCTGCCTTGTTGGGAGGCTCAGGTGCCAGCGCGAGGCCTGAAGCCCACGTCTTACGAAGTCGAGACTGTGCGTTGAGGGTCCTTCGTCTTCCCTGGATATTAAGTACGAGGAAAATCAGGCGTCACACACGTTCTTCTCGAAGTGCATAAACGCGATCTGCAAGTGGCGACTTCAAGGTGCGCCAGTCGAACTCCCAAAATTGGATTCTTCTCAAATGCCGCTGGCTTCACTTTACCGCTCTTTCCAAGGACAACATCGATACCTTAAACAATATTGTACACTACTTGCCCGCTGTAATGCCTTTTGGACATAAAGCCTCTCCCTAGTCCCGTCAAATTGTTCCTTGCATATTGCGTACGGGTGCTTCCTCTTAAGGAAACCTCGGCTGGCGCATGAACAACGTCTACGGGAGTGGCCAGCCACCTACTCATCCACAAAATGGTAAGCATGCAGACCAAACCGCACCGAAGGGCAAGCCTTGTCTGTTCTTTACTCTGGCACCGAAAGGTGACGTATGGCAGAGCAAATCATTGGACAGATTGAAGAACAACATTGCGTGTAGGGGAAGTTCTCCTGTTCTGTACGCATCCCACACCTGTACCTTGTTCCACAGTGTTTTCAGATCATTACACCAAAGGTCTTAGGTAGACGTCGTATAAGTCCCGGGTTGCTTCGGCCCTGGATACTCAGTGAACATCATGAGTACTTCCGCTCATACACAGCCAAGGTGGTAGGTTGTACATATAAGAGCAACTGGCAAGGCTATTGTGCGGCTGCTCAGTTGCGAAAGTATTCATTCGTCCGTGGCTCACGCGAACCTTATACTACTCGGATCCGCACCGAAGTGTTTCGAAGATCTGCTCGATGTTTTCTCCACTGCGCGGAAAGATCGGCGAGGTGTTTAGCTTAATCGCCTCTACGGTCCTACGAGTGCCAGCACAAAACAGACTTGGCCTCTTTGGGTCGCGAAACATACGCTTCAGAACGCGGATACGGGCGTACCACACCACCTTTAGGGGAATCTCCTTGGGCTGGAGGAAGACCGCCTCCGTGCTGGTTGTGTGGCTCTAGACTTTGTAGCGAATGCTTGCAACACTGGACATGAACGGAGTCGAATTCATTCCGGTACAAG
>JAGXJF010004824.1:0-65786 GCA_019208055.1 Stipa capillata | reverse complement strand
AACCTTGTCTGTGGTGCTCTAGTATCGATCAACAACACCCCCAGGGGTCCCTACGCTTCAACAAATCTTTCTGATCATGACTACCATAAGATTGGCGTTTACCAGTCGTCAACAGATGGCGTCGATTATGGGGACCTATTTGGTCGATTCTGTGGAAACAATGCTGTAATCATCACAAGATCTAACTAGGTTCCCGCAATGAACTAGCTTCTCAAACACATGCTTCTACGATGACTTCGCTCGCCTGTCCGACCCCAAGCCGGCGGCCAATTGCGTGGAACTCGATGATTCCTCCCTTGATGGCGAGTCCAATAGCGATGTGATTCGCTTTAGGACCGAATGTGCCAGGGCTTTCGGTGGAAAATTGGGGTCACCCAACGACACCACAGTAAGCGTTTTAAGCCTGATATCTGGTTTGTCCCCTGCACCTTTCGATCACATAGCTGATCGAGATCAGACTCCTAAAACCTCTTTAGGTGAAAAAGATATGATGGATCTAGAGTACATATCAACGGAGTTCACCCCCGGGTGGTTCTTGCTATCGGTGATGAAGTCGAAGATTCGGATAACTCTGCAAGAGACAACAACATACCCAATCCTAATCTGGGAACTCGGGGTCAACCCCCACAACGTTCACCAGCAACACCTCAAGATCAGATCCTTAAGCCTGTAGATCCGAACACCTCCCAACAAGGGGTAGAGATCTACGCGTCTCGGACCACTCAGAAGCTTTCTGAGCTTCTGAATCTACTCCTACAGCCCCTGACGACTGATCTCACTGCCCCTGATGGCCAGCAGTGGTTGCAGACCATAGGGGCAAAGCTCCAACAAGCCCTGGTGCCAGTCGAGTCCTCTTGATTGATGTCTGTGACTAATAGCTCCAATCACAAGATGACTCCCTCTCAATAGGTCGGGGAAGAATCAGATCCAAACGGAAGGAACCCCAGGAACAAACCTTCCCGGAGAGCCAATCGATCTGAGTGAAGCTATAGAACTTTACCCCTACAAAACCACTTAGTCTGAGATCTACATGAAGAACTCAATCAGTATAGATACGATGTCAACCGAAGTGTTCCCCTGCTCGGAACACCCCGAAACGTCGCGACCGAAATCAGGGGCGATCTCCCGCTCCTGTCAACAAAGAATTTGTATCTTCTCAGCAAACCATCAACGGGTGTCAAGCTTTTGCACCAGAACTCAAAAGAGTACGCTGGTCGTCTCGATTCAAGCCTGGATCAGTAGAGACATATGATGAAACCACGAACCCAACTGAGTTCCTGTAGATTTACACTACCACGATCGAGGCCGCTGGTGGTAACGAGAAGGTCATAGCCAACTATCTCCCAACCACCCTTTAGGGGGCAGCAAGGACACGGTTGACAAATCTGTTGCCGGGAATGATCCACACGTGGGATCGGCTCTGCAGCATGTTCCAAGGGAACTTCCAGGGCACATACGCCTGACCTGGCAAGATAGACGACCTCTTCTGAATCACCCAACAGAAGGGCGAAACCTCACGTGAGTTCACCAATCGCTTCAGTGCTATTCGCAACACCATACCTGAGGTAACCGATTCTGATGTAATCCATGCTTTTATTTGTGGTGGCAGGAACAAAAGGTGCACACAAGACCTCATCATGCAGCCACCAAGAACGGTCGCATAGCTAATGGACATTACCAAAAAGCTACAAACGCACAGGAGGCTTTGATGTACATCAAGAAACAAGAGCGAGCTGCGCACCGGTCTCCCTCCCGAGCAGAGGGTGACTCATCAAAGAATAAGTGGAAGAAGAGGCCTTCTAGGGGGAATGGAGGAAAAAGGTCAAAAACCGACGAGGTCATGGCAAACCTACCCAAGAAGCGCTCCTGGTAGCCTCGGGTCAAGGATAAGCAACCGCCCACTGCCGAACGAGCAGCCAAGGTCTAGTGTGACTTCTACCAAACCGACACACACGACCTCACATGACCTCCGTCAATGCCGACTATTCAAGAAACACGTCAAGGCTGAGACCGAGAAGCACCATGGGAAGAACCCACAGGTGGCTAGTCATACTCAAGATTCCGATTCCGACAACGACTCACGCCATGCGCACTTTCAAGGAGGAGATTGGACGATCGAGCATTTCTTCCAGGACTTAGCTTCTTACGAGTCCAAAAGACAGTTCAAATCGATAGCCCGGGAAGTTCTGATGCCAAGCCTGCCAAACAGAAGCTCCAGCGGTTTGCCCCTGACCCGAAAGAAGCCATCAAAGTGGAAATGAAAAGCTCCTGAAGGCCGGATTCATCTGAGAGGTTGAGCATCCCGAGTGGTTAGCCAACCCCGTCATGGTTAAAAAAGCCAATGAAAAGTGGCGGATGTGTGTAGACTTCACGGACCTCAACAAGGCTTGTCCTAAGAATGCTTTTTCTAGAATAGATTAGATAGTAGACTCTATGTCTAGATGTGACTATCTAAGCCTTCTCGACGCTTACTCTAGATATCACCAGATAAGCATGTTTAGAGAAGATGACGAAAAAACCTCCTTTGGAACTCCTTTAGGTGTATTCTGTTATTTGAAAATGCCTTTTGGACTAAAGAACACTGGTGCAACATACCAACGAGGTATGCAGGTGCCCTCCATAGCTAGACCGGCCATAACATCGAAACTAACGTCAACGACCTTATTGTGAAAACAAAGAGGAAATAGGATCTACTCACGGATCTCCTCGAAACCTTTACAAATCTACGAAGAAACTAGATTATGCTAAACCCCGAGAAGTGTGCTTTTGGGGTCGATGCTGGGAAGCTACTCAGTTTCCTAGTGAAAGTGCATCCAGTCCCAAGGAGAGTGGAAGGATGATTATCTAGCCCCAAGGTTTGGTTTTGATGGTTAATGGCAACCCTCACCTGTATCTAACGTTTACAACAAGTGTGAACAAGAGTTTAGATGAACAGGTGATCGATCAAGACAACATCTGACTGATGATGAGGCCAAAAAGAGCAAGGAACCGTGAAGGTCAGAAGGGCTAGCTGAGCTAGTCTCCTGAGGCTCAGTTGCGAGGAAGCCGAGGCTGTGCTCGAGGGCAAGCGAGGTGATGGTGGCTTGATGGAGTTCAAGGACCGTGACTGCAAGCTGGATAAGACCTGGAGGAGCTAGGAAGCTAGTGGATCTACGTCAAGGGGTTCGCTGTGTGTCTTCAAGGGCTGTCATCTTCAGTTGATAGCTTGGAACCAGTGCCAAGATTCTGAGCGAGCTGGTCAGTGGCAGTGGTGAGTCCATTGTCCTCCTGAATCAGTTTAAGGATTGTAGTGAGCCGGCCTGTGTTATGCTCAGGTGCTGCCTGAGGCAACCGAGTCCACCTGAGTTTGGCATCTGAGACTCAAGTGGGTAGCTCAGCCATGGCTAGTAGGTTACCAAGTGTATGTTAGCTGAGTCTCAGATAGGTTTGTCTGGTGGCTCTTTGTCTGACGTGGCATGAAGGTAACGGCTAGCTGCCAGGGACTCTATAAATAGGGAACCTGGGGAGGTTTTGACCTCAACCTTTACCTCTACCATAGCAAGCACCCTGCTGTTGCAAGAAAGAGCTCTTAGTCTCCGAGAGAGCATTGCCTACGTGCATCCACCGTGAGAGAGAGTTGCTTTACATCTTGAGTGCTTCAGAATTGAGAGAGTTCATGGTACTGGTTCCTCCAAGAGACTGAGAGAGCTCTTGGTGTTCGTCTGCTCCAAGACCGGGAAGTTGGAGTCGTTGGTGAGCAAGCCAAGTCTTGTGTGGCTGCCTCCAAGTGTATATGAAGGCGATTTGGGTCTGCCTGTCTTGCTGCGGTGAGATCAAAAGGATTCCACACAAGATAAGTGAACGAGGAAAGAGTACGTTTTAGTGCCGGCTGTGTAAGCAGCTTCCTCAACGGAGACGTACCACTTTGCAAAGAGTGGGAACTTCGGTAAAACAAACCTCTATGTCTACTTGTTCATTTGTATGGTTTGCTTTTACTTGTGCTGATATATATAGTACACTCTCTGCTGCACACAACTGAGATTCCCACCTGAGACTCAGTTGACACACAACTGAACTGCTTATCTGATGCACACAACTGAGTCACGCACCTGAGACTCAGTTGACACTGTCTAGTCTTTGTTTTTCCTGCATGTTATCTGAGTTACCTGCCTGAGTGTCAGCTGCCTATTTCAGTTGCCTGTACCCAGCTAGGATTGACCTATTTAATTTAAGTAAAGCCCATTATGTTTTAAATTTATAGAGCCGACCTATACACCCCCCCTCTAGTCGACTCCTGAGATCCTTTCACCTAGTCTCTCATGAAGGAATTGAAGCTAACCCCGAGAAAATCTGGGCAATTAGTGAAATGAAGTCTCTGACATCAGTTCGAGACGTACAAAGGCTCACAGGATGCATGGCAGCACTGAGCCGATTCATATCTTGACTCGGAGATCGAGGAAAGCATTTATGACAATATGACGACTTCAAGTGGATGAAAGAATCAGAAAAGATATTTCAAGATCTCAAGAAATATCATTCAACCCTCCCTGCGCTGGTCGCTCCCGACCTAGAGGAAGAACTGATGCTTTACATAGCAGCCGGACCACATGCAGTAAGCAGCATATTGGTGGTGGAAGATGCAGCTCCGGATAAGCACAAGAAGGTAAAGAGGTCAGTCTACTACGTCAGCAAAGTCCTACATGGACCCAAAGAACATTACCCTCAAGTATAAAAACTTCTCTACATAGTGTTAACGGTCTCCCACAAACTACGGCACTACTTTCAAGCTCACGAGATCACGGTTCCATCCACTTATCCAGTCGGAGACATCCTCCATAACAGAGATGCCACCAAACAAATCGCCAAGTGGGCCGTTGAACTCGAGGAGTTCGACATCCACTTTGTGCCGTGCACCACGATAAAATGTCAAGTACTCACCGACTTCATCACCGAATGGTCCGAGCCCAACCATAGAAATATGGACCTTACACTTTGACGGCTCCTTCCCTCAAAGGCTCGGGGACTAGAATAGTTTTGACTTCACCAACAGGAGAATGCCTGTAGTATGTATTGCAGATCGACTTCCCGGCTACAAATAACATAGCCGAGTACGAGGATTTGCTAGCTGGTCTCCAAGTCGCTTCTTCACTTGGGATCCACCGCCTGCTCGTGAGTGGGGACTCATAGCTAGTGGCGAAGCAAGTGTGTAATGAGTACCAAACCTCAGACCAAGCCATGGCTACTTACCTTGCAGAGGTGTGGAAGCTGGAGAAGAAATTCATTGGACTCGAAGTACGGTATATCCCTAGGAAGGATAACTACTGAGCCGTTAGTCTTGCCTGCCTGGCATCTTCATTATCTCCATGCCCCACCCAGAACCTTTGCAGAAAGGCTCTCGACACTGTCCATAGCCATCGTGGACGACAAGTTTGACGGGGCCATGGCTAAAGGAATGGTGGACCAAGAGCCCAGCAACCACTCAAGGACATCATCAGGTATTGACGCTCCAAGGGGAGTCGTGGGACGACTCGTCACTCCTCTCAATCCTGAAGATTTATGGATAGAGCCCATCCGCATGTACCTTCACAATCAAACAGTACTCGAAGATGACGCACTATCCGAGCAAATTTCCTGATGCACCAGGATGTACACCCTGGTAGATGGGGTCCTCTATCACCGAGGAGCCCACGCAGTGTCCATGCGGTGCATCACTCGGATGCAGGATAAAGAACTACTCGAAGAGATCCATGGAGGGGTGTGCATGGCACATGCATCTTTCCGAACCCTGGTCGGAAAGGCCTTTAGACAAGGATTCTATTGGCTAACAACCCTTCGTAACACGAGCGAGCTTATGAAGCGATGCTGTCAATGCCAATTCCACAGCAGACACATCCATCATCCCGCCCAAGCTTTGCACACGGTTTCCTTGTTGTGCCCTTCACGACATGGGGCCTGGATATTCTAGGGCCCTTTCCGGTATCGCCCGGGAGCTTCAAGTTCCTCTTTGTTGCAATTGACACCTTCATCAAGTGGATCAAAGCTGAGCCAATCGCCAAGATCACCTCGGAAGCCGCCAAAAGGTTCATCATGAAGAACGTGGTCACTAGGTCTGGCATCCCAAGTTGGATCATCACCGACAATGGCACTTAGTTTTCTAGCGTGGACCTCATCAACTGTTGTGAAGGGCTCGACACAAAGATTTGTTACGCCTCTATAGGTCATCAACAGATTAACGGACAAGTTGAGCGTGCCAACGGCCTCACCCTACAAGGCATGAAGGCCCGCGTCTTCGATCGCTTATCGACTCACGCAAAGCCATGGGTCTGGGAGCTTCCATCAGTCTTATGGGCACTCCGAACAACCGCCAGTCGAGCTACCAGTGAGACACCATTCTTCTTAGTTTACGGGGCCGAAGCCATTCTCTACGAACTAAAGTTAAAATCTCCTCAAGTCAAGCTATACACCGACAAGGGTGAAATCCTTCGATGAGAAGACGACCTCATCAACAGCGAGGAGCATGGATGCAAGTGCTAATGCGATCGGCCAAGTACCAGGAAGATCTCCGATGCTATATTATGAACGACACATCCGAGTACTAACCCTATAGGTCGGAGACTTGGTTCTACGCCTCGTGCACAACCAGAGTAACAGCAACAAGCTGTCTCCTAAGTGGGAAGGTCCCTATAGACCAGGGTCATTCAAGCTAGCAATGGAAGGTAGTTGAGTCCTCACGAACTCCTGGAACATCGATCAGCTCCGAAAGTTCTATGTGTAAGTACTATGAGTAAGTTCGCACAAGTGTTGCCCTCCCAACCTCAACGTCCGGATCGAATGCGATGCCCATCTCTGGCCATTAAGCTAAGCAACCCTCCTATCAGGCATGTCGGTAATAAGTCACTCCGGGTACCTTTACCCAGCACGCACTCCCGAATACACTTCTGGCAGGTCATGACAAGTATACCGGAGTACTCGAAACAACCCACGAATATGTTGGCAGGAGAGCACACCCTTATCATTTCCTAAAGTTCTTACTGTTGTGATATGTTTTCTTTTTTTTCTGACTGCCTATCCGAGATCACTTCTCGAATAACCAGTCGGGGGCTGATGTGTACATAACATTAGGAAGCGAACAATGGCATATAATGTGAGTACCAATGACTCGACTTCCGTGAAGAGAAAAGGGCTCCCATGCTATGGTCTCGCAAGACTTAAGGAAATCCCCTTGTCGTGTCTACAAGTGTCGGGGAGCCATTGAGCCCTCCGCTTGACTAGACCTAAGGTTTGGCTGACCGAAATGCTGACTTGTAGCAACGTTCCCCGACTTGAAACGAGGGAAGAGAAGGAAGTATGGACATCGTATGCCAGCAGGATCCCCTGATAAGTCACACTCAACAAACTCCTCGACTAGCTTGAATGGAAGATGTCCCAAATAGATGATGACACTTCATTGAAAACAAAGGTCAATAGGTCTGCTACGACTCGTTGCACGAGTGCCTACGTTTCCTCTCCTTGCGAAGGGAAAGGGTTCCACGCTGTGGTCTCAAGGGACTTAAGGAAAACCCCTGATCGTGTTTATAGGTGTCAGGGAGCCGCAAAGACCCCCACCTGACTAAACCTAAGGTCTGGCTGACCGAACTCCCCAACTTGCAGCAACGTTCCCCGACTCAAACCGAGGAAAGAAGCTACAAGTATGAAGTGTAAACGATATTGCAATGTACCAACACCTACCGTTCAATAAAGTTGACCATGCAATCTATTCGTACGAATATGTTTAACTAATGACATAAATAAAAAGTGCAGGTCCTAAATGTTTAAATAGAAGGGGCATCATCGCCTAGAACATGGAGCCGCTTCATAAAGGTTTGGGCAGTGTGGCGTGCCCGGTTTGAAGGCCGGATACGTCCTTTGTGATTACTGTACTGGTCCCTGGATCAGTAGCCAGTACACACAAACACTTGATAACATACACATACAATACCGAATTCTTATTACACAGATAGACCTTTATGGTCGAGGTCCAACACCAGGCCTATTGGCCGAATAAAACAGCAGCGGAAATAAAACCTAGCGTAGTGGATAACCCATCGACATGCCGAACCAACAGGCAGCTGACTGGGGAGAAAACGTCCTAACCCTCGAATTCGCTGTCACCCTCTTCAAAGTCGAAATCTTCTTCGTCCTCTGGCCAAATCAACAAGCCAGGTGAGTACATTGAATGTACTCGCAAGCAATCCCCGTAGGAGGATTATACAGCTATATTTCATGCAGGAGTATTTCAAGAGGGCAGCTCTAACCTATGTTTCTAGTTGTGCGAAAATGTAAGTTCTGCATTTGAAATACTAAATAGTAGATTGTAAAAGCATTTTGAAAACTAACAGTAAATCAAGTGGCGTCTCATCACCTTCCATCTCGTCTCATCTTATCTCATCTCACGCGGTAAACACCGCTAATCATCTCATAACCTATTACCGATAGCTCCACTCACCGTCCATGGCACCATCCATCGAACGGTAGTTTCCACATATCCGATAACTAGGTTTTTACCATCACTAGACTGTATTCCATCCACCTCAGGCAATACGGCGAATTTCTTTACTTCGGCAATTTCCTTACCACCGACACGTGGACTAAAATTGCCCACTATGGACACGTCATGCCCACGCCCTTAATCCCAATGCCCATCTTTTGCAAACGAAACTTAGTCTAACCGGTGTGTGGCTGCGCCAGTTCATGTCTATAATCGAGGACGCGGCTATTCGAATAGTTTTTAACACTCTGCAGAGGTTGTACGGCTTTACCCACAAGATGTAATAATACCCTTTAATGCCGAGTACTATCGATACACCTGATGAGGCGTATTGGCAGGGATATTACAACGAAACCCTTCGCCTGCGTTAATACTAGAGCCGGACCCGCTAAACGAGACTTACCTCAACTCCGATTGTGCCCAGGTAGCCTGACACCACAATCCAGAGAAACGCTCATCTTTGTGTCGAATCTTCATCCACGTCTAAATGGAGCTCACTAAGATTCTCTACCCATGTAGCACCGTGGGGATTCTCTAGGGATCCATATCCTACCTAGCACTTTCTCCTTACTTCCTACAGGTCCGAACCCTATTATTAGGTAGGTTACCGAGTCAAGTCCTTCCCATAAAGGACATGTGGACGTACGATGGGGGAACTGGTTTAGCGGCACTTGGGCTCGGTCCTTAACTGATTCAAGAAAGACTCCAGTTTATCATCATTCACCGTGTAGCCTTCCGCTACTTCGTCTCCCTTCAAGCCACCTTAACTTCCTACCCGAATCAAAGTCATCCCCAACTTTATTTTGGATTTTGGCAACATTTCTTTTAAAAGTCACCGCGGATAACATACGCTATCCGTGGGTTTGATTTCCCGTACCCGAAGGTCTATATCAACCGAACAAAATTTTAGTCTTAACTATAGCGGGGCTAAGCAATGGCTACTGCCTATAACCATGGTATTTTGTCGGTTGAAAACCATCCAACGAATCGACTAGGGTTACAAGGAATCGGATGTTCAACCCTAGTTCGAATGCATCTATCGGGTATAGCTAAATCTACATAAAATATCGTTGATAAATATAGCATGCATGTTTCATAATCAAAATAATTATACTTTGCAAATATAGGATTCAAAATGGACAAGGTGGGAAATTGCTTGCCTGGCAGTTCCTGCTTTTGTTCCTGATGCGGGGGTGATTCCGGTTCATCCTGACGCACGTATTTCACTTCGCAAACTACGCGTCGAAAAGAACAACGAATAAGCAACAATCCAAACACTTCAAAAAAACCAAACAATATGCATGGCAAAATAAATCGCGGATAACCAGGTGAACTCAGGGAGGTGCTTGCCTAGAACAACCGGGTTAGGGTTTAGGGTTTCGAAAGGCGATTCTAGAATAGGATGCGTATACCTGGAGTTAGGTTAAAGATTTGACCTCACGATTTCATGTCTTAGGTTTATGGGGGCAGAGAATGACTTTGGCGACAGGTATATGCAAAGATTGTCACATAAAATGACAATGCGTTATAATGGAGAAAAGCTCTTACCAGGCTTTTGCAGTCAAAAACTTTCATCCAAACGGATTACGGAAATACCGTAGATCATCTAAGGCTACTGGATGGGAAGAGATTTATTTTGATTTGCTTAGGAACATATATATATACCGTATATGTTAGCTATGCGGATTTTAAATGCTTAAATAATAACCCTAAACCTATCCTAATTAACTAAGCTTCGGATTAAGTCCCCACTTTAGAAACTCTTTAAAGGGAAAAGTTTAGGTTTTGTCTGAGGATTCCAAAACCGGAAATAGAACTCCAAAAACCGGTCTGGTAGGGCCCGAACTGGCCAAACCAGTGCCCTAACCGGTCCTGAGCTGGTTTAGCTATTTTACGCCTTCTAAGAATGCGCTTCCCCTTAGCGAAGGCAGAGGCGCCTGCTGGACTGCGGACACGGGAGCTACGGTGGGGCGCGGTCAAGGAGCTAAATGGGCAGGCTACTGGGCTGAGGCGCCATGGCTTACCGATCCGCAGCGTACGGCTACTTTAATTGGGGGCAGTTGTTCCGACAGCCGCAAAAGGGGTCGGCGCCGGCGGCGGTTGCGTTAGACTGAGCTCCCGACAGCAACAACGCCGGCGGTTAAGGCAGTTGGCCCTCGGTGAGAGCTAAGGTATGGGGATAGGGATTCGGCTCAACAGGGGGTGGCGACTTTGCTGGGACGGCCAGGCTTTTCTAGGGGTGCGAAGCTGCTCGGTTCTTTGTTGATGGCCAGAGGCGGGTTCGGTTGCGGCCTGTGCTAGGAGCTGAAGGCAACGGGGTCCAGCAAGAGAGGAGGGAGGGTAGATGATAGCACCTTGGGCTGTAAGGGAGATGGCCTGATGTGGCGCCTTGGGAGTGCTCGGGTGTTCTTGTCGGGCGGAGCTTGTTCAAGGGAAGTGCGTGCTCGGGGGGGGAAGTTTGGGGAGAAGACGGCTCACTAGGGAAGAAGTAGAAGATGGGGAACTCGATTGTAGGGTAGTTCGGCGAAGGCTTGGTTCTCGAGCTCCTTTTATAGGCCGGCGGCGAGCCTGGTTAGCCACGGCTGCTAGGCTTGCTCCAAACCGGCGATGGCATAGCTCGGTGAGGTGAGTTAATGGCGAGGTGAGCTAAAGCAAGGAGGGGATTGGTCGTAGGGGAGCAGAGGGACACCGGGGGCTGCAACTATTGCTCAGACAAGGCTCAACGGCAGCCGGTGCAGCGAGAGGAATAGCGGGTGCATGCTGTGGCATGACTGGACGCGTCCAGAGCACGTCCAGAGCGGCATGCTCATGCCACCACATGTCCAAAGGGGATTCGTCGTGCACAACCACGTCAACGAGGTTTAGGGACACCTAATTGATGGTTCTGCAAGATTTGGCATTGAATGGTCTACCGCGCAGGGCAAAAACATGAATGCCATGCACGACGTGTCATGCTTTCTATTGTGTGTTGATAGGACAAGGGCTGCTAGTGGGTTACATGGTGATCGGAAAGGTGAGGGCAGAGAGGGCTGTTCACTCAATAACTTTTGGGCAGCTTTAGCAAGAGATTCATGGTGATTTCATGTGAGACGTCATTCGGAGCCAAGGTGCTCGGTGCCTGCCTTGCTAGATTTTTACATAGGACCTGCTCAAGATTTTAGATATTGGGACTCCTGGAGGTGTGGGAAGTGTTGTGGAAATTTATCGAAATTTTCCGAGGGATAATCATAGGGGTTGCAGCACAATGCCCAGAATTGATCTAGGTTTTAATATTTTTGTAACTCAAGATTTTTACATTGGCCGTCTATATTTCATGTTATATTTAGATCAAGGATGTTGTTAGGGTTCTTCAGGAATTTATTTGGAATTTTTGGTAAGACCGGGGAGAGGTAGACTTCGCGTTTAGGGTTTTGGGAGGAAAAGATTAAATAAGGAGAAAGGGGTTTCGAGGGTCGGAACTAGGGTTCTGGAGTGTGGCAAGTGGGGAGGTAGATTGGGATGCCTTCGGGGCTTCGACACGATACTCGAGAACATTCGGTGATGAGGTGCCGCGAGTGTATCACTGGATACCGATCGAACGAAGGGATGGGGTAGATTCCTGGATTAGGTTTTAAATCGGAAGGTTACGAGAGGGGTGAGATTAATGCATGCGATGTTTAAGGTATGCCTATCATGCAGGGTTTCATGCTGGAATGCAGAATTAGAAATCAGGGCGTGACAGGCAGCCACCAACGTCGCCGATTCTAGCTGGTCGGTTTCAGCATTTCTCTTCCCCAGAAGTTCGTCGTAAAGGACTCTGACATTAAAACGCCAGGTCGCAAGCCTTTACGAGGGCCAAGGCCATTGCCATGGCATCCTCGACCCCTTGGCGGAGCTCCTTAGAGAGGAGGGCATCGATGGTCGGCTTGAGGGCACCGACAGCCCGAGTCAGCTCCACCAAGTGATTGGTGACGCCCTTGGTACGCTGGATCGCCACACCGACCTCCCTCAAGGTGGAGTCAAGGAGGGCCATGGCAGACGAGAGTTTCTCCTCCAGGAAGGATGCTCGCGCCCTTCCCCCAGATTGGCTCCCCTCTGACTGCTAGAGCCAGTCAGAGAGGCGAGTCACCTCCAACTAGAGAGCCAACTTCTCAGAATCTAGCCTCGACTCCCGTGCCTCCGACTAGTCTAGCAACTCTCTCAGCTGCCGAACCCCGGCACTAGTGGAGTTCCACCTAGCCATGGCACGTTGAAAATAAAAGACTAAGGTCAATGCAGCCACTAAGGAAAGGAAGAGGCTGTTGAAAGGACCGAAGGTGCCGACTAGAGGGGCGGTTGAATAGGAGGCTAATTAAATTTACTTCTCTTAGCTTAGTTTATCAAATTAAGACTTAGCTAATTGCAAGGATAAGCTAGCTGTGTGACAGGTGAGCAGCACAGGCAATACATGATGTGTAAATTAACATGTAGCTGTCACACAGGTAGCTAACACAGGTGAGCTAAAGACTTAGAAACAGATGAGCAAACTAAATAGTTGTGTAACAGATAGCTGAAATAGGTAAGAGATATGATCTACAGTAACTATGACACAACTATGCTTGATTTATCACAGATAAATAGAATATATCTAAGAACACACAAGCATGCAGATATAGCAAGTAAATAGAAGCAACACAATGAGTACTCAGAGAGACAAGGTGTTTTTCACCGAAGTTCCCTACTCTTTTCAAAGAGGTACGTCTCCGTTGGAGAGGCTACTCAGAAGACATCGCTAGCACTGAATCGTGCTTGTTCTCCGAGTACCTGAGTGATCAGGCTTCTTGCTTTGCTTGTGGAAGTCCTTTAGCGTTGCAGCAGGTAGACTTTGGATCACCTTTACAAACTATTGGTTCAGCCCACACAAGCTTGGGTGATACCAGCAACTCCTATGCCCGTCTAGGAATAGACACTCCAAGAGTAATAGATTCAGCAGCAACGACTCTTGGAGGAACCAATGTTCTTTGCTCACAGGCTCTAACTCTCTTAGGAAGTTTGGCTTTTGTTTAGAGGGTGAGAGGCTTGCAACGGTCGAATATGATTCACTGGATTGAGCAAGGTTGAGGTCGAAGACCTTCCCTGGTCCCCTATTTATAGGGTTCACAGGCACCTGACCGTTAAACTGTTGCCACGTAGGATTAAGTGAGTCACCGGTGACCGACACCGGTGACACAGCCAGTCACAACGCACAACTGTAACTAGCTCAGGCAGATCAATACCTGTGTCACCGGAGGCACACACAGGTGAACTCTTAACTGATGTAGCCTAACTACTCAGCCCGATCTTGACACATCACATGCCCTCAGCGCACAACTAACTCTAATCCCTAATAAGGAGAGAACCTCCGAGAGTCTTCTGACTCAGCAGTCAGACTATCGCAGTGCAGGTCCCTTAGCATTTACAAGCTCTCCCCTGGTACAGAGGTGTACCTGAGTCATAGAGTGCTAGACCACCTGTAACACAGCTGTGTCGCACCGGCGACTCTAACCTCTAGGGTTTTTCTACTACTAGCACTGCAGAGTGCTAGCACAAGCCAGTTTCACACTTGTGCAAAACTGTTGATACAAGGCCACTGACCTCAAAGCATCAGTGCCACTATCCAACACCCTGAGCATTGAGCAAAAGAATCTCCATAGATCATTACTGCTACATCCCTCTTGATAGTACGGGTGCTTCCTATGAACTCAAGGAAACTAGTAAATCTAGGCTTTACCTGCCACCAACTGCAGTCACGGCCCTTGACGCATCAAGCCACCATCACCTTGCTTGCAACTCCTTGCACAGCACCGGCTTCTTCATAGCTGTGACACAGCTGCCTAGCACAGCCATTCCCTTGTCCTGAAAACCACCTTTATTCGAACCTATAGGGTCACACGCTTAACGTTTTAGCGACATTTAGGAATGCTACGATTTATGGAGAACGAGAGAGAAGGGTTCCGAAAGTGTTTCGGATGATCTCGAAAGTGTTCCGAGAGGTCCCGGATGGTTCCGGTGATGTCCGAAAGTGTTCCGGAAAGTATCGGAAGGTTCTAGAAGGTTCCAGAAGTTCTATAAGGTTCTAAAAGGTTCCCAAAGTTCTAGAAGGTTCTAGAAGGTTCTGGTGGAGTTGGACTCCAACTCCATCAGGGAGTTCCTGCTGGAGTAGAACTCCACCTTCCCAGGGAGAGCTGCCCCACCCCCTTTAAATAGAGGGGCAAGGCACCTCAAAGGGCATCCCAAGCAGCCCCAAAGGCAGCCCTAACCCCTTGGCCGAAACCCTAGGCAGCCGCCACCTCTAGATTGGCCGCAGCCTCCTCTTCCTCTCTCTTCTAGATTGGATCTAGTTCAGCTGCCGGCGCGCTGCTGCTTCTCCTTCTCATAGATCCCCGCTGTTCTTGTGTGCTGGTCCACACATTACCGCGGTGTCGCTGATCCGGTACTCGTGGATACCTCGGAGACGTCGTACACTTCGGCGTTCGATCGGGCGAACTATTCGCGAGGAGATCACTCTCGCGACTAGGAGGTATAACCTAGCTGCGGGAGTCTGCGGACTTCATCGACATCGTCAACTTCTCCGCTGCATTGACGTGATCGGCGAAGGTATGATATCATTGCCTGCACCTCGATAGTGGATCTTGGTTTGGTTCGTGTACGGTAAAATTTTTGTTTTGCGTAGCACGTTCCCCAACAGACTACGCCTCGGTGGCCCATCCACAGTCCAATGGGCAAGTTGAGCGCTCCAATGCACTCATCCTCCAAGGCATCAAGCCCCGGCTGCTGATTCCTCTACAATGGACTACCGGCTGCTGGATCGACGAGCTCCCTTCTGTCCTCTGGAGTTTAAGGACTACTCCAAACCGGTCGACTGGCTACACGCCTTTCTTCATGGTCTACGGAGCTGAAGTTGTCTTGCCGAGTGACATCCTCCATGACTCCCCGCGAGTCGCAGCATATGTGGAAGCGGATGCCAAGTCGGTAAGGCAGGACGACCTTGATCTCTTAAAGGAAACGCGGGAACTCGCTCTCTCACGCTCGGCCATATATCAGCAAAACTTGCGTCGCTATCACAGCCGCCAAGTCCAGGGCCGAGTCTTCAATAAAGGCGATTTGGTCCTCCGACTCATTCAAGACAAGGCGGGCATGCACAAGCTTTCCCCACCTTGGGAGGGGCCGTTCATAATCCACCAAGTGTTGCACAACGGCGCCTACAGACTGGAGGACCCGGCATCAGGAGCAGTCACCAAAAGGACCTAGAACATTGCTCAGCTGCGTCCTTTCTTCACTTGAACTTTGTACTTTCAACAGTTTATCGCTTGATCATAAATAAAATCTGTTTCTCTAGAGCAGCACTCGAGAAACACATTTTTTTCCACAATTTTAAGTTGAAAACATTTTGTTTATGATTTTGCCTTCCAACTAACTATGTTCCCTTGGGCAACCCCCGGGGGCTACATTCAACAACCGAGTGGCTTGACTCTCTCGGGCAACCCCCCGGGGGCTACCTCAACCCACTGGGTGTTGTTAATCGGTGCAAGTTATTTTGAATCTTCTAACTTTGTTTCCCCACGAACGTCTAAGTAAACATGTACGGTACCTAAGGCCCACTCTTTGTCTCTAACTACAGTCGCAACCCGGCTGTCCGGTTGGCAAGAGCAAAAGCTAAAGGTCGGCCTGCACGCGAAAGGACTCGGCGTAGAAACAAACTCAGGCGAGCAAAACAACTTGTACAAAATAACTTAACACTTCATTGCAAAATAACATAGTTTTTACAGCATTCCCACTCGGCATACTGAGCTCTAATACAAAATAATTTTATTCTTTCGGAGTCGCCTCCACGCACTCCTCCAGGTCGGTAAATTCGGCTATCCGGCTGGCGGCGCGGCGAACTCGGGGGAGTAGCTTCAACGGATCAACCGGCTCGCCCTCTGCATCGAGTGGAGCTCCGGCGGAAATCTCGTCGACATCCGCGTCAGGATGGTGTGCCAGCACCATCGCCAGCACCATGCCGGCTCTCGAGCAGGCCGCCGATTCCTTCCACTTCTCCACCTCCGCCGAGCCTTGCGAAAGCTTGTCGGCAAGGGCGAAGTTGCTGGAGCCCGTTTCTTCGTTGGGCCATAGTGTGGTGCAGAGGCTCTGTGCAGCCGACTTCATACTTTGTACGAGGCTCTTCACTTGGAGGAGTCGGTCCTCCACAGTGACGACGCAGCTGGACATTAGCTCAGGCGTCCAGAATGCCTCGAGAGCCGCCTCAGCCGGGTTCGCCAGCGCCCAGAGTCAGAGCGCTGCTTTCCTCGCCTCCTCCTCCAGTTCTGGGCAAGCGTCTGGGTGCGAATAATTAAAAGGAAACTGACAAGGAAATGTGCGGAGGAAGATGGCAAGGGACTCGGAGGCTTACCGAGCAGAGTCTCGTTGGCTTTCTTGAGGTGCCCCATGAGCTCCGCCTCGCGCTTCTCCCACTCGACGATGGCTGCCGCATGCCGGTTCTGTGAGTCAGTCATCTGCGAGTAGAGGCCATCGACCTGCCCCTGGAGCTCGCGGTTCATGGCCTTTAGCTTTTCGTACTACTCCGCCATCTGCTGGTGCTCTGATCGTAGCAAGGCGGCGGTCTTCGTGTCCTCGCGAGCCTTCTTCAGCTCGTCATGATACTCGGCCACCTTGGCGTCGAGCATCTCTTTCACCCTTTCCAATGAGATGGAGGCCTTCAACTGTCCGCGAAGGCGGGCGTTTTCAGCCTCGGCATCTGCCGACTCAAAAGGATTAAAATTAACAAAATCTCAAAGGCAAACGGCTGCTATGATTCGGATACTTACTCCCTGCGGTAGCGAGCTTCTCTTCGAGTTGCCGAGTCCTGGTCCTTTCATCAGCCAGCGCCTTTTCAAGGGAGGCGTTTCTCTCCATGAGGGCCTGGCTGCTTCCGCCGAGCCGGACCATCGCCTGCGCAAGAGGAAAATCTGAGTCAGTGAGACCCGAGTTAATAAGTCTCAAGCCAACTCAAATAGTCGACTCGAGACTCGGGGGCTACACCCACTGGGTGCACTTATCGTGCCCCCAGTGTTAAAAATCAAGCAAAGTTTGGAGGCAAAGACTTACCCCGACGGAAGATTCCAAAACCTCGGCCGAGTCCGCCAAGGTTTTGGCCGCGTCGGCAAACTCCCTAAGCTTGGACCTGAGGGTAGCGACGCGGTTAGTGGCCCCTTGCACCGCCACCAGGTCTTCCGTGCTGCAGCTCGGCAGTGTAAACAGCGGTGCAGGAACAAGGCCGCTGAACGGACCGGATGTCGTTTCTTTGGTCGCGGGCGAGGGAACCGGCACAAGGCTACGCTGCACCACCGGGGAAGACTCGGTGGTGAGCTGGCCCTTGGCCCTGTCTGCCGGCTCCGAGGAGTCGGCGCCGGTCGCGGCCGCCGGCTCCGTTGTCGCTTCGCAAGCGGGAGTCGACGGGGGCTGTGGGTCGTCAGCCGGAGCCGCGGCTGGCCCGGCACCCACGCTCGGCTCCAGCGCCTCCGCCATGGGCGCAGCAGGCGTTGGCGCACTGGGCGCAGCCGCAGCTGGAGGCACGGCTGACCCGGCTCCCGCGCCCGACTCCAGTGCCACCGCCACGGGCGCGGTGGGCGTCTGCGTGCTGGGCGCAATCGCAGTTGGAGTTGGGGAAGCCGACTCCAACGGAGGGATTGGAGTCGGCCCCGTGGATGTGCCGGGCTGGAAGCCTCCTTTGTCGGAGAGCTTCCTTTGGACTCTGCAATGTCGAAGACCCAAACCGATTTTAGCGAACAGCTTTCTTCTTTGGCAAAATAAAAGGAGGTGTACCTGGTGGTCGTGGGGACCACTTTCTTCTTCGGCTTCCCCGAGGTGGACGGACCCCCAGAGGAGCTGGCAGACGCCGATTGGGGCGCAGTTGGTTTATCGGCGGAGATGGCAGCTTGAACCGCGGGGCTGGCGGGTTCGGCCCACGCCCGTTTAGCGGCCGACTCCACCTGACCTGACTCCGCCTTAGTCTGCGAGGCCCTGGAGCTAGAGGCGTCATCCGTTCACCTCCATTTGAAAGTCAGAGGGGCCTCCTCAGATTCGTCTCCCGAGTCGGCCGGACCTCGCCCCTGCTCCGGGTCCCCGCCCTCGGGGGCTTCTTCGTCGACCTCCATGTCGTCCAAAGCCTCCGGAGCCTGGTTTTGCTCAGGGAGGGATGGCATGGAGTTCAAATTAAGCAGAGTATGCAACGACAAGGACTCAGTTTCAGAAGAAATGAAGGAACAAAAATGTAAAGAATTCAACTCGGAAGATGAAAAACTTACAGTCGGCGGGGGGTTGGTGGTAGAGTAAGGCACCACATGCGGCGCCCTGGTGAGACCGGATCGCTCCTTGGTCAGGTTCTTCAGGAGCTCCATGAAGTGCCAGTCTGAAAGCTCCCTCGCCGAAACCCTGGTCGAGTCGGACGCACCCGAGTACTCCCACATCGGGTGCGCCCTAGCTTGCAGCGGCTGGATCCGCCGACTCAACCAGGTAACAATGAGGTCGACTCCAGTAAGCCCCTTGTCCTGGAGCCGCTGGATCCTCCTCGTGAGGCGCTCGACCTCGGGCATCTCCGCGCTGGAAGGCTTGGCGCCCCAGCGCTTTTGCCACGCCGGGGGACCCGCGACATACTTCGGCAACCCCTCCTGTGCAGTCGGTGTGCACTCGTCAGGGCAGTAAAACCACCTGTCTTGCTACTTCCACACGGTGTCGGGGAGCTGCAGCTTGAAGTACTTCGTGCCAGACTTGACTTGGATGCCGGCTCCCTCGTAGATGGAAAGGCACCCGCCGGCCTTGATCGGCTGTGCCTTCACCATGAAGATCTTCTTCACAGCCCCCAGTGGGGCCGAGTCCCCAAAAAGTATTCGCACAGCGTGATGAAACACGCAATGTGCAGAATGCCATTGGGGTTGAGGCAATGGAGCTGGAGGCCGTAGAAGTAGAGCAGCTCCCGCACGAAGTCATGGGGCGGCAGCGACAAGCCCCGCTCAACGAACGGGAGGAGCAGCACCCGTTCGTGCTCGTGCGGGGCGGGCTCCAACTCCTGGTACGGCGCTCTCCAGTTGCTGATCGCTCATGGAGGGAGTATGCCCTCGGTGGCGAGGCCGGCAAGGATTTGGTCGGTCACCACCGACGGGACCCAATCGCCTTTCTTCCAATCGTCGGGGAGCGCGGCGGCGGAGGAGGACCCAGGGTCGCTCTTCTTGCCTTTGGAGACGCGCGACATGATTGAGAAGCAGTGGCGGATCGAGTGCTGTTTCTCGGAAAGGGAAGAAAGGAAGCAGCGCACGGTGACGGAACTCTGCAAGCTTGGGTCGATGTGCGCGAGGAAGACGAAGAGCAGATGGGAACTGCTCTCCCCAGCGTCCGCTTTTATAGAGGAGGAAGGCGAACCGTCGTGGGAAGGGTGCTATACGTGGCAGTAAACCGCCATGGCAACTGCCGTCCCGCGCGCGCACCCCCGCGGGATTCAAGGCCCATTTTTCGTTGCAGCTCGTCGTCCCAAGCATTCTGGCCAGTGTGCGCTACGTCAGTGGCCATCCCGCGCCCCATGCGCGTGACTCGAGGCACAATCATAACGAGCCGTCGCTTCAAATGTCCCGTGCAATCGCCGCTACGGCAACCGATGTCTTGCGTGCGCCCCGCGCAAGGCCCGAGGCGAAATCATCGCGCTGCAGCACCCCAAGCGTTCTGTCCAACCAAGTGCGCGCAATAAATGCTGGTGTGACGTCGCGCGCAGTCGTGACGTCTTCGTGTTTTCATGAGCCAGCTTTGACCGGGTTCGACGCGACCAGGTCGTTGAACCAAGTTCGGAGTCGGCTCAGCCCACTGAGTCACAACACAAAGGATGTACCGGCTCCGCCAAGCAATCCCGAGGAACGCCGACTGCACCACTCGGGAGCGGACCAGCTCTGCAAACGGGTGTTGATGATCGGCCCAACCGGGTTCGCAGGTCACTCGGCAACACCCAATCTAAGGACGGACTCAGCATCCACAGCGGCACAAGACAGTCTCTGATTCAGAGCCAAATGCCAGTCCGTAGACTCGATTCTGGAGTTGAAGATCGAAAGCGTTTCCACTCGGACACCAGCTGGCAACGATCAACACGAATAAGCCCAGACGCTTTTCGAGTTCACTCGGAATTTATGATACGCCTCCCAGCAGGCGACTAGCCGACTTCCCCAGCAGGAAAACACGAGTATCACCGAGACTAACGCCACAATTAGCTCAAACCTAACCTTTTCAGGTACTTCGGGAGTCCATCAAGGTCTTTCCACAGCCGACTCGGAGGCGCGCGCAGCTCGCCCTCCAGTCAGCGCATGCATCAAGACCCTGAAGCACTCGGGGGCTACTGATGGCGGGATCCCCAAGGGATAGGCCCAAGACAAGGAGTCGGCCCAACAAACTCGGGATGGCCCAAATCCACGGCAGGAGGCCCACTCGGCCGAATGTAGCCCACGGATCCACTCGGATGTAACGGCCGGGTGCCATCAAGTCCAGGCGTTACAATGGCATAAAGTCGGACGTTACCAAGATGCAATAAGTGCAGTTAAGGCGCCAATCAAGTGTGGCGTTACCATGACTCGGCCAACTCGGCAGCTGTAAAACCTACGCCTTGTCGGGTCTATATAAGGCAAGGCCAGGGCACCTGTGCGAGGGGCTGAAACATCGACATTTTTGTTTAGAGTATAGGAGAAAGAACTCCACCCTCATTGTACTCAAAATTTTCCTCACGCGAGGCTTGATTAACAATCGGCAGGAGTAGGGTATTACCTCTTCGATAGAGGGCCTGAACCTGGGTAAATCTCTCGTGTGAACCCTCCTCGGATCATCCTCTTGCGCCCCCCAAATCCTACTAGAAATATATACCGTTGCGAAATCCCCGCGACAGCTGCTCAAGCCATAAAGAATCAAAGGAGGTCCATTAAGATCTTCAAGAACATATGAGGATTCAAGCTCAAGCTCTCAAGAGGAGGAGGGAATGAAGTTTATGTGACTATGACCATGTCCCACATGAATTCGTGCTTTACAAGAAGTCTTCCCACATCATTTTGCTCCAAGAAGAGCCAGAGTTCAAGTCCTACAAGATCTGGACTCTAATTCGAATTGCTGAGACAACCCTGACTTCAAACGTCTATATTTCAAGCATACAAATTCCGATTTGGGTGATCTTGGACTCTTTGGAAAGCTTATCTCATGCTCTTTCCAATCTGTCTAGCCTCATCTCTAAATTTCTTACAAGCACACCGCAATTGCCAAAATAGTCCGGGACTATTTTTGAAACAGATCACCTCTTCTCTTTATATACCCCCTAGGATTCTCTCTTTAGTTTTTGGGTTTCATTGAGTTGTATAGCTACTGCTACATTATCGCATCTACAAGTCGTGTAGGACTACCATCTTGTTTAGATCGCCAGTGGAATCCCAATACATTTTCTTCTAACTCTTGTGCCAACTTAATACTCGCAATTTAAGATTGCAATTTATCATAGTTCTTGCTGGTTCTTCGGTTGCTTGCAGGAACTCAAATTTCGTTGTTCAGGTTGACCATGCCCTACAGCAAGGTCAATAACCATCGGAGATTTGTTTAGCGATTGCTAAGGCGTATCATCGCGTACGGTATAGTCAGATCGTCAAGGTCAACCTCCACCAAATGGATAGCTACCTTTATCTCATCGAAAGATCGGGCCACCGTCTCATCAAAAAATATGTGTTTTTCACCAACCCAGCTCAAGCACACCAGAATAGCCACTGATGTATTTCTCACTGACCACTACAAACTATCCACTCGTGGCATTACGCATCACCCTGGCTTTTAAAAGAAAACTCGCAAATGTGCAGGAATACAAATATAACACCGGATAAAATCAAATAAAAGCAACAACGATCAACACAAAGATGGCTCAAAACTTGGTTTTCTAAACCATATGCCCTTAAGGGTCTGTGATGACCCCCTGTCATCACAGATGGGTCATGAGTCATCTGTGGTAATGCTTATCCCAGATGGTTCTCACGGAGAACCATCTACGATAATTGTTCATGACAGATGGTTCCCAGTTCTAATTGTTTGTGATATTCTGCTTATCACAGATAGTTACTTCTTAAGAACCATTTGTCATAAGGATGTACAGAGTTGTAGCCCGTTTTCTTTTATTGGCTAGCCTCAGGAAATGCTAGCCATACCCTCTAAAACTAGAAGAAACAAGATATATATATATATGTGTGTGTGTGTGTGTGTGTGTGTGTGTGTGTGTGTGTGTATGCATATAAGTACCAGACAGAGCTCAACTCAATATCAATATGTCATTCATTCACAGCAAGCAGTTAAACAAAACTATTGTCTCATGGTTCATCCACATAGTGCTCTGCACATGTAGTTAATGGGGAGTCAAGAGCGTACCTTACAATAGGCAAACTTTTGACGCTCTGCCTCACGAGATTAATTATTTGTAGGTTAATTCCAACCACCATTAAGCCATAAAAGGATATAATTGTGCAATGACACCAAAATGAAAAACTAAAAAATGATGAATGCAAAAATAACCTCCCAATGCTTAGGACTTTAAAAGGGGTATTCCGTCACTGAGGTGGGAATGGTTACACTACAGATGCATAATGGAACATGTTGCACACTAATATGAGTTTGGTAATGAAGAAGAACCTAAAATCTTTAAGGTCACATAAACTCTGTCAGTGTGAGTCATAACTTCAATCTGAAGGCGAGTTACTTGTAAAGAGTTTTTAGTCGTGGAAGGCATCTGGTGAAAAGGTCGATACAGAGCACGAATGATTTTAAAGGTGGTGCAACTGATGGAAGGTCTGATACAAATCCTAGCAACGCGAAGGAAATCATGTTGTCAATGGTAGATACTTACATCTCTGCTATAGTTGTGTGAAACTGCAAACAAGCTACCAAAATGCTAACAAGAACAAGCCGAAGGTGCGAGCTGTTGGAAGAAGTAAGACGTGGTGGGACGAACCCTACGTACCAACAAATGAAAATGCATCTAGGCCCCATAAGTGAGTTTGGTGATTAACAAGAAACCAATTAAGGGACTAATGTGTGCGTCAAGTGTTCAGGTTTTATTCCCAAGGATATGGGGTTGATGACCCCAAGAAGATTGGAAACAGACAACAAGGAAATCTAGAAGATTAAGGCAAAACATTTTTCTAGCTCTTTGAGTGGTTTGAGGAACCACATTGAGTATTGGAAAGTCATACTATTAAGAGGAATGAAAGTCAGTAGCTAAGATGGTGATCCATTTCTATGTGCTCAATTAGGACTCAATGTTGATCCTTCAAAAGCTTCAAAAAAAAATCTCCACACAACTTTTCTAACTCCATCCAAAGACTAAAAACCAATCGGTTGAAGACTCCGAGCAGTAATGTGTGTGAGTTCTGGGCATTCGAAGCCTCTGAACGGCCTCTCCATGTATACTATCTAGACCATCCTGAGGATGTACTCTTTGTTACCCTGAGTGAGCTTGTCTGGACCCTCTAGATGTGGGTTGTCCAGACACCGCGACGGAAAATTTTATTCTATCTTTGAACTCATGTTCTCCAGACATTTCAAGCTAAGGTGGTCCAGATACTCCGGGCGAACATCTTTCCTTGTCTCTCTAAGTCCAACTCGTCCGGACACTCCGAGTAGAGGTGGTTTAGATACTTCGAGCAAACTTTTTTCCTTGTCTCTCTGTGCGCAATTCGCTTGGGCCCTCCGGATGAGAGGTGTTGGAACCTCTAGGTGAACAGAGAAATTTGAGATTTGGCTAAGTGCTAAACATTTGGACCCTTCGAGTGAGGTAAGTCCGGAGTCTCCAGGCCAAGAAAAGTTCCTTTTAAATGGTCTATTTCGTTCGGGACCTCTGCGCATACTTCGTTCAGAGTCTCTAGGTGACATGTCTGGGTCAATAACTTTTACTGTCTGGACCCTCGAGACTGTTTATGTCCGGACCCTCCGAGTTGCACAGATAGCTATTGAGTTGCCTAGCGCAAGGTGAAGGATCACCAAGAGAAGAGGGGACTTCGCCTTGGGCAAGACCTTTGAGAGAAGAGCTTGGTTTGTAGCCGGCTTTGATTGTTGGATCAAACTTCCTCAACAGAGACATAGGATTCCACTAAGGGTCCGAACTTCAACAACAACCCACCTTGCATCTCCTTTAGTTGTTTCCTTTCTAGCAATTTACTTCTGCATTTGTTATTGTTATTGTTGTGTTGGTATACTAGTATTGTTAATTGTTTTACTTATTCATCATTAGATTTTCTAGCATATTTAGGATTAAATTTTTAATCCCCTATTCACACCCCTCTAATCAATAGCCTTGATACCTACAACGAGCGGGTGGAGCTCGGAGGCAGTGCAAACCTATGGCATGAAAGGTTATAGGAACATGTGGTATGGCGGCACTCCCAAAGGTGGAAATAAAAAAGGTGAAGCTGACTTGCAGCGAATTCTAGAAATAGCACAATGACTTTAGCGGATAAGAGTCAAAGCAGAGATTATTCAATACGGTGACTCTAATCCTAATTCTATTAGGACTCAAATAAGTGGGCTAAATGGAATCCAAAACGAATCTTACTAGAACAAGGAATCTTACTTGCTTTGGAGTTGGCCAAGTGAAAACATATATAAATCCATGAAGGGTGGCCATAATAACAAAGCAACCCAAACAATCCAAAGTGAAGAGAGAGGCTAGGCCTTTTTTAGCACCGGATTCATATATATTGCACGGATTGAGGGTTCTAAAAGATGTCAGAAGGTTATAAGGGAGTGACAATTATTTATATTCTTTTGAGATCATACTTAAAGAATTCGTGGTTGGCTTTGCAAATCTTGTTGCTTTTACCGTGATTGATCATTGTCCTTATTTTGATAATCTCTATAGAATGCATCTACTTTATTTTTGATACCGTGCACACTCGTGCTATATCTTACAATAGTCAATGCAGTCCAGAGGCTACTAAACATAAGAAGTGATATCAGAGTACAACAAAAAGACAGGTTTGCGAACCTTTCAGCCATGCTGCTTCTTCGTGTCGAATTTTTTAATCAATGATTTGTTTTTTCCGAAACTGAAAATAGGGGAAGGCACCTCGGTTGTTATACCTTAAACTATTGGCTAAGTAACAAAAACAATCAAACCTAGGTAAATCAGTTCATGTAGACTCTGCGTCGGTTTAACAGTTTATCCAAGGTAGCCCAGAATGGCACAAAGTTACTACGGTAAGCATGCTTTGTCGGCAAAAATAAGAGCAAATCTCAAATATGCGAATTAACTAATATGCATGGGACAAACTGGTAATGTGGGGATGGCAGATAAAGAAAATAAAAGATGAGGGATTGCAGAGTTCAAGTGGAGAGGGAGGAGTGCCACTGAGATAGTTGACCACAACAAACCAACATACTAGAGAATTATATGTGCATATAGTGCAATGGTTGTCTCAGGACTAATATGAGGTTTCAATTTACATTGATCTGAACAGAAAATGGTACGCATCTCAGTGATCAGCCAATGCCTAACTATCAAACCGAACCCCAAACAGATATTATCAGTACATGTCAGTTTGGTCAGACGAAATCAAACAACTGAAAAGGGAAATCTGTATCAATGTGAAAAGCGAACCCCTGTTATGGTGAAATAATCCCAAATGCAAGTGAGATCAACTCATTGGACAGTAAAAATCCATCTGGGTCACTCAGACGGATGAAGGCAACCCTGCTCCCAGTCTCACCCTTGCATTGCAAACCCAACTCAAACTCACTAGGTTGCAAGGCTTGTCGCTCCGTATCCATGGCAATTACAAGTCCACTCTCCACAAAAGGCCTAAACGTATTACACAATGACAGTGTCAGACTCTTTCCAAAGGATTTACTGAAACTTTGCAGATCTAGGCCCCAAGCTGTTCTCAGTGATAGCATCACTGAGTCCATTGCCATGTCCTTCATCTCAGAGGTGCTAGACTGATGGCACCAAGTTCCATCTTCCAGTTTCTGAACCCAATCTGCATAATCCTTCATTCTTCTAGGCCTGGAGAACCTGACACCGTTGATGTAGCTTGCCGATCCAAGTCCAAACGCATAGAATGACCGGTTTTGCCAATATGTTAGATTGTGCTTGCACTCATAGCCAGTCTTACAGTAGCTACTGATCTCATAGTGTTTATATCCTGCTTCAGAAAGCCGTTTCGAAGCTATCTTGTAGAAGTTAGCAGAGTCTATCTCGCTTGGGAGAGGATATACACCAGAAGTATATCTGTGATATTTAGTATGGAAAATATGAGATTAGCATCAATTTGACACATATTTACATATGAGAGTTACTTAACCTTCAATGAAAAAAAAACTCAATGCAAATTAATGTCTAATAAAATTGTTGTATACTTGGAAGAAACATGACTGGAGACGACCACGGCCACGGCCACGCAATAACTAAGCTTTTATATTGTACTAGTATAATTCAATTGGCTGTAAATTACAAAAAATTATTCCAGTTAACTTCCAATGGTCATACCAGTACTCCTGGTACAAAGGAGTATCCGAATTTAAATCTACTTATTTTTGTGGCACATATTGCTATACCTCTCAGGTATGTATCCAAGGCGTAACTGAGCCATACCAGGACCTGGTAACTGGTACAAGACTTGCACGGAGTACCCACGCATAACAGCAGTTAACCTTTTAACTAAGCAACTATCACCATCATGAGTTTGAGAGGACGACTTAAACTTGTTCAACACAAACAAGTGCAAAATGGAAACAAGACTTCTGGCTAATTGTATGCTGGTGGTATTTCTAGTGTATTTGTTTTTCCAAATCCTTATCTGTAGCATCATTGAACCCAAAATTGAATCAGAACACGAGGCTATACCATGCACACACACAAAAAAGTTGTCTCAGGACCGATAGAGTTTTCAAGATAGGCATGGCCAATTTAGTAGGAGAGGGCTGTGTTGTGGAGTGTTACATGCTGCTGCTCCAGCCTGCGTATCAGTGCTAATCATGTGTAATTATAATACTTTTAATCCTTAATTAATATATCACTCTCCTTTCAAAAAAAGAAAGATGAGTTTTCAAGATAGGTATGGCCAGAATAAACTCACATCTGTCCAAACTTGGTGCCCTGCTCGATCTGTAGGTCGTAGACGGACACATGCGTGGGCCGCGCATCGACGGTGCACCTCAAGCTCTCCTCCCACATCTCCTCGGTCTGGTTCGGAAGCGAGGAGATGAGGTCCATGCTCCAGTTCTGAAGGCCCTCGCAGCCGGTCACAATCCCGACCGCCTCATGCACCTCCAGCTGCCCGTGCGCGCGGCCGCACGACCGCAGCAGGTCCTCCTGAAACGCCTGCACGCCGAGCGACACCCGGTTCACTCCCACGCCCACCAGCTCCCTCAGCTTGGCGGCATCGAAAGTACCGGGGTCCATCTCGATGGACACCTCCGGGCACGCGGACAGGCCGAACTTGCCGCGCAGCGCGTCGAGCACCGCAGCGACGAGCCTCGGCGGGACCAGCGACGGCGTGCCGCCGCCGAAGAAGATCGTCTCGAGCGGCACGCCGTCTTCGGACACGGGCCGCGTGGCGGCGACCTCCCGGAGCAGGAGGCGGACGTAGTCGGCGATTCGTGGGTCCTCGCCCTCGCCGCCGCCGCGGGGCGAGGGGGAGGAGGAGGAGGAGCCGAGCGCGACGATAGGGAAGTCGCAGTAGTGGCAGCGCTTGCGGCAGAAGGGGAGGTGGACGTAGGCGGAAGCCGGAGGGGGCGGCGGCGGCGGGGCGGCGGCGGCCGCCGCTGGGGAGGCATAGCGACGAACAGGTGGTGGGCGTGGGCGGATTGGGTGTGGTTTCCTGTGTGGGAGTTGGAACACGAGCGGGATGGCTGATCTTAGCATCACTGACCAAGTGACCAGCGCGAAGGACCAACGACTTCCGGGTAAACTGGTTGGATCCAACTCTAGAGAGTCTATGCAGTACGGATGGGCTTGGAAGGAGGAAGAAGTGGCGGAACGGGCGCGGCCGAACTGATAGCAGGCGTCGCCGACCCGGGCCAGCCCACAGGAGAAAAGGCTCAGCTCGCATGCGCGCGGCACACCGGGTTTGTTCGGTACCGCGCGCGCGATTTGTACCGCCGAATCGCGCATGAGGCCCGCGGTTGCCATGCGGCCCAATTTCCCTACAAACAAACGGTATAAGCGGGCTTTCATGGAATTTCCTTTCTTTTTTTCTTTACAGCCTAGACTTAAGTCCATGGACCGTGGCTGCTACGTATTGTCTATTAGACTACTACGACCTCCTCCTTTTTTTCTGACAGAACGACGAGAGCTTTTAGCGTGTGCGTGTGTATGCTTTCTTTCTCTTCCGTCATATCCTCATAATTATTTCCTTCTTCATTTTAGTGCGCAGTTTTTTTGCTCTTCCAAATTTTAGTTCGTAGTTCTTTTTCATTTTTTCTTTATTTTTCTTCCTTTTACCATTTATTTTTTATTTGTTTTACTAATGTCCTTTGCACTTTAATATTTCATTTGATATTTTTTTTATTCTGCTAGTTGTATTTTTCCCGTATGCACTATCGATTGTTCGACTATTTTTCTTACGCTTATAGTCTTGAGCTGCTCCATATGCTCTTCTAATTTGTTCCTTTTTGTTTATATGTTCCATTAATAGTTTCAGTTGTTCCATAAGTATTTTCAATTCGTGTCACAAATTTTAATTCTTGCTCCATTAGTAATATTGAATTGTTCCGTAACATTTCATTTTGTTCCACAAGTAGTCATTAATTGCTCCATATATACTTCTGTGTTGTTCTGCAATAGTCACGAATTGTTTTGTGATCACTTACTTTTTTTATCTTTACTTTAAATTTTTGCTCCACTTGTAGTCATGAATCGCTCCATCAGCAGAAAACTTGTGTTCCACCTACTCTAATTACTTGTTCTATTAGTAGTTATAAATTTTTCCATATACACTTTCATGTTATTTCACAATAGTCATGATTTGTCCTAGGAGCACTAACTTTCTGTTCTACTTACTCTAAATTTATATTTCACTAGTAGACGTAAATTGTTTTATGAGCACTAGTTTTTCGTTTGACTTACTCTCACTTTTTTGTTTCAGTACTTGTCATCAATTGTTCCAGCCCTTTTGCTGTGTTCCTCGAATTATCTTTACATTAATAGTCTTGAATTGTTTTATAGATATTTTTGTTTCGTTCCGCCAATTCATCTATTTGTTAAACTAATAGCCGTCAATTGTTCAATAGGCAGCATTGGTTTTGGAATTTCAATAGTAATAAAGTGCTGCTTCGAATTTTCTGGCAGACAATATAGATCGTCGTAAGCTTTCGAGCAAATTTTGTTGATTACACACTTGAGGCACACGAGCAACAACGGGAGATGATTTAGAAAGTAGATCCATAGTTGATCCTAAATCAAAGTTTGAAGTTGATCGACTTGTAATTTATGGAAGGAAAAAAATAATCACCTCAATGCTTTTCTTGATAAGAGTAAATTGCGCGTATGAACCTTTGTGTTATGACACTTCAATACTTTTGGCTCCCGTTCGTGCTACTCCGTCAGAGACGGCTCTACCGCATGGCCCCACATTGGACAACGCACATTTTGTTTCCCATCCCGCTTCGCGACACACAGTAAACAAGTTTAGCTTCTTTCCTTTGACTGCGAACATTGGTTAGCTCAATTGGTATGGACGTACGAGGAGCAGCAGGAGGTCCTGGGTTCTGGATCCTCTAGGAGCATAAGTTTTATCCCGGGCGACGGAGACTGGGCCGGCTGTGCTGCACAATCTGTTTTAATAGGCCGGCCCACTTGATGGGCGATCGCATGCTAGGTATCGTCCTACCGTCGAATTGTGCGTGTACTCCGTGGAGCTTCGCGGCCCATAGGGTCTAGTCCAATAATATTTTAGACATATATATTAACAAACCTGTTGTTGACTTATTATCTGAAAAAACTGTTGTAGCTATAGAAAAGTGAACATGTAATTTTTGATTAGACCAAATTATCTATAGCATTTTGAAAAGTGAGTACCGAAACTTCATCACATTTCAAACAGCTAAATGTACACTGCAAAACCTATAATTACCGTTGACAAAAGCTACTGAAAAACTAGCCATTTGATTGGGTTATAACTTTTTCAGTATAAAACTACTGAAAAACTCAACTAAACAAGATCATACTCTAAGACATGTTTACTTTTTCTTTTAGTACAGATTCATTCAGTACCGTGCGCACAATTCTTATCGTTGAATCACTTGTGTAGCCTGTGGAGCTTCACGGCCCATATGGGCTGGCCCAATAATATTTCGGGCACGTACTTTAAGACGTGTTTATTTTCTCTTTTAGTACGGTTTGTTTGGTATGGTGCGCACGATTCTTATTGCTGTGGAGCTTTGTGGCTCATATGGCCTAGCCGCTGGCGTTCAGGATCTAGTCCAATAATATTTCAGACATATACTTTAAGAGCAGTCACAATATTTTATCTTAGCTGTCTTTTAATTCATGCTACCTAGATAAAAAGATCGTATAATAGAGTAATTATGGACGAAAGAGAGAAAATTTATCTCTTAATTTAGAAATAGCTTTTAGCAGTGTAATCAATACAAATTAATTTTTAAGTGATCTTACGTGATTCACACCCATACTACTATGTACTAGAGTTATGCCACAAATAAACTATAAAGTCAAAATGATAATATTAATCATAAAATATAATAAATTAAAGTTTTATAAGATAACACTAAGATATATGCCATTAAGAAAGTTATATCTAAATAGTAATTTAATATAATAAGACATAATTTAAAATATAATACATTGAGAATACCCTAAGATGTATTTACTTCTTTTTAGTACAGGATTGTTCTGTATCGTGCGCACGATTCTTACTATCGAACGGCACGCGTAGCTCGTGGAGCTTCGTAGCCCATATGGGCTGGCCGCTAGCGGTCTGGGTCTAGTCTAATAATATTTCAGACACATACTTTAAGATGTGTTCTTTTGGTACGGGTTTGTTCGGTACCGTGCGCACGATTTCTTACCATCAAATCGCGCGTGTAGCCCGTGGAGCTTCGCAGCCCATATGGGCTGGCCGCCCGGTCACGGTCTAGTCCAATAATATTTGGATCGTTAGCCCAATTAGTTAACATCACAGCACTTACGGCAAGGTCTTCAGGTTCTACATCGTGCATGTGACATTTTATTTTACTTTCTTCGTTTCAGCGTGTGTGTGTGTTTTTTTCTTTTTTACTTTTCTGTCTTTCAATTTATTTTTAGTTTCTTCATTTTACTGTGTAGTTTTATTTCCTTTTCTTTCTTTCTTTTTGTTTCTTCACTAATAAGCTCTAGAATATTTCATAGGCACTTTAGATTTTCTTAGTGATTCTTATCCATTTTTTCTTTCCTTCTTCAATTTTTCGTGTTGCTTCTTTTGTTTTTAGTTATTTCATTTTTACTTCTTTAATTGCTGAGCTAATATCATCTTGAATATTTCAGTGGAAATTTTTTTCTTAGCTAATTCTTATTTCTATTCTACTAGTAATATTAAATTGTTCCATGAGCACTATAAATATATTAACCTTTTTCATTTTTCTAATATCAAATGCCATGCATGAGCCTTTTCTATCTATTTACTAATGTATCTTTGTTCCATTGGTAATATTGATTTTTTCATGTACACTTTCAATTGTTGTTCCTCTAACTGTGATGAATTCTCTCGCGTGGATTTTCAAATTTTCTTCAGACAATTTATTTTTTTCTATTTTTATTTCTTTTCAATTGTACACTTTTAATTTGTTGTGTCAACTTTTGTATATTTTTGACTAGTAAAACTTTGTTCCATAAGGTTTTTTGCTTTGTCCTCTCTTTTCTTTAGTTTCATTAGTAGTTGCAAGTTATTCCATATGCACTTTTGACAACTAGCGTTGACCTGGTCAATGATTATGATTTATCAAGAATTAAGTTAATTCCATAAATGTGTTATTTATACCGGACCAAGGGGCCCGAGACTATATTATTCTCAGTAATAGATCTAAACCCAATTACTAGGCCCAACACAAGTCGTTTAGCCCAAGAGCTTTTCCCCGTTGATGACCACCAGAAGGTCGTGGGAGCGGTTATCCTCGTGCGTAAATTGTACACGCATGGGAGAGACGACTAACCTTGGATCAAGACACCGCTACGTGGTGTCATCCCTGAATCCTCGACGGTTGAAGATGTCCCAACGGTTCCCGCCTCGACAACAGTTGGTGCCAAGAAGACAAGCAACCACTAGTAGTCGTAGTAGATAAATCATGTCTACGCGCCATGACTGAGAGAGAGAGAGCATATAGCGAAAGCATAAGCGTAACTCTTGTAACAATATATTTTCTATTCATCGTCCACTCGTCAATAGAGAACTTTCTTCTTAACAATCCATTCCATGTGATCCTACTGCTGTAGATACTCGATTCTCCGCAATACTATAAATTTACAAGATCGATATCTGGGATTCATGGTCGTCGACAACTCTAATCTTGTCCCGTAATAGTTATGAATTATTCCACACGTACTTTCTTTTTGTTCTACTTACTTTATATTTTGTTCCAGTACTATCTATGAATTATTCCATCTGCACTTTGGTGTTGTCCCACAATAGTGATGAATTGTTCCTTTATTCTTCTTACTCCGAATTTTTGTTTCGCTGGTAGTTATGAATTACTCCATGTGCATTTTTTTGTCCCGAGATTGCCGTGAATTGTTCCATAAAAACTATCATTATGTTCCTTTAGTCCAAATTTCTTTCTACTAGTATTTGTGATTTTTTTAATTATATGTACATTTTCGTGTTGTTTGACATGTGAATTGTTCCATCACAGTTACATATTTGTACGCAGTAGGAATCTCATGTTACAAATACATTTCATTTTTATTCCACATGATATTTATTTTTACTCCACTAGTATATTGTATTTGTTCCATAAGAAAAAAATTAGCAATGTTAAATATGAACTACTCAAACATTCTACATAAGATACTGGAGCATTTTTCACTGCTGGTAATTGCGTGAGGACTTCCAATTTGTTCTGTTCATTTTTCCCGTCGCGGACAGTTCCTACCCGCTTAGCCGAAGCAATAAACTTTTCCCTAAATGAGAGTGGATTTTGTACATGTACATGTGGGTACATGAGTTAAAAATTTAGGTCAATTTCTAATACTTGTGGATCTTAAAAAATTCTCAAAAGATTCATAGATATTCATCATGTTATAACATGCATACCAACAAAATTTCATGTAAAAATATAATCAAGAGTGCCCTACACAAAAAAGACAAAAAATTGTTGCTGCATTGTTTTAAAAATAAGTTGAATTTTTTGTCTTTTTTGTGTAGGGCACTCTTGATTATATTTTTGCATAAAATTTTGTGAGTGTGTACATTATAACATGATAAACATCTACGAATTTTTAGAGAATTTTTTGAGATGCACAAATATGAGAATTGACATAAATCCTTAACTCATGTACCCACATGTGCATGTACATTTGCTTTTCCCTAAATAAAATCAGCTTCCTTGCTTTATCAACAATTGGACGAGGGATTCCCTGTACGATCCTTACCTAAGAAGTACAAATAAAATTTAGCACAAATTAACATATCGATATTAGCCATTTGTAGGTATAGCAGGTAGTTGTCAGATGGAGTTTAGATGGTCGACAGGATTAGAACCAAAGAGACAGGCTAGATGCATGCAACAAATCACTAATTTTACGGGAAATATATTTGGAGACAATAGGAAACATGGAAAACAGACAGGCAAATTATTTCCTTAAACGAAACGTTGAATTTTCGGCAACAAATCGGCATGCAAGATATTAGGACAGCCTATCTCGTAGCCGTCTGATATGACGGTAGGATTAGCAACAAACATGATTAGCTAAATTTATGGTAAACAACTTTGGTGACCATACAAAATAATTATAATGACCATGGAAAATATAGACAACTATTTGTATGCAATACGTACCATGGAAAATATTTGCGTAGTGTGAGGGAAACATTTTACTAAACCTTGCGCAACAAAATTGTTGAATCAATGCAACAATGAAGTGTATACAACACAATCTCGGATTTTTGGAAAACTTATAATTCAAATCACTAGATCTTTAGGCATCGTTGTTTTTTCTGTTATGGCAACATGGAAACATTTTATCAAAACTTGCGCAACAAATTTGTCAAACCAATACAACAACTAATATTTTGTTCATTTAGGTATTTTGTTTATGTTTCTTTCACCCGAATATTTTGTTTTCTATACAATAAAAAATTGCTTCATATACAACAATAATTTGTTTCTATCATCGTTCGGCTGCTCGACCTCGCCGTCGCAAGGGCTCGAGGAATCCTTCTTCTTAGGTTTCTTGCGCATCATCGCCGCTAGTGCCGAGGTCGCTCCGTTCGCCGGCCCAAAGGGAGGAGACCCTGCTTCCCTTGTCAGAGTCGGCGCAGCTCGATCTGGCGTCTCTATCTCCGGTTCCACTAGGATCGGCGAGATGGGTTCGCAGCCACACAAATCCATGCCGCCATGGCTCCACGAAGCTGCTCGCGGCCGTCCGCATGATGCTGCAGCAGGTGCCGGTGGTATTGTCTTCGTCCGGCACCTGTGCCTTTGCCCATGTGCTGCCCACGAAGACGTCGACGATGGCTCGATGGACAGTGGGGGCGCAGCGCTGGCACTCGATTCTTCAAAGGGGTGGCGGCGTGGTCGACGTGGTAGCGACGACGCAACGCAGGGACGGGACGACGTTGAGGAGCCCGACAATGGCGTGGTGGACGGCAGGGGCGTGACACCGAGGCTCGATTCCCCGAGGTGGTGGCGGCGAGGTTGACATGGACGACAACGACACAACATAGGGACGGGACGGTGTCGAGGAGGAACCCAGCGTTGATGGGATGACGTTCGATGGCGACAGCGGTAATTTGGGGAGAGATGCAACCGCATGTATTAGGGTTATGGGTTCTTTATATAGACTACATAGATATCGTTAGATTTGATCTTATGTGATAGACAACTTCGAAGAAGACCGACACGATTATCCAAATCGACGTACCAATATGTAGAGTTTTTCATAAAAAAATCTATTTCTTGTGGCAGACGACGTGCTGACTGGCTGCGGGTTTTGCTTAGTCGATGGGTGGGTCCACCACGCAATCGCGTGGTACAAATCACGCCGGCGATAGGGATTGGGGGACCCCTTTTAGTATGTACTAGATAATTGCCCGTGCGTTGCAACGGGGTATAAATATTCTAGTACGTTAGCTCGTGATTTACCTGCCCATATTAATGTGATTGTGTAAAAATAGTAGGATTTTATTTGGTAAACACATATTTGGTAAGTATTTATTGTCAGGAAGGTTGCAAAACAGGAAGGTTGGACGAAGAGTGGGCAAAACACACTCTGCCGGCAGGAAAGAGAACGCTACTCTTTTTTTAAGTAGTAGAGATATCGCCCGCGCGAACAGGTCGCTCGCGCGCCTATGGGCCGGCCCAGTTGAAGTTACTGATAGGTTTTGTTGAGGGCGTTGTATTCTAGGGGTTATAGGCAGGTTGGACCGGGAAAGGTAGAGTATAAGCACTGGTGAAAGTATAAGCACTGGTTTTCACGTAGGCTGCTTTTCCCTTCTTTTTTCTTTGTCATTTTTCCTTTCCTCTCGATATAAAATTTAACTGCTACACTCATCTTTGTTTTGTTCTACTAGTTGTCACGGATTCGTTGCATGTAACTTATTTTGTTCTGTTAGTTCTTTCTTTGTTCTGCTAATTGTATTTTTGTTCCAATAATCTATACTTATTTATAAAGGTATAAATTTGTATGGAATACTTTTGATCTGATGCATGCATAACTCTTATTAACCACTCATAATTTAAACTCGATCCTTGAAAAATACATCTTAATTACATACTTATGGCATAATTAATCACCTAATAAACCCCACTAATTACCTCATAATTGTAGGCTTATAGCTCATTTAATGTATGCTTAATGCCCAAATTTTTTCCTTTTAGTGGTTTATAAGAGAAGAAATAAATTTAATGACAACTTATTTTAAATATTGCTTTTCGCATATGTTATTATATCTCATATACAATAATGTATATTGTGAGAAATGTGCATTGCACGTACATGATTGCTAGTAGTTATTATCAGGGCTCGGAATTCCATATGACTTAATGAACAATGTATTGCCAAAGACTGAGAAGCCACCCAACATACCATACGTACACGCACGAAGTCGTATATATCTATCATTGTTGAGTGGCCCCACAACGGACCCACATACCATACGCGCACAAAGTCATATGTATCTATCACTGTTGAGTGGCCTCACACAACGGACGCACATACCATACACGCACGAAGTCGTATGTATCTATCACTGTGGGTCAAACTGGCTAGAAGTAAATAATATTCAATAAGCTAAATACAATTCCAAGACACTGTATAGAGCATTGATGCCCATCTCTTGCGTCGATCACCATATTCTCTTATAAGAGCCCGAAGTCCGTGTCCACCCCTAACCTAGTAGGCCGAAGCATCTCAGCTAGTGGGTCACTCACCTAAGGTAGAATACAACTGAGCTCACGAGAGAATGACTCCAAATCTCTACTGTCACCCCTACACACTTCAATTCATACACACACTGAGTGTGGAGGGACGTGGCAACAACTGGATAAACACAACATAAACTCTATTAAAGGATTTACAAGGTATTAAGTCATGTCCCTTACATTTGTGCAAATATTTACATTACAGACAAAAGACTTGAAGGTCACAAGTACCACCTTGATACATCAAATTTAGCAGTGGAAACATAAACGAAATAAAACATGATGGTCCAAGAGACCATCACCAAAACCACGAAACACCCATAGGATCATACACAATTGGGTAAACGATGCAGGTGGCAAAAGCGACAGTCATCTATATCAATTCACCTACACTATGGTCACCTGCAGGATTGGAGTTCCCAGTGAGTATTTCGTACTTGCAAGATGCTATGTTTATTCCAATTAACTTAAGCATGGTGTGGAACATTAAATGGCTACACATATAATTCATCTTAAGTCAATATAACATGACATTAACATGGGATAAGAAGCATGCCAGTCAATAGAATTCAAAACAACTTACATCATCGTCGTGAAATAGCATTTATCAATAGCATATGAACATCAACATTTGAAAGGACCGAAGGTGCCGACTAGAAGGGGGAGGCGTGAGTAGGAGGCTAACTAAATTCGCTTCTCTTGACTTAGCTTATCAGTTTAAATCTTTGCAGATTACAAGTTATGGCTAGCAGTGAGACAGGTGATCAACACAGGCAATATATGCTACGTAAATTAGCAGGCAGCTATCACACAGGTATGTAACACAGGAGAACTAACAACCTTAAGCAAATATGTAAGACTGATAACTGTGTAACAGGTAGCTAGCATAGGTAAGAGATAAGAGATACTACAACTGAGACACAGCTAAACTAACACAGGTAAAAAGTGATCTATCACAGATAAACAATGTATATCAGAGAACACACAAGCATGCAGATCTAATGAGTAGATAAAAGCATTGTAAGAAGTACTCAGAGAGACAAGGTGGTTTTTCACCGAAGTTCCCTACTCTTTTCAGAGAGGTACGTCTCCGTTGGAGAGGCTACTCCAAAGAGATCACCAGCACTGAATCGTGCTTGTTCTCCGAGTACCTGAGTGATCAGGCCTCTTGCTTTGCTTGTGGAAATCCTTTAGCTTTGCAGCAGGTAAACTTCAGATCACCTTCACAAACTACTGGTTCAGCCCACACAAGTTTGGGTGATACCACCAACTCCTACGCCTGTCTAGGAGTAGACACTCCAAGAGTAACAGATTCAGCAGCAACAACTCTTGGAGGAACCAGTGCTCTTTGCTCAAAGCTCTAACTCTCTTGAACTAACTCTTAGGAAGTTTGGCTTTTGTTCAGGAGGTGAGAGACTTGCAACGGTCGAATGTGATTCGCTGGATTAAGCAAGGTTGAGGTCGAAGACCTCCCCTGGTCCCCTATTTATAGGGTTCACAGGTACCTAACCGTTACACTCATGCCACGTAGGATTAAGTGGGTCACCGGTGACAGACACCGGTGACACAGCCAATCACAACGCACAACGGTAACCGGCTCAGGCAGATCGACACCTGTGTCACCGGAGGCACACACAGGTGAACCCTTAATTGATGTAGGCTAACTACTCAGCCCGATCTTGGCACATTACATGCCCTCAGCGCACAACTAACTCTAATTCCTAATAAGGAGAGAACCTCCAACTATCTTCTGACTCGGCAGACAAACTATTACAGTGCAGGTTCCTTAGCATTTACAAGCTCTCCCTAGTACATAGATGTACCTGAGTCATAGAGCGGTAGTTCACCTGTGACACAGCTGTGTCACACAGATGACTTTGGCTCTAGGGTTTTAGACAGCTAGCACTGCAGAGTGCTAGCACAAACCAGTTTCACAGATGTGCAAAACTGTTGTTACAGGGCTACTGACCTCAAAATATCAGTGCCACTGTCCAACACTCTGAGCATTGAACATAAGGAACTTCCAAAGATCATTGCTACTTCATCCCTCTTGATAGTACGAGTGTTTCCTAAGGACTCAAGAAAACTAGCAAACTTAGACTTTACCTACCACCAACTGCAGTCATGGCCCTTGATGCATCAAGCCACCATCACCTTGCTTGCAACTCCTTGCACAGCACCGGCTTCATCACAGCTGTGGCACAGCTGCCTAACACAGTTATCTCCTTGTCTTGGAAACTACCTTTGTACTTTTAAGTGGTCATCCTTTCCTGGATGACTCTTTTTCCTGGAACCTATTCATCATGTTTACACTCATTGTAAACATTAGATCTCAGTTTGAGTTGCCATTAATCATCAAAACCAATTGGGGGCCTAGATGCTCTTTCAATCTCCTCCTTTTTGGTGGTTAGTGGCAACCCATTCAGCAATATCAACTAAAAATGTGAATGAGTAGTACATGTGCAGGTTGTTAGAATATACTCCCCCTGAAATTGTGCATAAAAGATTTGCTTTTGAATGCAAGTGCATAGATTTGAAATTTTAGATATGAGTAGTATTTTCTTACAACTTGCACTTCATCAGTTCAGAGGGTTAGATGGATCTTGAGGATTGACTTATCTGAACTGACCTTGATGCAGTTTTTAGAGTTTCTTAAACATGTTCTAAGTTCTAAGAGTTTGCATGATCAGAGCAATACTCAATTTGATTTACAGATGTTTAAAATTAAAGCATGTTCAGAGTATTCACTATCATGTATTATGATCTGAGCACTACCATGTATTATGATCAGAGCAAGCATATATATCATATATATATGTATATGAAGCAGGATATGTGAGAAGAAGTAAATCAGAGTAAACACCATCCACACATATCAAGAACATGAAGAAAAACTGTATCAGAACACTTTAATGTGATCAAGACATAAGAAATCAGAATAAGAGCAAGTCTTGATCCAAAATATACACCACTCCCCTATCTCCCAAAATATTTTCTCTTTCTCCTCTTACAACCTCTCCCCCTTTGACACTAAAACACCAGAAAGGGGTAAGGGAAAAGAATTATCAGGAGAGCTTGGACTTCAATAGCTGGAGAGCCTCTGAAAGCTGAGACTGCATTTGATCAACCTTCGAGTGCAAACTAGTCATTTCTGCTCGAAGCTGGAGATTCTCTCTGCGCAGAGCTGCAAACTGAACAGACATGATCTTATGCTAATAAGCTCTGGCTGCTGTTGGAGACATCAGGGAGGAGGATAGCGTGCCATCTTCAGCCACCTGTGTCACAGATACCAGTTCAGCTGGGTCAGCTACAGGAAGATCAGCAGTGACACCGGTAGGCACTTGAACTTGAGGTGATGGCATCTGAGGAGCTGTTTGAGCAGCTGTGTTACCGAGGACTGGCACAGCTATGTCCGGGGAATCTCCAAAGAGAGCAGAAACAGCAACCTCATCAGGATGGTCATCAGCTTGAGGTCTAAGTTGAGTTTTGGATGTCTTCACTGAGATGTCAAAAGTTGATTCTGGAAGACCTATTCTTTTAAGGATCATATACATGATGTATGATCCATACCTCAGCTTAGCCTTCTTATCTTTCTGAACAACATCTATTTCATGGAAAATATATCCTGCTACATCAAAATGCTGATTCTTGGCTATGTGCACCAACACCTGCCATACTGGATTATATACTGCATCTGTGTTGCCTCCCTTAGGCTGAATGGTGACATTTAGAATCTTCACAAGATGCTTGCCAGTGATTGTGATCCCCTTAAAGTAAACATGATCTGCTAGGACACTGGCAGGAAATGAAAAGTTCCTTGGATAGAACTTCCTTCTAATTTCATTGGAGACCGGCTCTAATTTGAACAAATTTGGCATTCCAGGCTCCACAGGTGCATGAAAGAGACTATTGAACTCTGGAGCTGTAATGGATAGCAGCTGACCTCTTGTTCTTCAGAGCATGACATCTTGATTATTTTGTTCTACCCACACAGTGGCATAGAACTCCTTGATGATTTCAGGGCCATACCCTTGTTGTAGGTTGCATAAGAACTCAAGACATGAGGCTTGAATCAGAGAAGGTAAAGACTTCAGTCTTGGGTCAGACAGAGCAGACCAATCAATGGCCTTGCAATCTACAAATCCTTTGGAGGATAAGATCTCATGGTATACACCCCTTTGATGATCATTGTGAAATCTGGGGGTCTGAGCAGTCTGGATCCAAAAATTTCTTTTCTTCACTAAAATATGGACAGGTTGACCTCATCTTGATAAATGCATTAGTGCTCATTGAGGCAACCTTGCTCTTGGACCTCTTGGGGTCACGCTTGGGAAGCTTCTTAGCTGCAGCCCTTGAAATGAATTGCATTTAATTTGCCTCAGTTCTCAGAGCATGAGAGAAGATGTAATGATATTTGGATTCAAAATCTTCTTCTCCTACTGAGGGACTGGGCGAGCTGTCTTCTTGTTCTGCTTCCTTCTCAGGCTCATTATCTGATTCTGTGCTGGGGGATGAGCTTTCAACTTGGTAATCTTTATCTAAATCAGATCTAGGTTCTCTTTCCCTGGGAGGAGTCACTGACACACCTCTTCCATCATCAGATTGACTTTCTGATCTTTCATCTTGTTCTGCTGAGTCACTTGCCTGTGTCACAGGAGAGGACACTGGGGATTGAGCAACAGGTGAAGCGACTATATTGTCAACTAGCGGTGACACAGGTGATGGAGACAGCTGGGGGAGCTTGGACTTGAACTTCTTCTGCCCGAGACACAGCTGGTTGGGGCAGATGTGGACTTGAGGTTTTGGCAGCTTCAGAAGGCTTTACTGATCCAACCTTTGGTGATGTAGAAGGCACATGGGCTTCTTTTACAGCTTGTTCTTCTGTCTTAGACACAAGGAATTATGAAGGAGACATTTGTTTCTGAACATCCAGAGAGGAAAGAGATTTTACACTTGTAGAGCTTAAAGTTCTTCTACTCCTCATCTGATATATTTGCAAATCTGATTTAGCTGGGCTAGCCACCTGTGACACAGGTGGTGGCATCTCCTTCTTTAATTCTTTCAGAGCTTCCTTCTGCTGGACGAACTGATCTTGCAAGGATGGCTTCAAGCTCTGTGAGGTCTCAGAGATAATAGCAACCTCTGCCTCTGTCTGCTTCTTAGTTTGAGGTTCCTCTGGAACAACGTATGTTTCAGATCTTTTTCTTTTAAAGCTTGGAGCAGGAGCAGCTGCTTGCTGTGGTCTGATGTCAGGAGAGAGCAAGCTTTGCTTGATTTTAATCTCAGCTTGCAAAGAGCTCCTCTCAAGACCTTTTGGCAGATTCTTCAATTTTCCAATCAGCTCACTGATCTGTTGCACAAGGTGATGATGTCTAGCATTAGTATGTGACAGGGCCATGGGTTTATGAGTTGGAGCAGACAAACAACTGGTGGAGAAATTCTTCTGCTTCTCAATGATTTGCCTTCTTAATTCAACCTGAGCAGAATGAGAAGGGGCTGATTTTATCTGAAGATGCAAGCCTGCTATTTCACGCATGAGAGCCCTATCTGCATCTGTGGGTTCTGGAATAGCCATGGATACTGGTGTACACTGATTAGAAAGCTCAAGACTTTTAGCAGTGTAGATTGTTGTAAATTGTTTCTTCACTGTCTCATCAGTTGCTGCACTGATCTGCTCTGCCAGTTTATCCATCTCATCCAAAATGAGCTTGTCATTTTCTAGGTCTGCTTCAGACACTTGAGGCTCAGGGACAGGCTCTTGAATTGTAAGAGTGCCTCTTGGCAGTACTACATCTGCAATAGAGGGCTTTGAGACTTTCCTTGTTGCTTGTCTTGGCTTCTTTGCAGCTTCCTTTCCCAAAGATGTATGATCAACAGCAGCTGAGGATCTTGTCCTCTTGGGTGGAGCACGCTGAGCTGAGCTGGATTGACCAGCCTGAGAAACTGAAGCAGCTGCTTTCTTTGCAGCAACTCTTCTTTGCCTGTAAGCTCTTTGATTTGCTCTTTTAATGTGTCATACCATGCTCTACGTGCTTGCTTTAAGCCATAGAGTGCTTTGTGCAGTTTATAGACATGATGTGGTTTTTTAGCATCTTCAAAGCCAAGTGGCTGTTCAACATATACTAGTTCAGAAAGTTTACCATTTAGGAAGGTTGACTTCACATCCATTTGGTAAAGTTTGATATTGTGATGAACAACATATCTAAGGAGGATTCTGATGGTTTCAAGTCTTGCCACTGGAGCAAATGTTTCTCCAAAGTCCAGACTCTCCACCTGTATGAACCCTTAAGCCACAAGTCTGGCTTTGTTCCTTACCACTTGTCCATTGGTATCTTGTTTGTTCCTGAAGACCCGGTCTTTCAACCAGGGACCAAACTTGGTTTCTCTCGAATTGATTCAGCTCTTCATGCATAGCATTTATCCAGTCAGCATCCATGAGAGCTTCCTTTATGTTCCTGGGTTCAACACTGGAAACAAAAGAGTAATGTTCACAGAAATTAGCAATTCAAGAACGAGTAGTCACTCCCCTATTAATGGCACCGATGATTTGGTCTACAGGGTGATCCTTCTGCAGCCTGCTGATCACAAGGGGATCTGGGTCAACCACCTGTGTCACAGCTGTTGGTGTTGCCTGTGACACAATTGGTTCTTCATGTGACACAGCTGGCTGAGTTAGATCCTCTGCATCCAGTTGATCATTGGCTGGGTTGTACTCGAACTCAACATCTTGAACTCCAATGTCTTCACCCAGTGATGGAGAGGATAGTTCTTGATCACTTAGTGTGGCAGATTCCTCCTTGATGGTGGGTCTGATCTCACCAGTAGATTTCTTTTCAATGTCCTCTCTCTCTACATCATTAGCAGCTTGCTCTCCTTGGGAGCCATAAGACTCATCAAAGTCCACATCTATACATTCTTCAACAACCTTTGTGGAGGTGTTAAAAACTCTATAGGCATGGGAGTTAGTGGAATAACCAAGAAATATACCAACATCAGATTTAGCTTCAAACTTAGTAAGGCGTTTGCCCTTCCTAAGGATATAGCACTTACAACCGAATACTCTGAAGTATGAGACATTTGGCTTGGAGTTGGTGAGCAGCTTATAAGGAGTCTTCTTGAATAGTGGATGTAGATATAGCCTATTGATGGAGTGGCAGGCAGTGTTGATAGCTTCAGCCTAAAATCTTGGTGAAGTCTTGTACTCATCTAGTAGTGTCCTTGCCATCTCTATCAAGGTCCTATTCTTCCCTTCCACTACACCATTCTGCTATGGAGCATATGGACTTGAAAACTCATGCTTGATTCTATGTTTGTCTAGAAATGCTTCCACCTTGGAGTTCTTGAATTCAGTCCCATTGTCATTCCTGACCTTGACCAGGTTTACCTTCCACTCATTTTGAACTCTAACAATGAGATGCTTGAACTTCTTGTAAACCTGTGCCTTCTCCTTCAAAAAGAACACCCAAGTATAGCGAGAAAAATCATCTACTATAACAAAGCCATACTTGTTACCTTCCAAGCTCTCATATGTTATAGGACCAAAGAGGTCAATGTGTATGAACTCAAAAGGAGTGGTGGTGGTCATGATGGTCTTGGGATGATGAGCAGCTCCAACTTGTTTGCCGGCTGACATGCACTGCAGGGCTTGTCCTTCTCAAACTTCACCTTTTCTAGGCCTATGACATAGTCATGTTTGCTCAGTTTGTTAAGAAGCTTCATCCCTGCATGTCCTAGCCGCCTGTGCCACAGCTAGCCAACACTGGTCTTGGCCATGAGACACGATGGAGCTGCTGCAGGCTGTTCATTGAAATTGATAATATATAATTTTCTAGACCTACATCCTTTGAATACTTGAGAATCATCAGATAGTTTGGAGGCTATAACCTCATCAGGATAGAAAGTAACTTTCATACCTGTGTCACACAGTTATGACACAGACATTAGACTATAGCCTATCTGATCCACAAGCATGACACTAGATAAGGAGTGATGTTCAGATATGGTAACTTTACCAATGCCATTTACCTTTCCCTTGGAGTTGTCTGCATAGATCACGTATTTGCTTGGAAGATTTTCATCAGTGATCTCTACAAACTCCTCTCTGCCTCCTGTCATATGTTATGTACATCCATTGTCCACAACCCAGTCAGTTCCACTAGAGGCAGTGTCCTTTGATTCTTTGGCCATTAGGCACAAAGGAGCAGAAGTGGAAGACGACTGATCAGCATTGACTTGATCTTGGAGCTATGTGACCTGGTTGTGTCACAGCTGGCCGCATCAGCCATGCTTATGGCAATTCTAGCAACCTAACCTTCATCTTCAGACTCTTCCTCTGAACCTGAATCATCTGACACCCAAGCTTGTCTAACATAAGCTCTAGCAGTGGCTTTGTTCTTGGAATAAGTTGGATGCTTGTTGTTGAAGGTCTTCTTCTTTCCATGAAAGTTATTCTTCTTCTTGTATTGATTGTTGTCCTTCTTCTTGTTTGGACAATCAGCAGCAAAGTGGCCTTCCTTGCCACACTCGAAGCACTTGTTGTTTTTGGACAGCCTTTTTCCTTTGAATCTGTCACTTGAGCCAAACTGCTTCTTCTTCTTACAAAACTTTCTAAAATTTCTTATGAGGAGGATAAGTTCACCCTCTCCTCCACTGGTCATCTCCTCATTAATTTCTTCACTGCTGTCACTCTCAAGTTGTGAAGTTGAAGCAGTGGTCTTCAAAGCAATATTCTTCTTGAGAGAGGGTGATGGGCTGTGCTTGCCTTCTTGCTTAATTTCCATCTCATGTGTTAGTATCCTTCCTAACACTTCTGTGGGCTTCATCTGATCGAACCCATCTTTCTCTTTCAGCATCAGAACAAGAGTTCTGTAAGGCTTAGGAAGCACTAATGGAAATTTCTTGATCACATCTTCATCATCTACCCGGTTGGAGCCTAGAGCCTTCAACTAGTTGGTAATGATGGTGAGTCTTGAAAATAGGGAGTTGATGTCCTCACCATGCTCATACTCAAACCTCTCTAGTGTTGATTCCAGTAGGCTTCTCTTTAAATATCCAAACACTATGATCAACATCCAATTCTATGCATGCTAGTGAAGAACACCATAGGCATGAAGCCATAATAACAAGCATGCAAACAAATCATAGTCATTCAACATCCAACCATGAAATAAATTAACTGAAAATTTCCAACAAGTTGCATGCTTTCCTGAAAATGGGTGACGATGCATAATGTAGCCAAGCCCAACTACGAGGAAATCTGATAGCCAAACACCCGTAAGTAGCAAATAACCTCTAGAAGGGAAAATCGGATCTAAGGAACTATTTCACTCAATATAAAGTGATATGAACATACATGTAGATGAGCTAGATAAATTATAAATCTAGCATAGACATATTATTATATCCGTGCTTCGCCATTCTTCATTTAGTTCAGTTCTAGTGTGATGTATCTTTTAGCTTAGATGAATCTTACACATGGATGCATGCATGATGTTAGATACACAACTAATGAAGATAAGCTAACTAAGGATGAAGCTTATTTAACTAACGAAGCATATTAAATTTTATATTGGCAGGTTAGTTGTTTAGTAGCGTCCATGAGGTACATGTGACATTTTTAAAGTGGCGGTTATGATTTTATAGGTTCCAATAAAGTGCACTCTTACTAAGATGAAATTTAAGATTCAACATACTTCTTACAGGTGACATGCATGAGGTATGCAACATTTTAAATGTGCAGGTTATGGTAGGGATGTAAGTGGGTAGCCGCTTAAACCCGCTTAAGTCCGCATGATATTCAAATCAGAAAATTTATATATGAGAATTTAAACTAGCTATACTGATTTTATGATTATGTGGGCTTAAATGGACTTTAAGTAGGCAGCCACTTACATCCCTAGGTTATGGTTGTAAAGATTTTTGTCGACGATCGGTAAACCGCCGATCTTACGGTATTCGTGGAAAGTGTATGTATGAGGGGTAGGGACCGCTAGGGCACAAGGCCAGAGGTATAATGGCAAGGAAAATGCTCTTTTTATACAGGTTCGGGCCTCCCGCAGGATAACAACCCTACGTCTTGTTCGTATATATTCAATGGAGAAACATCTTACAAGGGAATATGAAGGTTAGGTCATCAGTACGTGAAGTGAGGTCATGACTGTTCGGTAGAAAATCTGCCCTTCTCGGGAAACAGCTCCGAGTAGGTGAACTGAGTAATCCTTATCGACGACTTCTCCGAGTAGGTACAATCTCTACCGAGTAGTCGCGATAGCCTTATCGGAATGTCCGTTGAAAATAAAAGGTCTTTCTGATTTAATCTGATCTGTCGATCACGGACACGCGGTCAGCTGGCGGATTTCTGGGAAATCGAACCGTTGTGGCGGAAATTTCGCGTGGTAATGAAGAATCTTTCCTTTTCTACACTACTGTTTCGGCTAACGTTAGCCACAAACACAGCGCGCTTGTCGGCGTCGTGGGTTTGTCAGACCCTCTTTTTCCCGCGCAACGTCTCGTATGCGGGAAAAGCTACTGTTCGCATTAAATGTGATGGAACAGATCGTGCCGTTAACTACGCTCGGTCAGGAGAAAAATTGAAATCTTTAAGAAAACAAGAGTTGGAGTTTTTGCCCGTACTACTCTCTGTTCCTTAGCCTTCCCACCGTTGAAAGGACTAAAAGTGCCGACTAGAGGGGGGTGAATAGGAGGCTAATTAAAATTACTTCTTTTAATTATGTTGAACAGATTAAGCCTTAGTTAGAAGCAGGGTGAGCTAACTGTGTAAGAGGTGACGATCAGACCCCTTGCTTTGCTTGTGGAAGTCCTTTTTGCCTTGCAGCAAGTAGACTTCAAATCACCTTCACAAACTACTGGTTCAGCCCACACAAGCTTGGGTGATACCAGCAACTCCTACGCCCGTCTAGGAGTAAACACTCCAAGAGTAATAGATTCAGCAGCAACAAATATTGGAGGAACCAAATGCTCTTTTGCTCAAGGACTCTAACTCTCTTATGAAGGTTTGCTTTTGTTCCGAGTGAAAGAGGCTTGCAACGGTAGGATGTGCTTTTCTGGTTGGTTGAGGTCGAAGACCTCCCCTGGTCCCCTATATATAGAGTTCGCAGGAACTCGACCGTTACACTGTTGCCACGTAGAATTAAGTGAGCCACCGGTGATAGGCACCGGTGACACAGCTACACACTACGCCCAACCTATAACCGGCTCGGGCAGATCGACATCTGTGTCACCAGAAGCTGACACAGGTGAACCCTTAACTGACATAGTAGCACTACTCAGCCCGGTCTTGGCACATGACATGCCCTCAGCATACAACTACTCTGATCCCTAATAAGGAGAGAACCTCCGACAGTCTTCTGACTCAGCAGACATACCATCGCAGTGTAGGTCCCTTAGCATCTACAAGCTCTCCCCTGGTATAGAGATGTACCTGAGTCATAGAGCACTAGACCACCTTGACACAGCTGTGTCACACCGGTGACTCCAACCCCTAGGGTTTTCTACTACTAGCACTGCAGAGTTCTAACAAAAACCAGTTTTACACTTGTGCAAAACTGTTGACACAGGGCCACTGACCTCAAAGCATCAGTGCCACTGTCCAACACCCTGAGCATTGAGTAAAAGATCCTCCATAGATTATTACTACTTCATCCCTCTTGATAGTACGGATGTTTCCTATGGACTCAAAAAAACTAGCAAATCTAGGCTTTACGTGCCACCTACTGTATTCACGGCCCTTGACGCATCAAGCCACCATCACCTTGCTTGCAACTCCTTGCACAGCACCGGCTTCCTCACAGCTGTGACACAGCTGCCTAGCACAGCCATTCCTTTGTCCTGGAAACCACCTTTGAACTTTTTGGGTGGTCATCATTCCCTTGATGACCCTTCTCCCTGGAACCTGTTTAACCTGCTTACACTCATTGTAAACATTAGATCCTAGATTGAGTTGCCATTAACCATCAAAACCACTTAGGGGCCTAGATGCTCTTTCAATCTCCCCCTTTTTGGTGGTTAGTGGCAACCCATTCATCAAATTCACATAAAGATTGAATGAGAGATACATGTGCAAGTTGTTAGAAAATACTCCCCCTGAAGCTGTGCATAATAGATTTGCTTCTATCAGGCTAGTGCACAGGTTAGGATTTTGGATATGAGCAGTATGTTCTTACAACTTACACTTTTATCAGTTCAGAGAATGTGTATCAGAGCATATGTCATTTCAGAGTGTATGTATCAGAGCATATGACATAAAGGATATATCTGAACTGATATATTTTTCTTCTGATGCAGTTATAATAACTGGATTATATGGATTTTAATCAGAGCATTCTAGTTATGATAATAGAGCATATAGATGTGTATCAGAGCACAAATGGAGCACAAATTTAGTGTAGACATGAGAATCAGAGTAAATTTATGTGCAAAGCATCAGAGCAAAAACTTACTACATCAAATCAAAAGATTACTGCAGTTTAAAATAATTGTAATCAAGAAAGAAGAATCAGAAATTAAATCACAAGTCCTAATACAGCAAAATATTTACTCCCCCTATATCCAAAATACTCTCTCTTATATTTATCTCTCCCTTTAGCACTTCTCCCCCTTGCACTATTACTACCATTTTCTCTCCTCCTTTGACACTAGAACACCAGAAAGGGGATGAGGAGAAGAAACATTCAGGGGAACTTGGTCTTCAGCGGCTGGAGAACTTCTGACAGTTGAGCCTGCAGCTGATCGACTTTGGAGTCCAGACTGTCAACTTTGGTTCTGAGCTGAAGATTTTCTCTGCGCAGAGCTGCAAACTGTTTTGGCATGACTTTGTTCTGATAGGCTCTGGTGGCTGCTTGAGACATGAGAGAGAGGACAGAGTGCCATCTTCAGCTACCTGTGTCACAGACACTAACTCAGCTGGGTCAGCTACAGGGGACTCAGCTGTGACACCAGTAGGGACTTGGACTTCAGGCGCTGGCACCGGAGAGACAGGCACTTGAGGAGCTGTGGGAGCAGCTGTGTCACCGGGGGTCGACACAGCTGGATCAGGAAATCACCAAACAAAGCTAGCACAGCAACCTCATCAGGATGATCATTAGCCTGAGGCCTGAGCTGGGTCTTGATGATCTTCACTGTCATGTCGAAGTTGGAATCCAGAAGACCTGTGCGTTGAAGGATCATGTACATGATGTACGATCCATACCTCAGCTTTGCTTTCTTATCTTTCTGAACTGCATCTATCTCATGAAAGATATATCTGGCTACATCAAAATACTGGTTCTTTGCAATGTGCACCAAGATCTACCAAACTGGATTATACACAGCATCTGTGTTGCCTCCCTTGGGCTGAAGAGTAAAATTGATGATTTTCACAAGATGCTTGGCTGTAATGGTGATGCCCTTGAAATAGACATGTTCAGGAGGGGCTTTGGCAGGAAAGGTGAAGTTCCTAGGGTAGAACTTCCTTCTATCAGCATTGGAGACTGGTTCTAGCTTGAAAAGATTGGGCATTCCAGACTCCACTGGTGCATGTAGCAAACTGTTAAACTCTGGGGCTGTTATTGACAGAAGCTGACCTCTAGTCTTCTAGAGCATAACATCTTGATTGCTTTGTTCAACCCAGACTGTGGCATAAAATTCTCTGAGAATCTCTGGGTCATAATCTTGTTGAAGACTGCAAATGAACTCCAGGCCAGAGGCTTGAATCAAAGATGGAAGGGTTCTCAACCTGGGATCATTCAGGGCAGACCAGTCTATGGCCTTGCAATCAACAAATCCTTTCGAAGACAAGATTTCATGATATACACCCCGTTGATGATCATTGTGAAATTTGGGGTTTGAGCAAGATGGTTCCTTGAACTCTTGATCTTTAGAGAAGTATGGGCAAATTGACCTCATTTCGATGAATGTACTGGTGCTCATTGATTGGACTTCTTTGGATCACTCTTAGGAAGCTTTTTGGCTGCAACTCTTGAGATGAAAGCCATTTGGTTAACCTCAGTCCTCAGAGCATGTGAAAATATGTAGTGATACTTGGATTCCAAGTCATCATCTGCAGCTGAGAGACTGGGTGAGCTGTCTTCATGTTCTTCCTCTTCTTTCTCTTCTGATTCTGTGGCTGATTCTACGCTGGGGGATGAGCTTTCTGCTTGGTAGTCTTATCAGAATCAGACCTAGGTTCTCTGGCCCTTGGTCGAGTCACTGATACTCCTCTTCCATCATTTGATTCACTTTCTGAGCTTTCTTCTTGGCCAGCTGCTTCAGGTGCTTGTGCCACAGGAGAGGACACAGGTGCTTGAGAAATGGGGACTGGGGCAGTTGCCTGAGGCATAGGTCTTCTGCCTGAGACACAGCTGGTTGAGGCAGCTGTGGACTTAGTGATTTGGCAGGTTCAGTAGGCTTCACAGATCCAGCCTCTACTGATGATGAAGGCACTTGGGCCTCTTTGGGTGCTTGTTCCTCAGCCTCAGATACAAGAAACTGGGATGAAGACATCTGCTTCTGCACATCCAGAGAGGAGAGGGATTCTACACTTGTTGAGCTCACTGTTGATCTGCTCCTCCTCTGGTAAGTCTGTAGATTTGACTTGGCTAGGCTGGCCACCTGTGACACAGGTGGTGGTATCTCCTTCTTAATATCTTGGAGAGCTTCCTTCTGCTGTTTCAGCTGATCTTTCATTAAAGGCTTGGAACTCTGAGAGATTTCTGAGATGATTTCAATCTCTAGTTCTTGCTGCTTCTTTGCTGGGGGCTCTTCACTGATAACAACTGTATCAGATCTCTTTCTCTTGATGCTTGGAGTAGATAGAGCTGCAGAGACTGGTTTGGTGGCACCAGAGAGCATGCCTTGTTTGATTTTGAGTTCAGCACGCAGGACATTTTTCTCAGCTCCTGGTGGCAAGTTCTTCATCTTGCCCAATAGCTCATTGATCTCTTGAAGAATGATTCTTTCTCTGTCATCACGGCTGAGCCCTGGTTGCTGTGTGCTTTTAGCTGGACCTGAAACTGCAGGTTTTCTAAAATCTGGGGAGAGTTGACCTCTCTTAATCCTGATCTCAGCATGCACAGAGTCTCTCTCAAGACCTTTTGGCAATTTTTGTGCTTTCTTGATCAGCTCATCTATCTGATAAATGAGATGCCTATCTTTAGCATCAGTGTGACTCAGCGCTGCAGGTTTGCGAGTTGGGGCTGCTAGAGAGCTGTTGGATAAGAGCTTCTGTTTCTCAAGAATTTGCTTTCTTAGCTTAACTTCCATATTATAGGAAGTAGCTGACTTCAGCTTCTTGTGCAACTCTTCAATTTCATTTAATAAGGCTCTATCTTGATCAGATGGCACTGGAATGGCCATAGACACTGGTATTGACAAATCTGAAAGCTCTAGGCTTTTGGCAGTGTAAATTGTTGTCAACTGTTTCTTGATGGTTTCATCAGTGGCTTCACTGATCTGCTCTGCCAATCTGTCTAAATCATCCAAAATGAGTTTGTCATATGCAAGGGCTTCTTGAAACTCTTTTGACTCTTGGACAGTTTCTCTGATGGTAAGTGTGCCCCTTGGCGGCACTACATTAGCAGCTGATGGTTTGGAAACTTTCTTGACTGTAATCTTTGGCTTCTTGGCAGCCTCTTTTCCCAAAGAAGTATGTTCAACAGCTGATGAGGATCTTGTCCCCTTGGCAGGAACTCTTTTTGCAGAGCTGGATTGACTAGCTTTCTTGGCAGCTGCTTTTCTTTCCCTGATAGCTCTTAGGCTTGCCTTTTTCTTCTCAGTCGCTGCTGCTTTCTGTCTCAGCCTTTCTCTTTCTTGATCTAAATCTGAAATTGTGATCTCAAAGCTTGACTGTTCTGGGTCAGACCAATTCATCCCACTGTCAGCTTTCTCAGATCCTGAAGACATCTGAAGAAACAAGATAGGTGAGAAAAAGTAGGTAAGAGGTGCTCCTAAAATGCAAAAGGTAGTAGCTGTGTGAGACGCCTGTGTGAGGATGAGGAGACACAGGTGAGGACTTAGCAACAACCGAGGTCTCTGCCTATTGAATAGGCTTACCTGTATGACAGGTGAGACCCTAGCGGTGACACAGTTACGTGCTGAGGTGGAAGGCAGGTTATAGGAAACTAGGGTTTTACAGATTTTAGCCGATCAATTTTGAGTAAGATATGTTCTGGAGAATGATCAAGAGCTAAACCAACCTTAAACATTTACAATGCACTGTTGGATTAGAGTTTAGAGCAAGTTCACGTGCTTGATAAAGAAAAGAAGCAAAGTAGGGCTTGCGGAAGCTTACTTTGATCAAAGAATAGATAATGCGCGGATGAGATGAAACTTGCGCACGACGGAAAGCCTTTTTCGAAGCATTGAAGAGATTGCGTGGGGCGAAAACTGCGAATTCAACAAAAACTTGAGGTTTTGTGCACGGCGGAAGTTGGGGTTTTGAGTTGAATGTGGATACTGTGGGAAACGTATCGACGTCTTATATAGGCCGAAGGGGTATATGGTGGCTGTATCACAGCTGAGAGATGGACCTATGACACAGGTGAGTAAGAAAAGATACCCTAAGACCTACGGATTTCAAAAGCATTCACCTGAGACACAGATGGATGAATCAGGTGACAAGTATTTCACCTATAGAGCACCAAGACAGAGAGACTTAGATAAGAGAGAAAGAATTAGACCACTATTCGAATGTCCTTATAGAATCTTCTCAATGTCAGCTTGCCAGAAATACGATCAAGCAAAACTAAAGCTGACAGGGTTGATTAGAAAACACTTAGTACATAGAGATGTGCACTCATATAGCTCAAGAAATATTTTTACTTCTAAGTACAACACATACCTGTGACACCGGTGAGTAACACAGGTGTTCATATAAGAAGCATAAACAGAAAAAAAATATGAGCTAGACACCAAGCCAATCCTTTTTATTGCAAGTTAGAGACATCAATGATATTCAATTCACTCCTCAGAGCACAGAACCTAGTCTCATCTAAAGGCTTGGTGAATATATCAGCTAATTGTTTTTCAGTTCTTACATGGCACAGCTGTATATCTCCCTTCTCAATATGATCTCTCAGGAAGTGGTGCCTCACTTCTATGTGTTTAGATCTTTGGTGGTGTACTGGGTTGTTGGCTAACTTGATTGCACTTTCATTATCACAGAAGAGGGGCACTTGATTAAAAGATACGTTGAAATCTTTCAAGGTCTGCCTCATCCACAATAATTGAGCACAACAACTACCAGTAGCTATATACTCAGCTTCTGCAGTGGAAAGGGCTACTGAGTTTTGTTTCTTAGATGACCAGGACACTAAGGAGTGCCCAAGGAATTGACAAGTACTAGAGGTGCTTTTTGGTCAACCTTACACCCTGCATAGTCACTATCAGAATAGCCAACTAGCTCAAAATTTGCACCTTTAGAATACCATAAACCAAAACCTGAGGTTTGAATCAAATATCTCAGTATCCTGCGTACTACCACTCTATGACAGTCCTTAGGGTTAGCTTGGAATCTAGCACACATGCATACACTCAACATAATATCAGGCCTAGATGCACATAAGTATAGCAATGAACCTATCATGGATCTAAACTCTTTCTGATCAGCAGATTTACCTTCAATGTTTAAGTCCAAATGACCATTTGTTTGTATGGGAGTATGAATAGGTTTTGCATCCTTCATGCCAAACTTGGTGATGATGTCCTTGGGGAATTTTTCTTGAGAGCTGAAACTACCTTCCTTGAGTTGTTTGATCTGAAGTCCTAGGAAGTACTTGAGTTCTCCATCCAAAGACATCTTAAACCTTTTGGTCATCATCTGGCTAAACTCATCACTCATGGAGCGGTTAGTACTTTCAAATATTATGTCATCGACATATATTTGGCACACAAATAAATCATTTCTATTTTTCTTAGTGAATAGAGTTGTATCTACTAAGCCCATTTTAAAACCATTGTTGATCAGAAATTCTTTCAATGTGTCATACCATGCTCTAGATGCTTGCTTTAGGCCATAAAGTGCTTTGTGCAATTTATAAACATGATTAGGTTTCTTAACATCTTCAAAGCCTGGTGGCTGTTCTACATATACAAGTTCAGAAAGTTTACCATTGAGGAAGGCAGACTTCACATTCATTTGGTAAAGTTTGATGTTATGATGAACAGCATATCCAAGGAGGATTCTGATGGCTTCAAGTCTTGCCACTAGAGCAAATGTTTCTCCAAAGTCCAAGTCCTCCACTTGTGTGAAACCTTGAACCACAAGCCTGGCTTTGTTCCTTACCACTTGCCCAGTGGTATCTTGTTTGTTCTTGAAGACCCACTTTGTTCCAATCACATTATGATCTTTGGGTCTTTCCACCACAGACCAAACTTGGTTTCTCTCGAATTGATTGAGCTCTTCATGCATTGCATTTATCCAATCAGCATCCATGAGAGCTTCCTTGATGTTCCTGGGTTCAACACTAGAAACAAAGGAGTAATGTTCATAGAAATTAGCAATTCGAGAACGAGTAGTCACTCTCCTATTAATGGCACCAATGATTTGATCAATAGGGTGATCCTTCTGCAGCCTGCTGATCACAAGGGGATCGGGGTTAACCGCCTGTGTCACAGCTATTAGAGTTGCCTGTGACACAGTTGGTTCTTCCTGTAACACAGCTGACTGGATCATTGGCTGGGTTGTACTCGAACTCAATGTCTTGATCTCCAATGTCTTCACCTAGTGATGGAGAGAGTGGTTCTTGATCAATTGGTGAAGCAGCCTCTTCCTTGATGGTGGGTCTGATCTCACCAATGGATTTCTTCTGAATGTCCACATTCCCTACATCATTAACAACCTCCTCTCCTTGGGAGCCATAAGACTCATCAAAATCCACATCCGTAGATTCTTCAACGACCTTTGTGGATGTGTTAAAGACCCTATAGGCATGGGAGTTAGTAGAATAACCAAGAAATATACCAACATCAGATTTAGCTTCAAACTTAGTAAGGCGTTTGCCCTTTCTAAGAATGTAGCACTTACAACCAAATACTCTGAACTATGAGACATTAGGCTTGGAGTTGGTGAGCAGCTCGTAAGAGGTCTTCTTGAGTAGTGGATGTAGATATAGCCTGTTGATGGAGTGGCAAGCAGTGTTGACAGCTTCAGCCCAAAATCTTGGTGAAGTCTTGTATTCATCTAGCAATGTCCTTGCCATCTCTATCAAGGTTCTGTTCTTCCTTTCCACTACTCCATTTTGCTGTGGAGCATATGGACTTGAAAGTTCATGCTTGATTCCATGCTTGTCCAGGAATGCTTCCACCTTTGAGTTTTTGAACTTAGTCCTATTTTCACTCCTGACCTTGACCAGGTTTACCTTCTACTCATTTTGGACTCTAACAATGAGGTGCTTGAATTTCTTGTAAACCTGTGTCTTCTCCTTCAAAAAGAACACCCAAATATAGCAAGAAAAATCATCTACTATGACAAAGCCATACTTGTTACCTCCCAAGCTCTCATATGTGGTAGGACCAAACAGGTCAATGCGTATGAGCTCAAACGGAGTGGTGGTGGTCATGATAGTTTTGGGACGATGGCATGCTCCAACTTGTTTGCCGGCTTGACAGAGCTGCAGGGCTTGTTCTTCTCAAACTTCATCTTTTCCAATCTTATGACATAGTCATGCTTGCTGAGTTTGTTGAGAAGATTCATCCCTGCATGTCCTAGCCACCTGTGCCACAGCTAGCCAGCACCGGTCTTGGCCATGAGACACCATGGAGCTGCTGCAGGCTGTTCATTGAAGTTGACAATGTATAGTTTTCCAGACCTGCATCCTTTGAATACTTGAGAATCATCAGACAGCTTAGAGGCTATAACCTTATCAGGATAGAAAGTAACTTTCATACCTGTGTCACACAGCTGTGACACAGACATTAGACTATAGCCTATCTGATCCACAAGCATAACATTGGATAAAGAGTGTTTTTCAGATATGGCAACTTTACCAATGCCATTTATCTTTTCCCTTTGAGTTATCTGCATAGATCACATATTTGCTTGGAAGATTCTCACTTGTGTCTCTATAAATTCCTCTCTACCTCCTGTCATATGTTGTGTACATCCACTGTCCACAACCCAGTCAGTTCCACTGGAGGCAGTATCCTGCAAGATTAGTTATGGGATTTAGGGACCCAAACATGTTTAGCTCCCTTAGCAGTTTTACCATATGCAGAAACAACAGTTAATGGATTAGCATATCTATTTCTGACATTAATAGCCTTAGCAACAGATGATATAACATGAATCCTCTTAGGTTGTCTGTCACCTGCAACCTTAGACAAAGAGGTTAGCTGGCTGTGTGAGTTGCCGGTGACACCGGTGGGCACACAGGTGTGTAGTATACCTGTGACACAGGCAACTATTACCTTTGGAACCCAGATAGCAGGTAACCACTTTGTCAGGTGCTTGCGACCAACATACTTGGCCACAATTTTCCCTTTTCTATCCTTCTGCAGGACATAGGATGGGTTAGATGGAATGTTTACTGTATTCCTATTTCTCTGCATGTGACCAACAAATTTGTTGTCACTTGTACCTGCCTGTCTCACAAATTTAACTGCAAGATAAGAGTTAGTGACAGCAGGCAGTTTATCTTTATTTGCAGAGGAATCATAACTCAGGCCTTTTTGGCCATCATTCTTTCTCAGCATCTCTGTTCTAATCAGCTGATAATTTTGTATGCCAATGTTGGCAGTGCATAGGCCTTTTCTCATAAGACTCTTAAGCTCTTCAAGCTCCTCCTTGAGCTTGTTATGCTCAGCTGCATCCACAGAGTTAGTAGCAGTAGAGGTTGAAGCCTCTTTAGAGTTATCAATAGCACAACTGTGGATGTTAGAACATTTATACGACTAGCACAGTTTAAGCATGTTTCAATGATAGCAGGAGTAGGTAACGATGCATTAGTATGTTTCAATGATAGCAGGAGTAGGTAACGATGCATCAGTGCACATAGAATGCTTTGTCTTAAGCTTCTCATGCTCCTTAATGAGAAGCTCATGAGCTACCTTGAACTTTTCATGAGCTATTTCTAGGTTTTCCTGGTCCAGCCTAAGATTTTCCCTTGTCATCTGTAACCTCATCATAAGATTCACTCAGCTCCTTGAGTTTATCCCTTAAGGATAAGTTCTCCTTCCTCTCCTTGCCATAGGCCTTATCTGTTCTTTAAGAATGCCATTAGTTCAGCATAATCAGGAAAGTCATCTTCAGTAAGTACCTTTGATCCTTTGGCCATGAGGCACAAAGGGGCAGAAGTGGATGGCAGTTGATCGGTTTCAGCATTGATCTCACAGTTGTGTGACCTGGCTGTGTCACAGCTGGGTATATCAGCCATGCTGATAGCAATTCCAGTGACTTGATCTTCATCTTCAGACTCTTCTTCTGAGTCTGAATCCTCAGACACCTAAGCTTGTCCAACATAAGCTCTGGCAGTGGATTTTTTCTGGGAGTAGGTTGGATGCTTGCTGTTGAAGGTCTTCTTCTTCCCATGGAAGTCCTTTTTCTTCTTTCTATACTGACTATTGTCCTTCTTCTTGCTTGGACAATCAGCAGCAAAGTGGCCTTCCTTGCCACACTCGAAGCACTTGTTGTCTTTAGACAGCTTCTTCCCTTTGAATCTGTCACTGGACTCGAACTGCTTCTTCTTCTTGTAGAACTTTCTGAAATTTCTGGTGAGGAGGATGAGTTCACTCTCTTCTCCACTGGTCATCTCCTCATTGAGTTCCTCACTGCTGTCACTTTCAGGTTGTGACATTGAAGCAGTGGTCTTCAAGGCAATATTCTTCGTAGCTGCTTGGGAAGAGCTTTGTTTGCCTTCTTGCTTGAGTTTCATCTCATGTGTTAGGATCCTTCATAACACTTCTGTGGGCTTCATCTTGTCGAACCCATCTTTCTCCTTCAGCATGAGTACAAGAGTTCTGTAGGGTTTGGGAAGCACTGACAAGAACTTCTTCACCACATCTTCATCATCTACCCGATTGGAGCCTAGAGCCTTCAACTGGTTGGTGATGATTGTGAGTCTTGAGAACAGGGAGTTGATGTCCTCACCATGCTCATACTCGAATCTCTCCAATGTTGATTCCAGAAGGCTTCTCTTTGACTTCTTTAGGGTGTCACTGCCCTCATAGATCTGTTCCAGGGTATCCCAGATATCCTTGGCAGAATCCATCGTGCTGACTCTGTTGAAATCATGCTCCTGCAGGCCCATGAAGATTGCTGTGGCAGCTTTAGCATTATTCTGAATATTTCTCTTGTCGCTTATGGTAGGCATGATGTTGTCTTCTAACCTGTAGCCTGTACAGACAACTTTCCATACATCTGGGTCAATAGCAATAAGATGCATTTGCATCTTTCTCTTCCAGAAATCATAATTAATCCCATTAAAGATAGATATTTTACCCTCATAGCCTGACATCCTTTAACTCTGGTTGTTAGGCCAAATCAAAGAGCAACCTGTTCTGATACCAATTGAAAGGACCGAAGGTGCCGACTAGAGGGGGGGTGAATAGGAGGCTAATTAAAATTACTTCTTTTAATTATGTTGAACAGATTAAGCCTTAGTTAGAAACAGGGTGAGCTAACTGTGTAACATGTGAGCAGCACAGGTAAGATATTATGTGTGATTTAACACGTAGCTGTCACACAGGTGAGCTAAAGACTTAGAAATAATGTGCAACCTAACTAGCTGTGTAACATGTGACTAACACAGGTAAGAGATATGATTAATAGCAACTGTGACACAGCTAAGATGGCACAGGTAAAAAGCAGATCTACAATAAATGAACAGAATAAGTCTAAGATCACACAAGCATGCAAGAATAGCGAGTACTCTAAGAAATGCAGTAAGTACTCAGAGACAAGTTGTTTTTCACCGAAGTTCCCTGCTCTTCTCAGAGAGGTACGTCTCCGTTGGAGAGACTACTCTGAAGAGATAGCCAGCACTGAATCGTGCTTGTTCTCCGAGTACCTGACGATCAGGCCCCTTGTTTTGCTTGTGGAAGTCCTTTTTGCCTTGCAGCAGGTAGACTTCAGATCACCTTCACAAACTACTGGTTCAGCCCACACAAGTTTGGGTGATACCAGCAACTCCTACGCCCGTCTAGGAGTAGACACTCCAAGAGTAATAGATTCAGCAGCAACGAATCTTGGAGGAACCAAATGCTCTCTTTGCTCAAAGACTATAACTCTCTTAGGAAGGTTTGCTTTTGTTCCGAGTGAAAGAGGCTTGCAACGGTACGATGTGCTTTACTGGTTTGAGCTAGCTTGAATGATTGGTTGCTTGGTTGGTTAAGGTCGAAGACCTCCCCTGGTCCCCTATATGTAGGGTTCGCAGGAACCCGACCGTAGGATTAAGTGAGCCACCGGTGACACAGCTACACACTACGCCCAACCTATAACCGACTCGGGCAGACCGACAGCTGTGTCACCGGAGGCTGACACAGGTAAACCTTTAACTGACATAGCAGCACTACTCAGCCCGGTCTTGGCACATGACATGCCCTCAACATACAACTACTATGATCCCTAATAAGGAGAGAACCTCCGACAGTCTTCTGACTCAGCAGACAAACCATCGCAATGCAGGTCCCTTAGCATTTACAAGCTCTCCCCTGGTACAGAGACGTACCTGAGTCATAGAGCGCTAGACCACCTGTGACACAGCTGTGTCACACCGGTGACTCTAACCCCTAGGGTTTTCTACTACTAGCACCGCAGAGTGCTAACACAAACCAGTTTCACACTTGTGTAAAACTGTTGACACAGGGCCACTGACCTCAAAGCATCAGTGTCACTATCCAACACCCTGAGCATTGAGCAAAAGATCCTCTACAGATTATTACTACTTCATCCCTCTTGATAGTACGGGTGTTTCCTATGGACTCAAAGAAACTAGCAAATCTAGGCTTTACCTTCCACCTACTATATTCACGGCCCTTGACGCATCAAGCCACCATCACCTTGCTTGCAACTCCTTGCACAGCACCAGCTTCCTCACAGCTGTGACATAGCTGCCTAGCACAGCCATTCCTTTGTCCTGGAAACCACATTTGAACTTTTTGGGTGGTCATCATTCCCTTGATGACCCTTCTCCCTGGAATCTGTTTAACCTGCTTACACTTATTGTAAACATTAGATCCCAGATTGAGTTGCCATTAACCATCAAAACCACTTAGGGGCCTAGATGCTCTTTCACCGGTTCAATTTGTGAAATTCTAATTAAGATTTAATTAATTCGATAATAAACAAAGAAAATTTTCTCTTTTTTGAATAAAGATTTTTTTGAAAAGCTCTAAAAATCAGGATGTTACAGTGGACGGCGTCGATGAGGAGAATGTGGTGCAACCGATCGTTGTCGTCTGTCCATGGAGGCACGGTAGTGTAGGGTGCGGGACGCTCGGCGTGCACGGTGCCTAGCACAAGATAGGCAAACTGGCCCACGAGTGGATGTCACTCGTGTAGCAGCTCACAAATCCTAATGCAGGTGGTGTCAGGGAGAGGGCATCGACGTCGTCCCGGAGCTGACAACAGAAGAGTGGTGTCGGTGCGTGTCAAGGCGTGCGCCCTGAACCGGCGCAACCCGGTGGTGTCCATGTTTGTGGCAGTCACAACGAAGTAGCAAGTCGCTCCCCCATCGTGGATGGGGCCGTCATTGACGTGTGGATGACGGGCTTGCCTAGTGTCAACGAGGAGGATTTTTCGTCATCGTGGATATGTGGCACTGGTGTCCCTAGAGGCTGGATCCGAGCAACTCGACCTCAGGGACTGGCGGTCGGCGGTGCTCCTAGTGGATGGAAGGAGGTGTCTATGCTGGAATAACGCCTCTATGCAATGTGGAGGGACACTAGGCAATGAAGAGGTGTTCTCCCTAGCTGAATTTGGGTCTGCAGGCGGAGGTGCTGGTGGGGGAGGTATGGACGGAGGTGAATAGCTCGGTGGCGTGGAGGGGAAAAGCTTGCCCTCTTCTAATCTGGCCTTGCGATTGGTGGGCCTGTTGAGGGAGGGAGTGGATGGAAGCGCTAGCATGTTAGGGTTTGCATTTTGGGAGCGGTGGTCACCGGCGCCATCGTGGTGAGGCATGGTAGGGTTTGGTTTTTGGGAGATTGAGTGGCTCACACGCGACGTGTGTACCGAGTGAATGGGTTGCGTAGGCGAGAGGCAGGAGGGGTTGAGTGTGTGGAGAGAGAGTTTTTGTTTGGTCCGATTTCTGTTTGCTACATATCTGAGAAAAGTTTTACTAAATTCTATTAATGTTTAACTATTGGTTATGCTTTTATGTCATCTTTTTGGTTTTTATTTATGTATCTGTGAGATGGTAGAATTCATCATCCTTCACCTTGGCAATGACCCTTCGAATAACCATCTAGTGGATGAACCCATCATCAATTAAAGTAATCTTCATGTGTTTAGAAGCGCTTTAGTTTTTGGTATGTTTCCTATGTTAAGTTACACCTTTTTAAATTAAGACTTATGATTTTTAGATTGTATGGTTAAAAGTCTTCATTTATAGTTAAATAATATCATATCATTCAATGGGATGAAAATTTTATTAATTGAAGTGACAGTATAATTGTACTCACAAAATAAGAAATACCTTTTAGCTATTGCCATATACATCACATATTATTCTGTAGCAACCTAAAGACATCCTACTAATAACCTATAGGGCTGGTGCAGCCCATGTGAGGTGCGTGGTTCCTTAACAATATTTACCACATCTGACATCTGTCCCATTCCGTCCTCTCAATTCTTGCTCTCCAAACGATGACTTAAATTGAATGTGGATTGATATATCTTTTCTTGAAATTCTTAGGTACTTATATAGATCAGATGCAAAGTACATAGTGTAGTGTGATCGAGAGGTCACACTGTCAGAAGCTAACTCCGCGATGGAGGTAAGCTGAGATGAAAGATGAGCCTGGTTAGAGCATGAAAAGCTACAACCGTTGAAATTGTATTTGGTGCGTGAAGCAGCCGCCGAACTGTGTGAGCTACCAGGTGCCTGCATTTGGCGCCTCAAATGTTCCAGTTTCCCGGGCTGTTGACAACGTCGTGGTTGCTGCATGCCGCTTCAGCCGGTGTACATTGTCCGTAATGAAATTGGCGCCTCGAATGCGGGTTGATGCGAAGGCAACGATAGTACACTGCCGACCTGCCATCTAAAGCCCGTTTAGGTATTGAAACAACGGTATCGAAAGGTTCAATGAACTTTGAAGCCAGCATTGTCCCTTGCATCTGCTTCGATGGTGACATTGACGCCTCTACATACGGTCGGCGCTTTGTCGAATGGAATGGGTATCACAGTTAATTGATGATCTAGGCGGTGAAAAACACGGCTCGACTATTGCATTCTCACTTGAATAGTTGCATAGCAGTCTAGCATAGCCTTCAAAGTGATCACTCATAACGAAGTTGTCACCATCTCCTACTAATATAGAATCGACGCCAAAGTAAAAGAGGTTGTGTTCATACATTTCTCCACGCAAGTAGCCACCTTTCTTCTTCCAGCATCATCTAACGTACGTTGGCGCAAAGCTACTAATTAAAGATCTCTTTCTTAAGATTACGTGGGATAATTCTCAACAAAGAAGGGAAATCAGGAGATTTTAGGGCATGAGCAATGTGGCAAGAAACTAAGCAAGACACCCAAAAAAGACGAGCAAAGCCAAATTAAAACTGCTACATTGGTTAGCCTCTCTTATGGGACCCACAATCAGATTAAAATAAGGACAGGACCTTAGGGTTTCGTGGACCAAATATCCGGGGAAACATTTCTACTATGTGATGGAAATAGTTTGTTAAAATATATATAGCAAATTTTTTAAAACCAATATGTCATGATATTTTTATGTAACAGACTTCGTGTGATGAAAATGCTTTTTTTCGTGTGGCGATTTTCTTTATCAATGGAAACTTGTCATACGAAAAGAAAAAAACATTATATATATATATATATATATATAACATTTTCCTAAGAATAACTGCCATTGCTACTTTCTCCACCAGATTGCTTCTCCTTCCTGGTAGCGAGTGAAAAGCACCCCTAAATCGCTACGAAGAGAGACACGAGAGAGAAAGAGAGAAAGTTGTAATCAAAAGATTTTATGTACTGTATTTGAGAAGCTGGATCTTCAATATGAGCCAACTCTAGAATGCTAACATCGCATCGTGCAATGTTTAGCCTCGGCTTTTCTCCTAATATTGCACACGCCTTAGGATGGCTATCGCTGCTGGAGTTTTTCTATAAAAATAATATTTTTTATTTAGAAATTATAAAAATATTATCAGACTTCAAAATTTTATAAAAATGACCTCAATCGTCACCTGGTATGACGATTAGCCTTTTATCACCATATGTAATGGCGATAACTGCCAATTGTCATGCGGGCAATGATTCGTAGTAACTACTATCCTTCACCCCGCTAACCGAGCCCAATGGTCGACTATGTGGTGCTATCGCCACATGATATGACGACTGCAGCCGCACTACCATCTGTTATCGCCATTGGAGGTGACGATTTTGACTTAGCACCACTATAGATAGCGATTCCGACCAATCGCCATTGCAACTGGTGATTACATAATGAATCATCGGTCCGCATGGTAAGATGAGTCGTAATAGCCACACCAGAGGACAATTGGATCTAATCGTCATACCAGGTGACAATGAGATCATTTTTGCAAAATTTTGAAATCTAGAAATATTTTTACAATTTTTTAATAAAAAAATATTATTTGAAACAAACTCATCACTGCTACATGCCACCGCGCAGTTAGGATACAACTGGGTCTAGTCGGGTTGACTCATTGATCCATCCTAATTTATACGTGAGAGGAGATAAATTTTACTCCCTCCGTTTTTGTTTAACTGGCACTTTGACTAGTTCACGTATATTTAGGCACCCAAATTTGTTGCGGAGCATGACGAAAATACTCCTAGAAGTAGTTGTCTTGTCTTCTTGTAATCCGTACAAGCACTCAGCCATGGTTACACTTTCCCTTTTTTTTGACAAATACACTTTCCTTTTTGGCGCTCAGAGAAACGGCTTAATATTCAAGTAGGTTCAAGATATTTCGCATCACGGTTACGTCTTTTGCTTCAAGTAGAGTGGGCCCACTTGACTTCGTCGTGTGGAGAGTAGTACGAGTACAAGCATTGCACAAATAAAGGTGTAAAGTACATAGAGGTAAAATGGGAAAATTTGCATCGTGATCGGCAAATTGTCACCTCAGTATTTATGGAAGAAATTTTAATCAAAAGTGACAATTATGTGGAAACGGAGGGAGTAACTAAGTTAGATAGACCAGCCGACCCACTAGTGTCCCTACATGCAGTATAAAAGTGGCATAACGATATCGTATCATCTTACCTAAGGTGATTGGAAGGTAAGGATGGATGGACCCGAGTCATACAATTTTTCATAGACAGAAGCGGTTATTTTTTTATTTGATTAGATGGGTGGAATGGACAAATCTTTTATTTAATTGGAGGAATAAAAATTAGATAGGATGAGTCAATTTAACTAATTATATTACTTAGTTTTTATTAATAATGATTAATTATACACTAATGAATACACTAAATACCTATCAATGCTAAACTAGCCATAATACTTACTAATTAAGAATAAAACAAGGTAATTGTCACTAATTATA
>JAGXJF010004823.1:0-70974 GCA_019208055.1 Stipa capillata | reverse complement strand
TGGTACTGATGATGATGGGATTCGTAGCATACAAAACAAAAATTTTCCTACGAGATGCAAACGAAAACCTAGATCCAATCTAGAAAACCAAGATCCAATCTAGAAGAAGCTTGCAACGAGAGACAGATCATATTTACATACCCTCGACGAACACGTCAACGCAGCAGAGAATTTGACCGTTGTCGATGAAGCCCGCAGCCTCCCGCAGCTAGGTTATACCTCCCAGCCGCGAGAGGGATCTTCTCGTGTTCCAATCCGATCAAGCACAGCAACGAACGGCACCTCCGAGATGTGCACAACGTACGGCTCGAAGACGTCACCTCCTTCTTGATCCAGCAAGGCGGGAGATGAGGTAGATGAGATCAACTCCGGTAGCACGACGGCATGGTGGTGGAGGTGGTGGGGTTTCTCCGCGGACAGGGCTTCGCCAAGCGCTGCGCACGAGAGAGAGGAGATGGGAGAGAGGGAGGCGGCGGCTGGGATGGATCTCTCCGGAGGGCTGCCCCTCCCCTCCTTTATATAGAGGAGGAAACTTGGAGGAGGAGGAATAGTACCCATGAACAGTACACACGTGAACAGTACGCGCGTGAACAGTACCCTCCCCCAAGTAAAGCCTCCCCTTTCGATCTTATCTCCTATTTTTAAGGGATATCGATCTTATCCATCTAGGAAGGGGGGTTATTGTTCACGTGACACTATTCACATGTATACTGTTCATGCAGTACCCTTGGTCCATGTGGACCCCTCCGGGATAAGTGGGCCCCACCCGGGGACCCCCGGAACCTTCTAAAACCTTCCCGATACGATACCGGAAAAATCCTGAACTTTTCCGGAACCCTAAAAATACTTTCCCATATATGAATCTTTATCTCCGGACCATTCCGGAGCTCCTCGTGACGTCCTGGATCCCATCCGAGACTCCAAACAAAATTTCGGTCTCACCATATTAATATCTCATTTATACCCTAGCGTCAACGAACCTTAGTGTGTGACCCTACGGGTTCGGGAATATGTGGACATGATCGAGACACCTCTCCGATCAATAATCAATAGCGGGACCTGGATATCCATAATGACTCCCACGTATTCAACGAAGATCTTTATCGGTTTGAACCACGATGTCGAATATTCCATTCCCTTTGTCTCGCGATATTTTACTTGCCCGAGATTCGATCGTCGGTATCACCATACCTAGTTCAATCTCGTTACCGGCAAGTACTCTTTACTCGTTCCGTAATACCACATCCTCTGTGACCAACTCTTTAGTCACGTGCTTGCAAGCGATACAGAATGTGCTTTACCGAGTGGGCCCAGAGTATATCTCTCTGTCACATGGATGGACAAATCCACTCTCGATACATGCAACCCAACAAGTACTTTCCAAAATACCTGAAAGACACCTTTATGATCACCCTGTTACGGCGTGACGGTGATGCCCCCAAAGCATTCTTCCGGTACCAGGGAGTGGCATTATCTCATGGTCTAAGGATCGGAATATTTAACAATGGAAAGCTATGCAATATGAACTTTGTGACGTGATCGAATTGCCTAACTTAATTTGGGTCTGTCCATCATGTCATTCTCCTAATGACATGACCCCGTTATTAACCGACATCACATGTCCATGATTAGGAAACCTTAACCATCATTTAATCAACGAGCTAGCCAGATAGAGGCATTGCTAGGGACACGGTGTGTTTATAAAACCACACATGTATTATGTTTCCGGTTAATACAATTATAGCATGGAGTATAAACATTTATCATGAACAAGAAATATGATAATAACAATTTATTATTGCCTCTAGGGCATATTTCCAACAGATGAATCCCGAGTGCCGCAAGCCCTAGAGAATCGATCTCGAGGGGGCTTGAGCTATGAAACAATGGAGACGATGCTGATGTAAAGCGATGCCGATCGGAGGTCCCCTACCGAGCCTTATATAGCCGGCCGGGGTAGGGTTACAGAGTCCGGATCGGGTTAACAGATATGTTTCCTGTTTGGTTACAACTGATTCCGGGTAAGCCGGACAGGTATTAGTCCTTGTCTTGTACTCCACGTCGGTGAGGTGCCCCCGTGTTGTAGTCGGACTCCGAGTAGTCGGCCCGGCCCATCCCGTGGCCGGAGGGCCGGGTTTCGTCCTCCATAACGGTACCCGGGTGGCATATCACCGTCAAAAACATGTTCAGATACTTGACATATACATTAGTCCCTTAATGTTTGTCATTAACCAATAAAACTCATTTACGAGGCCTAGATGCATTTTCATCTACCCATATCACAGAGTTTTCGAACAAATGCCTATGATGACTGATCATAGATGGTTGGCGATTCGAACCATCTGTGATGAGAGTGGACATCATAAATAGCTAATTGTTGAACCGTCTGTGATGAGTCATCATAGATCATTTTTAACTAGGCCGTCTGAGATATTCAATGGCCCATATTAGGCCCATCCCAGCACTCACGTGTATATATTTACCAGACCAAACCCTAACTGCCACATTCATCCAATCAATCTACCCCTCACTTGTCTCTCTCTCTTCTCTCCTGATCCCTCTATCTCCCATCCAACCCTACATATAAAATGGTCATTCATGGTAAATTTTGCTAATAGAAGCTCGGGAAGCCTCAAAACTGGGCTTCCTCCCACCAATAGGAAAATCAGGTGCTTAAATTTTAAGCTTAAGCTAAGCTATGCCTTCTAGACAGCTTATGGCTTCCTGGGGTCATAAGCCACCCCATAAGCTGTCTAGAAGGGGGCCTATATATGTTTTGTGCGTAACATACAATTGGTCATATTGTTCGCCCAAAACTTGCAGATTTGCACTCCATCCAACATTATACATCTACAAAAAAATAAATATTTTTCTCACAAGCCACAAGGGCGAGCACCCAGGTGCACAAAAGTCACTCCCTATATAGGATCTCTTATAAAGCCGCAAAGTCGGTCCATCACTTTCATACAGTTGGAGCATGCTAGGAAGCGCAAATAGTAAAGGGTGCTATATTTTCAAAAAATCATGAGCAAATTGCAACCGCAGATCCACAGCTAATCGAGAGGGTTTGAGCGAGAAAAATGCACTGGCCGAAGAGGAAGGTGTGAAGATTTGTATGTTGCTAAGGCCTAAATGTTAGGATTTGGGAATCTATCGCGTATTATTGCATTCATGCATGCTAAAAACATGGTAAATTTTAAATTTTAATTTACAAAAAGATGAATAAGTGATAAGTAATATAAATAATCAGAGAATATATAACTAGAAAATAATTAATTAATTATAAGTACATATGAAATATTCAAGTTCAATTCATGTTGAATTCAAATGTAATTGAATAATTACAAAAGGTTTAAATTACAATGTGACGGTACAAGTGATATTACGAAAGAATTATATTACAAAGGAAACTACAAGTAAAATCCTATATTCTATTAGAAGGGTTTCTTCTCCTCATCTTCATCCTCCTTTCTTCAATTAACCTGCACACATAAACATAAAGAAAGCTCCAAGAAGAAAATTTGGTTAGTAATTAAAATGTTGCATTTCCTTTTTGGAAATACAATTTGTTTACGAGATTAGCCCTATGAGGCTAAGAAACTAGTTTTAGCCTTAATAGGATTAGAGATTTACTTACATAATCATTTTAAGGCAGCATATAAGTCATTTGAGATTAGGCAACCAAGTGCAAGGCAACATTAGAAGGTAACAGTAGGCAACAAACCGAGGCAACAATCGTTGATTCCATAAATCAATTTAAATTAGACTAATTTCCAATTAGGCAATCGTGAGTTTATTAATTAGGATCAGTTTTCAGGTGTTAAATCCAACTAATCTAAATGCCAATTGCTAATAAAATTTGAAATAGGCAACCAGCTAGTAATTGCTTGGCAGTAGGCAACAAAAAATCAAGCCATAAGAGTACAACAATGTCCACGGGAGTGGAACTTAAAATGGATGAGGATTAATTATGAGCTGCCATGTAAGCAGCTTATTCATCATGTATAGTAAGGAGTCACCATGTAGGTGTCAAGCCACTAGTAATAATTATCCAAGTCAAACAGGAGTTGGAGGAAGCTACAAATAGAACCCAAGACTCCAAGTCATAGCACACAATCCACATTTAGTAGCACCAATACAGACCAAATCAGTAACAAGAGAAAGAGGGCATTAGGAAAAATAAAGTCAAGGTAGCGAGGAGGAGAATGCGACTTCTGAAGAAGTAGGAACCTAGAAAACCAGAAGAACAAGCTTCAGGGTTCTTGCTCAAGGTAGATGAGAGGAGAACGAATTATAAATTTAGGAGAGGTGTAGTAATGTCCAACCATTGCAGAAATGTTCTATGTTTGGCTAAATGAAAACTTAACAAGATCAAGTATAGATCATCTGTTCTTGACCAGCCTAAACACACAGACACACACACACACACATATGCTCCCAGATTCAAACATTTTATTATGCCTAGAATCATCACAAAGACGTTCTTATCATAGGCCATAGTCAAGTCATTAAATCATCATGTAATGCCCGCTAAGAAACAAGCACATTATCTATTCTTCTAGTTAAGATAAAGGTCACATATGTATGTGTGGTGTGTGCCCTCGGAACAAAATATCATCAATTGAGTAAGCAAAAAGAAACCAGTATAGCATCTGTTCTTAATTAATATATGCTACAAACATCACAAATTTTCTCTCGTCAATTGATACACATATATCAGAAATAAAATGACATGGGCATACTAAGAATCAGTATAACATAACCTAGCAATCTAGAGGATTTCAGTCACATACATAAATCATAAGTTGGGCAGCCATGACATGAGGGATAGCTAGGAAGCTAGTGATTAAAGATTTTATACAACAAAAGCAATGTCCTTGTCACTAAGGTAAAACAACATCTACAACATCACAGATGAGTAACCTTGTCAAAGGAAACAACTAGGTATCACTATAAGCTATGATAGAAACCATTGAAACAATGCTACTCCACATGCGTACCAAGAAATTCTATGGAACTATAGTACCATAGCATTAGTAGCTACCAAGGAATTGAATAATCCGACATCATTATAGGAAATTTAGACCTTCAACTAGTGGCATCGCAGACTTTGAAAAGAAAGAGGGAGAAAGAACGCCGCAGTCCACGGTGAACTCACCGCCATTCCACCGGTGCCAGGGCCTAATGAAGCGACAATAGAGATCAGGTCGGAGCCAGCCATGCGATCACACCGTGCCACCGACCGCATGCACGGTAGAGGGGTAGCAACCCCAGCGTGGGGCTGAGGCCGCCAAGCTACCGTGGCCAGGGTAGCAACAGTTGGACAGGCCACAATCAGAGGCAGCCACGAGCCTCACAGGCACAGCAACTGCGCAGGCGGCCTAGGGCAACGGGGCCTGCCCCGGATGGAGAGGCAACCTTGGTTCAGCGGGTCAGGGCAGGCCCTCGGTGAGGCGCTCCAAGGTGGCATCCGAAGTGGAGTGAGCCACACCGCCGTGCATCAGAGGAGAGGTGGAGAGGCGAGAAGCGAGGGAATGCTCGGGGGAGACCGAGCGGCAAGGAGGGATGGAGGTGTTGTGGCGCCGACAACAGCACTCAACAAGGAGGACAGAGCGGCGGCGGTGGTGATATTTTTGGGGGAGACCGAGCGAGGGAAACAGGGGTGAGGGAGATCGAGTTCAGGCAGCGGAGTGTGAGGGTGAGGTGAGGGGCAAGCCACCATAATGGGCCTTTTTGGGCCGTTCCGAGCAAGGTAGGTCGAGGGGGCCAAATTGGGCCAAGCAAGCTGACTCGGGCCTTTAGGACCTGGCCAAAACAAGCCTTTTTAACTAAACCAAATAAAATTCTAAACTTTGAATTTTTTAAATTATTCCTACACCAAATGAATATCGAAGTTTTGAATATTGTTTCCTACAAATTTAGACTTCAAAATTCTGAAAATTAGTAGGTTCATATTAATCTAATAATATTATACACTTGATTATAGACAATATCAATTTTAAGATAAAGTCCAAATACCTCTATAAAAATCTTACCAATTCAAAATTCAAAATTTCAATACATTAAGAAAATTCATTTTTTCTTTTTGAGCAATATTAATTCTTGAACAAATTATTTACGTCTAGATACTTTTAATAAAATATCTTTAATTCAAAATACAAGCCAAATCCAAAACTTTTGTAAATTTTTTATGCTTACTCTTTAAATAAAACTTCAACATTTTACATATAATTGCTATAATATATTTTTAATGTCCCCGTAAATGCAAGGATATTTTTTACAATATATTTTCACAAATTTAAAAGATAGAGCAGATAAAAATCATAAAATAATCAGAAAATGATAAAATAAAATCATGAATTTAATGGAGCAAAACCATAGGAAATTGAAATCATCTATCGTGTTGTCTGCAACAAGGTAGTCTACATCATCCAATAATGTGTACCTAGCTTAATCCTGGTAGGTTTTCACCAAAGCATCATCATTTGCATCAATCTACAAATACAAATTATTTGAGATTAGTCCTTATCAGACTAGTATTCGATCTTTAGATCCTGAGGTTCTGTCGATTTCTCGAAATCTCTCACTTCACTACTTGTCCATCTCAAGGCAAATTCATTGCTTGTCCATAACCGTGAATTATTTTTACCAAAGTATATGCAAATTTATTCTTTTTATCACCTGTCTATGGGTAATTAATAAATGGACTGCGTTATGATTCGTTGAATCATTTATTAGTGGGCAGTGGAACCCCTAGTATGTAACTTGTTGGGGTGGTCAGGTTTCCATTGCATATGATATCAGATTAAGGTTAATAACAAATATCAGTTGGCATTATCGCGCCGTATAGATAGCATTAACCGCAAGACCTATTATGCGATAGGCGAGTTAAGTAGCTCTTTCTGACTGAAATGTCTCCTAGGAATGTATGGATTATAACGCCTGGGGAAGTGATATATCCCTCACCTAGGGGAGCATGAAACCCTGAATTCTCGCTCAGGGAGGTGTTATGTCTCCTAATCTTTAAAAAAAAACACTACAATGACGTGGTGGGTAGTCAGTACTGGACCGACTATGCAGTGGAGATATGGTGCATGAGAAGGATGAAATGATTCGGAACCTTAGACTTAGCCACACACCGATGGGATTATATGAGTTTCGCACCCGGCATGAAGGCTAACTACCACTTGTGAGTATAGTAGCGCACCTCTACATAGTGTATTGAAGTATGGCATTATCACTTCCTGTTCGGGGCATGAACTACAGACGCAGTGGGAAAAGAACCATCGGAGGTTCTAACAACTCGTGAAGCCATCTAAACATAGAATATTACTTAAATCTTGACTTTTATCCAGAAATGTGATTGGAGAATGCATTACTTCCTTGAGGACTAATGTCATAGTAGAAGTAGTTGATATCAAACATGTTGCTATTTATGAACTTGTTGAGTACCTTCTGTACTCATTCTCTACATAAATTTTTTTCTTAGAATCTTAGTCGGTAGAATTCGAGTGCGAAGAAGCCGAAGTCCAGGAAGGAAAACAAGAACATGATCTGTCGGGAGGAATCGAGGGATTGATTTCTACCTTGACTACGGAGAGCAGGACGATGTAGAGATAGAGCAAGAGTAGAATAATATAGTAGATAGAAATAAACGTAGTAATAATAAAACTCTGTTTATATGGCTTTCAGTCTTTTACTTACCGTTTTATGTTTCAGTTATTACTTTTATCTGAACATATATTTTTGTACTCCAGCTAAGGTTGGAAACTCTTATAAAAATTGGAGTTTATAATAATATAGTTATTGATCCATCAATGCTTCTATTGTACTATTCTAATAGATGTAATATTAATGAGAGGAAGCTTCATTGTATTATATTGAAGACCAACACACTACACCATATAGTGATATACAGAATCGTTTCACAAGGCATGACAAAGTTTTGGAAACCATCTACATAAGGATCAAGTTTTTGTTCCTGACCATAGGATACACTTTGCACAAACCAAACATACTATATGCCATATATATCAATCTACGGATACCGCCTATCGCTCCCCGTGTGGACCAACCTAATAACTGAAGGGGTACGTCACGAGCTTGAATTTGAAGGAAAACGAGTAAGCTCTCCGATGGAAAAATAACAACCTTACGTGTTGGCTGGTCCAACAGAAAAATGACAGCCTTCCGTGTTGGTTGAGTTGGCTAGTACGTTTAAGTTTCTATTGGAGCATATTTTTATTTCATTTTGTCGTTGTTTCTTATTTTATTTAGTTGCTGTTTCATTTGTTCTACTAATACTATTTAAATTGATCGATTAGCATGTTTGATTAACTCCACTAACTGTTTTCATTTGTTGTACAAATAGCTTTTAGCTTGTTCTGCAAGTATGTTTGATTTATTGCACAAATGGTATTGAATTGTTCTACTAGTGTTGTCATTGTCCTGCTAAAAACCTTGGATGGTTCCATGAGAGCACCTCCTGATTTGTTACGCTGTTATTTTTTCCGCTAGTAGCTATGACCTATGAGTTGTTTTGATCAACCCATTTGTTATTTTATTCCGCTAACAGTTATGAATTATTCCAGGAGCACTTCTGAATTTTCTCCGCAAAATTTTTCCTTTTCGTTCTACTAACATCCAAGAAATTTTTTATGACTTGATTGTTCCGCTATTTTTTTGTTCCACTACTAATGTTGAAGCGTTCACCGAGCACTTTTGATTGGTTGAACCAGTCTTTTCATTTTCTGTTCCACTTACAGTTGATGTACTTTCAATTTATTCTCCGAGTTTATTTATCCATTCCATACACAGTGGGTTTTGTTTCGAAAATCTCATCGTGACAAAACATGATGGTTTCAACGGAGGTTTAAAAATTGTGCAATTTTCAATTTTACAAGATAGGCCGGAGCGCTGTTCTGCACGTTGTGGGCCTTGGAGGGATTGGCGCGAGAAGGAACAAGGAAAGAAAAGCTCGCGGCCTCCTTCTTGTGGGCCGCGGGGTCCTCGTCGGCGGAGCGGGGCATAGCAGCTCGCCACCGCCATCCAGGCTCGTAAACCCTAACACCTCCCCTGCCGCCGCACAAGAGCCATCCCAGTACCCTTCCTCCTCCTCTCTCCCCACCGGCTCTCTCCTCCCCATCCCCACCAGCGGCGGCGGCGGCGGCGGCGGCGGCGGAGGCAAGATGGTGAAGAAGAGTAAGAAGAGCAAGAGCAAGCGCGTCACGCTGAAGCAGAAGCACAAGGTGCTGCGCAAGGTGAAGGAGCACCACCGCAAGAAGCGCAAGGAGGCCAGGAAGGACGGCAAGAACCACAAGAGCAAGGTCGAGAAGGACCCGGGGATCCCCAACGAGTGGCCCTTCAAGGAGCAGGAGCTTAAGGCGCTCGAGGTCCGACGCGCGCAGGCGCTCCAGGAGCTCGAGCTCAAGAAGGAGGCGCGCAAGGAGAGGGTAAGCGCCTGTTCCTCTCTGGTTCCTACCTTGCTATTTCTTAGTATTCGGAGACACGTCCATACTAGATTGTTAGTGTCCGATTTATAGCCGAATTCACCTCCTGTTGTTATATGTCAGTGTGCAAAATTTCATATGTATTTTTCTCTTTGTGCTAATTGAATAATGATCAAATATTGTGGCCTCTTATTTTCAGGCTAGGAAGAGAAAGCTCGGATTGCCTGAGGATGAAGACATCGCTAATTTGGCGTCTGCAGCTTCTGCACAAGGCACTGAGTTTGCAGAGAAGGATGCAGCAAAGGAGAACGCTTCTTCAGCAGTGCCTAAGAGCAATGGTGAGTGTCTTCTTTCCCGTTGCTGATTTTTTTTATTGCCTTACTGTTTGCAGATACATTAATCATTAAAGTTGCTGAATATGTCTCTAGATCATTCAGAGAGGGCCTTCTACAAGGAGCTGGTTAAAGTTATCGAAGCTTCCGATGTGATTCTTGAGGTCCTTGATGCAAGGGATCCGCTAGGCACTCGTTGCATTGACATGGAAAAGATGGTTAGGAAGGCTGATCCAACTAAACGGATCGTGCTACTTCTCAATAAGATAGGTATAATGGAACTTCTTGTTGACTTTAGAGTTAATTCATATGATCTTTCCTATCATTCTGCATCTCAACATCAGTTTTTGTGGATTCTAGATCTTGTTCCCAAGGAGTCGGTAGAGAAGTGGCTTGCGTATCTAAGGGAGGAAATGCCAACTGTTGCATTCAAGTGCAATACCCAAGAGCAGAGGACCAAGCTAGGATGGAAGTCATCAAAGATTGATAAAACAAGCAATATCCCACAAAATAGTGATTGTCTTGGTGCTGAAAATCTGATTAAATTACTCAAGAATTATTCCAGGAGTCATGAGGTAACTGATCTCGATGTCTTTAATAGATAATCAGAGACCGTCTGTGTTTACGTATATGTTTCTAGGTTTCATCAGCAGTTTCACTGGTTGGTTGTTGTTATGTCTTTTAATTTTCTTGTTTACATAAGCTATAACCCTTGAAAGTTGCATCCTCTTTTAACATCTTATATGCTCCACCTGACTTCATGCTGTTGGATTTCCGTCCCTTCTCTTCCTTCTTTGTTCTGTTTCATGCAAGCCATATTAGCATTGACAGTCTCAGTTACTAAACTATTTTTTATTTTCATGTACAAGCTACCTAAATTTGCCATCTGGACATAGTTGAATCTGACTGTTTCAACTATTTTTTATTTTCATATGCATGTAGAATTGTATTTTCTTTTCTGTTCTGCTTTTGGCTATTTAGATAAATTTTGTTATTGGTGTGCTTGCAGCTCAAACTGGCAATTACTGTGGGTATTGTTGGGCTTCCTAATGTTGGCAAAAGCAGTCTAATCAACAGCTTGAAGAGGTCCCGTGTGGTTAATGTCGGTTCCACTCCAGGGGTTACTAGATCAATGCAAGAAGTTCAGTTAGACAGGAAGGTGAAGCTGTTGGATTGTCCTGGTGTTGTGATGCTCAAATCTTCCAACATTGGTGTGTCTATAGCCCTTCGTAACTGCAAAAGAGTTGAGAAGATGGATGATCTAATCAGTCCGGGTAAGTGCTGTCTTGCATTTTCTCGTCATCATTCCAGATAGCTCAGTTGAAAATTGTCAATCATTCCAGTTATGGTTATTCTCTTGGTTCACTATGTAGGTACTATTTTATCTGACAATAAGCTAGTATGATAATGTGGGTGACATGACTTATTCCATATTTTTTCTTTATTGTAATGCTTTCAGTTAAGGAAATCCTCAATCTTTGCCCACATGAGAAATTGCTGTCTCTGTACAAGATCCCAAGCTTTACTTCAGTCGATGATTTCCTTCACAAAGTTGCCACACTCTGGGGGAAATTGAAAAAGGGTGGTATAGTGGATGTTGAAGCTGTTGCAAAAATTGTGCTTCATGACTGGAATGAGGGTACAATAAATAAGTTCTCCCTTATCAACTTTGTTAAATCTTTATTTATTTCTGAGTCACCTGACCATCTTGTTATTAGGCAAAATACCCTATTATACACTGCCACCCAAAAGGGATGCTGTGGAGGACTCCAATGCAGTAATTATTTCTGAAGACGGGAAAGAATTTAATGTTGATGAAATTTACAAAGCTGAGTCGTCATATATTAGTGGTCTGAAATCTATGGCGGATTTCAGTCATATTGAGATTCCATCGAATGCCCCACCAGAGATCGATGAAGAGATGCTTGAGGTATTTTTTACTACTGATTTTCCTTGAATCCAGTTCCAAGTTTTAACACTGCAATACCATTATTGTAGAGTCATCTTACTGTTAATCTTACGCTTTAGTCAGTATATCTTCTTACTGGGCCATGTTCTTGATGATTTTGATCATCAGATGCATCCGTCATTGTTTCTTGTGTGTTCATGTGGTTACTGGGGTGGTTTTAGCTTCTTATGTTAGGTCCACTTTTTACGGTCATTCTATCTGATCTACGTAACTTCCGAGTCCTTGTTTTGCATTCTGCTTGATTCTATTAGTAGTCCTTGTAAGGAAGGTAGTTATAAACTGGAGACCTGTCAAATGCATGTTCTTTTTGGAGGACAGAGAACAGTTTTTTGAGCAGAAAAGCACTGTCCAAAGACTTCGACCACACAGTACATATGGAAATAATTGTTGGCAATGTGCTTGCCTATTGCTTATGTGTTAGGAAGCTCCAGTTAACTTGCATTTGGCATTCACGATACGTAATATCGTGCAACTAGATAAATCTTGTCTTGCACTGAACAGGATGGCACGAGGCAGAGTGGACCTGTCCAGGAAAAGCGCGATGAGTCAATGTCTGACGTGAACGACCGTGAAGGAAGTAAGATGAACAGTGGTAGCACGCAACATGACAAGTTGTACACAGCCGAGGGTATACTTGATCCTCGCAAGAAAAAGGCAGAGAAGAAACGACGCAAGGGAAACAAGTTCAGTGTGCTGAATGACATGGATGCAGATTATGACTTCAAGGTGGATTATCAAATGAAGGATGCGCCTGCAGATGATGAAGATGACGGCAAAGGTGGAGATGAACCCAAGGAGAGTGAGCCTATGACTGGTGTCGATGATGCATGAGATAACTTGGCAGATTGAGAATGTGAAATAGATCATATTAATACGATGCGTAATGCCTAATGGACTGCCAACAATGGGCAAGAGGGTTGGAATTTTTGTATGCCCTTAGTTGAATGAGAGAAGATAATGAATGCTCCTTGTTTCTTTTCTGCATTTTTCTTGATAGTTACACATTTACGCTTTTCAAGAAAATTATAACTTACAACCGTCATAGAGAAAAGCAGAGAAGAAACTGCCAACAATGGGCCAGTTGGATGCAGTACGGCTGTTTTGTGTAATATGTTAAAAGCAGTCCTCTCAGCAGGAAAATGAAGGAGCATTTTAGGTTCCAGAAGTTCTGTAACTCCATGCGTTCAGTGATTAAGTTCGCCTAAACAGTGTAACGGTCATGTTACTGCATACTACTGTGGCATAGAAGGACTGAGCTCAAGAAGATTTGGTAAACGTGCGCAATACACATACAGATGTGATCTACACTCCGGACCATGCAAGTCATGCAAGAGCACCAAATGTTCGTTTCTAGGCTGGTCTGCCCTTAAATGAAGATTTAAATCAATGAGGGTATCTCTTCACATCTGAAAACATCCCTTAGGTGAAGACAGCGCATGTTCAAACAGATTGAGGCCACTATACACCACACCTCAAAGTGAGTAACCAAATTAAAGTAGAAACCATTAAGGTCAAGTTTGAAAGCTCAACGCTATTCGAAATATACACTTCTTAAACCCCAGGAAGTTTATCCCCGACGCCTTTGTTTCTCTCGGTACCTTTCATGTTTCTCCTAAAACAGTCATTTCCATTTAAACGTGCATATATACAGGCAATTTGCTCGCAATTTAACAAAAACTCCTTGAGGCGCTCTTAACTACAAATCTCCTTGATGAGGCATCGGTTTGCTATCAACCTCAATCTCGAGAAGGCGCTTAACAGGTTGCCTGCATATGGGGCATTTGTTGGTCTGGAACCTTAGAAGTTGAGCACAGTCCCTGCACAGGCACTGAAAAAAGAGCACGAGACATTAATTTTCACTGTTTTTCTTGAAATCAAATGTATCGACAAAGTTCAATGATATACGTGCCATAGCATCTCTCCAGCATTATTCCTACCACCCCTGATGCATTCTATTTGTGGATTTAGCATTGAGGGATAAAAAAAAATGAAATACCACAGAAGATTAGAGCTATTTATTCAGTGTCTTTCCATCATCGTCAAAGTTGACTAATGTTGTATTGCATCAACAGTCCCACCAGTGCAAAATGAATTATTCTATAAAATTTCCTATATGAAACAGTAGGCTAATATTTGTAGCTGGATAAGATGAGGAAAAGAAAAAGAAAAAACGTTGAGCATACAACGAGCCATTCAAAAGTACAAAAGGTTATTGTCTTTGCTTCAATACAAAGGAACAGTTTGCAGTTGTTGTGTTGTGTTGTGCTATAGAATCTAGTTAGGGAAATCTTAACTAAATTCCAGTTAATTTTTTTTGTTGCATCTAAAAAAGATTCTTTGAACTAACTGTTACATCCAAAATAGAAATAATAAGTGCTTTTGAAAAGTCACCGCAACAGAGCAAAGGGAAAGAAGTGACAAACAGTACTAAGAAAAAGAAGGTTTGTGTGTCCGTTAGTAGTGTAGTGGTTGCAAATCAGGCCTTGATGTGGGTTCATTTAATGAGAGCATGTAAACACTAGTCGGCAAAGAATCTTTTCCTACATTGCATAAGTCAAGAAATTAGGAAGAGGTGACAATGGATATTACAATGACTAGCTTAATAGCGAGAATGAGTGAACTTTTGTGAAAAGAAAAAAAGAAAGTTACTGTAGTTATTTTTAATGGTTAAACTGGACGTGACGAACGCACATGCGGCCCGTTAACATAAATCCCCTACTCCCTTTCTCCTAATTGTTCTGCTTCTTCCTCTTTCTGTCCTACAATGGCACCAACACCAAACTCCTACAGCAATAGGAACCACATGCACCTTCCTCTGCTCTCTTAAACGCCTGATCCATTATAAAGCAAATCAATATCCCTTCTATTCTTGCCAAGTCTATTTCCATCATAATATATCTTTAAACAGACATACAGTTTTCAATTTTTTCATGTAAAACCAGTTTCAACAACCATAAGTCTTATGGCCACATCTGTTCATCTAAAGAATATTCAGTAGGAAAGGATAACTTACCATATGCCTGCATGGAAGTACAGTTGTATCTCTCGGTTCTGAAAGGCAAATCACACATTCTTTCCCATAATCATCCTCATGAACATTCCTGTCAGCTGTGTTCCCAATACCATATATCTCCTGCAAGACATATCTAGTTCCATTTACCCAGAGGATCTGCTGCACAACACGAATCCCATATTCAGCGTTGTCTCTCTTCGTAAATACAGCAAATTTAACCAGAGATTTTGATTCTTCAGCATTGTGTCCCCTTTCTAATTCTTGATTACTTGACACATCCACTTCCACTTTCAATGCAATAGGAAATACGCCACCTTCCCCAACCTTAGTTAGCTCAGATTCGTCAAACATAGAGACATCGATTCCTGTTCCACTTGGTTGCTTGAATTCCTGACCTTGACCTTCCTTAAATGTTACCGTCACAGGTTGGAGCAAGTTTTCCTTGGTAGCCTTCAGACTAAACTCATCATCTTCTTGTGCAAAGAAGTAAATAGTTATGCTGTTTACAGGGTCAGATGTTAAAAATCAGTATTTTAGTTAAATGTAACATGCGAGTCTTACCAAAAGTTAAAAAGAGGCTGCACAAGAGAGAGGTATGAAGCATAGATATTATTGAACACTATGGAACATATTAAGGATATAAAATGAGATAGCCCAAACTGAAAAAGGGACAAAGTCAGACAGGAATTAGGACAATCTCACTAAGTATGAGTTGGCGATGGTAACATTACAAAAGAAAGCACACACCCAAAAAACACCAAAACTCTATTGAGCCTCGAGTATATTGAGTTGAACTTCACCACCTAAACGAATATAACTAACCTAAAATAATATATTTCTAAAACTACTTTTGTTAATTCCTTCGACATTCATTTTTCCACAAGCAACACCAAGCCGTGCACGGCTGCACAAAATATATGGTAATAAAACAAAGATGTCCATACTTCACCAAGACAAGTACATAAGTGCACCCCAAATCTGTTTGAATAGGTGTCTGGTCCTACGGTTGCTTGGACTCTAACCTGAAGTATTCGGACAATTGATACAAAATGGCCAAATTTTGTTCAGATGGACACAGAAGCACATAATCAAAAAAGCGTCATGGCTCCAACGATGTTTGTCCAGGATGAGGTCTCCGGCAGAAATTCTACATCAGTACGCCAATCTCGCGATCTAAAGAGCCCAATGATCGGCTACCAGCCTAACACAAGTCCATAACGACATTCTCATACCTGCATCTAATCAACAAACCAGGATTTCTTCTCGCACAAAAAAGAAGAAGAAATAAACCGAGATTTCGAGAACAAGGAGAGAGCGAGACGTGGGGAGAGGGGAGAGAAGGAGCGGGACCTTCCGGGGGCGTCGGCGTCCAAGGAGAAGGCGAGGAGTAGGCGGCGGCCGTCGTCGTCGGGCTCCAGCCGCAGGGTCTCCCCCTTGATGTTAACGCCGGCGTGCACTGCCACGGCCCTGTGCCGCTCCACCTGCGCAGGAACTGGCACCGGCGGCGGCGCCGCGGCTCCCGGCGGCCAAGTAGGGTAGCGGTGGTAGTACGGCGGCGGCACGCCATGTCCACTGCCGTCAAGATGAGGCCACAGCGGCGCCGGAGCACGAGGGTTGGTGCCGCCGCTGCTTCCGGTGTTGCCCATTGGTGTGCGTCGTCGCCTTTGTGCTGCGGTTTTTAGGTTTCGTTTCTCTCGCTTGACTTCGCCGAGTTTGGTTGGACTGGGAATTTGCCTCGGGCCTATTTGATGGAACCCAACTAAATGGTTTGTATTGGAGTAGTTTTAAATAGTGAGTTTTGTAGTATAATTTTAGCTATTTAAAAAGCTATTTTCTCTAGTTTTTTATAATATGCTCAAATTTAGAGGTCCATTTTTCAAAAATGATTTGGATAATTCAAAGTTGTACGTTCACTTCCTCACAGCCACAACAGTTTTTCTAAACAACCAGTCAACAGCAGATTTGTCAACAACCATAGCCCAACACATGCCCTTAGAGTGGTCCTACGGGCTAAGGTTTGGGTCAAAATGGTAATGGCGGAAAGCCAGCAGAAGCTTGGATCTAGCTTTTCAAATTATGAATTTGATGAAATATTGGTTTAGGCCTACTTGGACGAAGGATTTTAAATTTTTTATAAGATTCTAGTCCATAGAATTTTTCCCTGTGGAGCCTATTTGGATAAAAGAAAAGACCACAAAGTTTACAAGGGTTGATTTCCTAGACCTAACCATAGTATTCCTAGCAAAAGGTTAGGGTCTCTGTGATTCAAAAAAATTTCAAATGTATTTTTCGTTGGATTGTAATCCTTAGAAATCTTTCCTATTTTGATTGTCTGATTTGTAGAATTGCGGACTATAGAAATTTTTTACATATCTCTTTGCACTGTATTTCATAGAAAATTTTCATAAAGTCTATCTTCTTGAAAAGATTCATATGTTTCTTCTATAGTGTAATAAAACTCCCTTTGGTGCAAATTTATGTAATATTCAAAATACATGCTATTGTAGGCTTACATTCTCGGAATCATGCGAATCAAAGAGGGTCTTAGACTTTTTAAATCTTTTTCTTTATGTCTATACCAACTATGGCTCGAGCTTAATAAAAAAATTCTTGGTACAACCAAATAATTGTTGTTACTTATTTCTATGTTTTAGGTTCTTGTGGTATTTAACATATCCTAAGATCTAATTTATGCGCTTGTTCTGTTTCTATGTTTTCAACTTCTGCTTTCTAAGGGTGTCTTTAGTTTTAGAATTGGATTAGAAAAATGATAGAGTTGGTCGAGACTTGCTGGAGGGGGCGCCGGCGGTCAAATGTTTTTCCGAAGTGTATAACTTTCTTCACACATAGCCTTCATGTTCCGTGGCAACTGGCAACACACGGGAATTCCACACCTACCCTTGCTACTTTATACATTGTGTTGCCTTTTCACCGTTGATTATGTGATTCTTGTGAATTGATCAACGGTCCGATGACTAGAATGTAGTCACGTTAAAGTACACTGTTGTAACGACGGGCCAAAGTTGGTTTTTTCCATAAAACTCGATGGTCTTTATGATCGGTTGCTACCGGGCTACCGCCTCCGTGCACGCCATGGCAGGCGCCGCGCCCTCCGCCTCCGCCTCCGTGCGCCAGATGTCCCACACGCCATTCATGGAGCACCTCCGCCGCTCCGCCCGCGACGGCGAGGCCCTCCACTCCTGGGCGCTCAAGTCCGGCGCTGCCTCCCACGCGCCCGTCTCCAACTTCCTCATCACCTTTTACTCCTCCCTCCCGCGCCCCCCTCCTCCCCGCGGCCTTCGCCGTCTTCGCGGACATCCCCGGCACCGCCCGCGACGTTGCCTCCTGGAACTCCCTCCTCAACCCGCTCTCCCACCACCGCCCCCTCGCCGCGCTCTCCCACTTCCGCTCCATGCTCTCCTCCACCACTGTCGTGCCGTCCCCGCACTCCTTCGCCGTCGCCTTCACCGCCGCTGCTCGCGCGCGCTCCGCGTCCGCCGGAGCCGCAGCCCACGCTGTCGCTTGCAAGCTCCCCTCGGCCAGCTCCAATGTATTTGTATCCACCGCTCTGCTCAACATGTACTGCAAGCTGGACCTTGCTGCCGCTGCCCGGAGGGTGTTCGACGAAATGCCGCGTCGAAACGAGGTGTCCTGGGCCGCCATGGTGTCGGGGTATGCTGCTGGAAAGAGCTCTGAGGAGGCCTTTGAGCTCTTCCAGCTGATGCTTGTCGAGTGCCCGTTGCAGAAAAATGAGTTTGTGGCCACAGCGGTTCTCAGTGCGGTTAGTGTGCCATTGGGCTTGCCGATGGGGGTGCAGTTGCATGGGTTGGTTGTGAAGGATGGGCTGGTAGGGTTTATATCAGTTGAAAATTCACTTGTCACAATGTATGCAAAGGCTGAATGTATGGATGCAGCGTTCCATGTGTTTGAGTCATCTAAGGAGAGGAACTCAATCACGTGATCTGCGATGATCACCGGGTATGCACAGAATGCGAATGCAGAAAGTGCAGTTAGGATGTTCTCACAGATGCATGCTGCAGGGTTCTCACCAACTAAGTTCACTTTTGTTGGGGTGCTCAATGCGTGTAGTGATGTGGGAGCATTGACAGAAGGGAAGCAGGCACATGGTTTGATGGTGAAGCTTGGGTTTGAGGTGCAGGTGTATGTGAAGAGCGCACTTGTGGACATGTATGCCAAGTGCGGCTGCATCGGTGATGCGAAGGAAGGGTTTGATCAGTTTTATGAGCTTGACGTTGTGCTTTGGACGGCGATGGTTGCTGGGCATGTGCAGAATGGGGAGCACGAGTAGGCCCTGATGTTTTATGCCAGGATGGACAAGGAGGGCATCATTCCCACTAACTTGACTATAGCTAGTGTTCTTAGAGCATATGCTGGCCTTGCTGCATTGGAGCCAGGTAAACAATTGCACACGCAAATCCTGAAGTTTGGGTTTGGTTTGGGGGCTTCTGTCGGAAGTGCCTTGTCTACAATGTATTCAAAGTGTGGAAACCTTGAAGATAGCATGGATGTATTCAAAAGGATGCCTCATAGGGATGTTATTGCATGGAACTGCATCATTTCTGGCTTTTCTCAAAATGGGTGTGGAAATGGCGCACTGGAACTGTTTGAGGAGATGAAGCTAGAGGGTACTGCTCCTGATCATATAACCTTCATTAATATATTATGTGCTTGTAGTCACATGGGCCTAGTTGACAGAGGATGGATTTACTTTAGATCAATGACCAAAGATTATGGTTTGATTCCTAGGCTGGATCACTATGCTTGCATGGTTGATATTCTTAGTCGAGCAGGGATGCTAAATGAAGCAAAAGATTTCATAGAGTCAATTACTATTGACCATGGAACATGCTTGTGGCGTACAGTACTAGGAGCATGTCGCAGTTTACGGGATTTTGATGTCGGAGTATATGCAGGTGAGCGGCTGACGGAATTAGGTAGTGGGGACTCCTCAGCATATATACTGTTGTCAAACATCTATGCTGCCCAGAGAAAATGGAATGATGTTGAGCGGGTGAGAAGTTTGATGAAACTTCGGGGAGTAAGCAAAGAGCCTGGATGCAGCTGGGTTGAGCTTAATAGCCGAGTTCATGTATTTGTTGTTGGGGAACAGCAGCATCCTGAGACGGAAAATATAAACACAGAGTTGAGAAGGCTTGCTAAACACATGAAGGATGAAGGGTACCATCCAACATCTAAATTTTCATGGGATGAAGAACTGGATGCATTAGGGGAATCTCATGAAGAAGATCAATTGGAATTGATATCAGCAGTTCATAGCTGACTTCTCAAACGACAAGAACAGTAAGTACTTCTCCTGTTTCTACTATGTAACAGCCCAATTTTTGATATTGTTTGTGATGACCCATTTCTTAACACACGAGTCCAATACTGATCATTGTGTATAAAGAGATTTCTCACTCAACACATGCATGCATTTGGATCATTTAGAAATGACTCCGATTAAAAACCCAAGAACATGTTCCGATATCAACTTAAGAGTAGACCTGTGAACCCAATCCCAATCGAACTCCAATCCAATAATTATATAAGTTCTACAAATTTGACGGGAGTTCCCTAAAGAAATTCTCAAGTCATTGGAACTCGTTTGTTTATTTGACCAAGCAATTTCTCAAGAACATTTTCTTTCGGACAGAAACGGGAGATGGTAATTAAGTCGACTTCCTCTCCTTCAAACTTCATGAAATGCCATGTTGAGGTGTTATTCCTGTATTCAAACTTAAACATAAACTTTGGAAAATACTTGGAACTTACTTGAACTCTCCTAGGCTGAACTTGAGTTGTTTTACTTTTACAATTAGTAGATAGTCTAAAAGACATTGTATTTGCCTATCAAAATTTCTGGATCATACATATACTCTAAGGTTCATCCCTGGATTTGTGTAAATGATGGAGATTTTTCATGCATTCAACGTTAATCTAAAACAGAGAAATAAAACAAGTAGAAGAGAGACAAAATAAAGAAATGATCTTACCTGTGCGGGAGCCGCAGTCAGGTCTCCATCTCCCCGTAGCCGCTCCACCGGCCTCCCTTTTCTCCCCTATTCCCCATTTTCTTTCTCCTGCCGATCTCTCCAAGGTAGCACACCCCTTTTTGCTTTTCTTCTTCTTCGAGTTCTCCAAAGCCCCCATGCCACCTCCGCTATTCCTCCACAAATCAGCCCCGCCCTTCCTCCGAGCGCCGTCCTCGCCGGCCCACCGCGCGCCCCCGAGCTCCCCTCGGTTTCTTCCCCGGAGCGCCGCGCCGCCTCTTAGCTCGCCGAAGACCCCGCCCACGGCGCCTCCTCGTCTACCAGCGCGCCGTCCTCGCCGGCTTCTTCCCCCACGTCGGCGTCGGACCACGCCGCCACCTCGCAGGTCACCGCTCCACCGCTGCCGCGTCGCTTTCTTCCCTACCGCCTGTCACCCTCGGGCCTCTCTGTTGCAGGTGCCCCGTGCTCTGCCTCGTCACCAAACCGGAGCGCCATCACCCCCGGCGCCTTTCTCAAGTCCGGCGCGCCAAGCTCCGCCTCCCTCTTCTCAACCCAAGCGCCACCGAGCTCCAGCCCCGCCAGCGTCGACCTCAGCACCGGCAGCAGCACCATCTCATCGCCGGCGACCACGGCAGCTCCCTTCACCGCCCCAATCGAGCACCCCGTGACGACCTCGTCTTCTCCGGCAACGTAAGCTACGCCCACTAAAGCTTGCTCCTCCAACGCCCTGTATTTCCTCCTTTCTCCCCGCTGGTGTTTCCCCGTGATTGCTCACCACCGATCAGACCGGTATAACCGGCGAGAGCTAGGTTCATTAATCAGTGGGTAAGCTGTGATGACGGTCAATCAAAGTGAACCTTGTCCAAATTGTGTTCAATTAAAAAGAGTATCAATGTTCACTAATTACTTGTTGGATGAATATACACCCGTACAACTGATGATTGTGCTGTCTAGATTGTTAGAAGGAGTTAGCTGAATTAACAACAAGTGATTAAAATAACTGTTGTTCACTAATGTCAGATAAGACCAGTTAGTTGTTGAACTTCGACATATTGAGACTTACTGAGTTCATGTCAACTGGGTTAAAAGATCAAGTTAATTATTGTTAAAGCAAAACAGTGGCGAGGAAAGACAGAGTTAGTTAGAAGTTAGTCCTTGGTTAGTAAACTTAAAACACTAGTAATCTTTGGCAGCTGACCCTACCCGAGCTAAATGGCAATTAGGCTGACAAATAATCAATGTGCCGAGTAAGGTTCATTGGCTGAACAATGTATATAGCTCTGATAGCTCTTTTGCATATGAACTCGATTGAGATCCAAGTTAACAAAACCTTAATACCTGTGATGATTACTCAACCAATGAACTGATCAATGCTAGTTGTACTAATGCCTGATAGACCGACAGTCATCTCAATAAACTGAGTTCCAGGACCTCTGATCTCAATAACCAGAATTGTTAGCCGGCAGTAACTACTAAAATTAAAATGTTGTAATATGTGGACCTGACGTGTATGTCCCCTTGTAAATGGCTAAGTAGGTGCTAATTAGAATAGTCAAATCCCTCTTTTCCTTTTCAATTCAGCAGCTAACGATGCCATGTAACTAAGATCAGTCCGTGCCTTGTGTCTCTGACCTATAGGACTGATGTGTTAGTAATTCAGCTCTGAAACATTGCTTGAGTAAAGATTTATCCAGCTAGCTGAGCTGTACTGAACACTTGACTGATAATTGAAAGACTCAGGTATACCGTGATATATTCTTGAGCTTAAGCAAGGGAAAACTGAGCCCTAGTTGAAACCTCACCTGTCAGTAGAATTAGCCATCGTTTAAATATGCCATGGACCATATCAGTCCCTGCATGTGAACTTCATGCCACTAAAGCGTCCAATAAACCTGCCGGGTGTCATCGACTTTTATCCCTGGGGCCTCCTTTGTCAAAACGGTCTACAGTATAGTGTGATGATATTTGCTAGCAGGGCCCGCTTATCTCACCTATGAAAATAATTCACCAGCTCGTATAACAAGAAAACTAGGTGTTACAGATGGAGCTAATTCTCAGATCATCTCAACATAATAACCTAATCCGATTCTTTAAATAATAACCTTGACCATATGGTAGATACATCAACTGGGGGATAATAAAATGGTTATTAACTAACCCCTAAGTCCTACATGCTATGGTTCAACCATAAACTCGATTAGTTACATGTTGTAGGGTTGCATAGGGCTGAAAGTTTCCTAGTTCAATTCAATGTCCTTCTCATGGTTATCATGAGATGGAACTAAAATAAAATCTGAAGGTGCCGTCGCTAGCTTCGCTAGCTTCGTTTTAAGTGGTCATTTACCTTTTTCTGATAAATCAGTTATGAGATATGGCCAACATTACTGCTGCTGTCCAGATTCCGTTAAATTACAATATGCATCTTCAGTTAATTGAAGTAACCATCATTGCATATATGTTGTATAATCATGTTGATGGCCATGGCATCTTAATGTATAACTTATGTCATCTCTAAATAAGTAGAATCTGAAATTCTATACTTAGCACCTTATACCAATCCAGTAGAATTTAACTTGCACATTTAAATTGTCATGTGTATATCATACATGATATTACTCAGTGAATCCAAACTTTATTAATATGAATTATTACTAATCTATCAAACCTGCATCTTTAATATTTATTTTATGATTATCACATCTACTTTAGTTGCATATCTCAAAGCATGAGGGCATCAGTGTTAAAAGCTTAGTCATATTAAGGTTATAATACAAGTAAAACTACATTGAAATGCAGGAGTACTAGCATACTTATGTTAACTCGATACTTCCTTTTTATCATATTTGCATTCCATGCATCTTTTGCTATTTTCGAATTAGCTTCTTAGGCTTACCTTTCTCTTTTGGAGGTTATTTGCTCCTTACCGCTGTTTCAAACATTCTGGAATTCTTGCTGTCACGGGCCCAGGGATTACATACGATGAGGGGAACGGATAATCGCCAAGGACCGAGAAACCAGTCGGCCTAGTGGCACGGTACCTGCGCCATGAACACCGAGGCAGAGTGGTCCGACACCTGACCAACGCATCATACGCTTACCAGACGTCGTATGCCTACACTATTGGTCAAGCCGGCCGGAAGCGATTAAACTTCTCAAAACCACATACAATTTCCTGATCCGATAAAGAACTGACGCTTCTCTTGAGTCACTAAGCAAAGTAGTTCCGGAGGAGCCCGACCGAGGCGTCACTTCTTTACGATCGATTTCATATATTTCAAACATACACACACTGTATATGGATCGATTACAGATAACAACTTCATATCACAGTTCGAACTCTAAAAGGAGCTATTCAGATACATAGTACATCTCTTACCCGAGGAAGGTTGTATCACACACAAACATGACCTAAATGTCATTTACATGCCATTAAACTTCAAAAACAGCAGCAAACCAAAATGTAAAACTCTAAGATGGCAGCCCTACGATCTCCATATGAACATACAAGACCCACAAAGTTCGACTGTGAAGGATAAACTAAAACCTAAACATCGTTATTGACGTTCTCTGCGTCGTAGTACTCACCGATGCTGGGATCACCTGCAACTAAGGGTGAAAATGGTTCGGATAGTTCCCGACCGACCGACCGACCGGACTGTCTCGGACGGTATTCGGATAGAAATTCGGATAATTTTTGGATACGGATACGGATTCGGATAGTGATTTTCGGATACGAATACGGATATGGTTTCAGTAATATCCGTCCGTATCCGAAATTATCCGAAATGTGATCGGATAGTATTTCGGATGGTTCCCGGATAGTATCTCGGATAGTTTCAGGATAGTATCTCGGACGGTTCCCGGATAGTATCTCGGATAGTTTCAGGATAGTATTTTGGATGATTTCCGGATAGTATCTCGGATAGTTTCAGGATAGTATTTCGGATAGTTTCAAGATAGTATCTGGATAACTCTCAGTCATTCATTTTTTCAGCCTAATATATCACGGGCTGGCTTCACCTAGCAAAGCAAACCAAGATACCTATGAAATGATGTTAATTTGTTATGTTTAGGTGAACTATTAATGCACTTTAATTATCAATGTAATGAGTTATGACCTACTGTATCTGTGTGGATGAGTCTGTTTACTCTGTCTACATAGTTGTGCATTCTCTTATCTCATATTATTTCTGACTTTGCATAATTATGAAATTCATGGATGTATGGTTGGTCGCCGGTAAGTTGGTCTATGTTACGTGTGTATTATATATGATTTCTATTATTGTCGCGACATCCCAGAAAATATCCGCTACCGAAGTGTATTCGCTCCGTATTCGTGACCGATAGATTTCGATTCCGTATTCGTATCCGGACACTATCCGCTCCGACTCCGTATCCGAAAAAAATATGGTTTAGGATATGGTTTGAGCACTATCCGTTCGTATCCGCTCCGATTTCACCCCTACCTGCAACAAGTTCGGAACCGAATTCCGTAAGTACTTTCGTACTTGCAAGCAACATTTGTAGGCCCATCCCAGTTCAATTTTAGCATAGATTATAATAAAGAGAGACACTAAACAATTCACAATGCCATTAATCTGTTGGAATGACATAAGCATGAATGATAAAGCAGTATCATCAAATTGCATTCCAACCATCCATACCAAGATTATTTATAGCAATAAATCTCAGATTAACAACTATGGAAATCAACCCAAATTCATCCATGCCCATCACATTTTGTCACACAAGACATTTCAATCGCGGTTGCTCCAACTGAGGCTCAACCGAAGGTGTAGTCAGGCAAGGGAACCAGAACTTGCCCGATGCGAGGGAGGAATTGAGAATGTGTAAGTTCAAGGTTGGCCGACCGTGACTTCCCACCACTCTCAATTCAAACCCCGCTATGGGTGACGGGTAAAGCCCTACGATACCGGCATCACATCAGGTTAAACCACCTGTCGATCCGTATGTAGGTGTCGATACCCCGGCTCTCACAGCTCACCATTAGGGTTTCATAGTTTATTAGTCCATTTAAAAGATCACCGTTGATCTTGCAACCAATGAACCTACTATGCTAGTGATTACGCCATCACATAACATAGCATCACTATAACAATTGCAAATCAAGTATTTCATCTCAATTACAAGCATAGCGTGAAATGAATTAAGGAATTTTAGTGAGCTTTTGTATACTTGCCTTGCTGGGTTTGTTCTAGATCACAATAGTATTCAACCTCCGAATATTCCTCACCGCTCGGTTCTACTCAAAAACCCAATCCCGGAATACCGGAATAAAGCAATAGAAGGAACTTCAATTAAAAACCAGCAAGTATAGAAATTCAAATATGCATGACATGCATGCTAATATGTAGAGAATCGCTATATGCAACTAACGTAATTGGTTTCGATCAATTTGGGGTTGTAGAATTAAAGTTATGATTTTTCTAAGTTACATATAGCATTTTTAGGGTTAATTAATTCATTCATCAAACCAAAATTATATATAACAGACAAATTCATGAACTGATGCCTTGACCACATATGTAACCCTAGATGCGGTTGGATACCAATTGCTTTCATTTGGGGTTAAGCTAGATTCTATAATTGTTATATTCATTTATTAGGGTTTACTACCTTATGCATATATGTGAATTTTTCATATGGTGGGGCATAAACTAATTGAAGTCAAGTTTCAACATGTATCAAATTATAATTACTGATGCAACATATATCCTATTTGGAGCTAGTATGATTTTTCTGGTATTCATATCACAATTTTTGAGCAAAAAGGGGTATTATGGGAATGTCACAATTTTGGAGCAGTGTATCATGAATGAAAGCTGTACCATAATATTCTACAGATTAAAAGGAGACTAACAAAAAAAGAATCACTCAATTTGGAGGTGGTATGAATTAGTTATGGATTTTCAAAGTTTAATCAAAATTTTGCATTTCTGTCCATTTCTCAGAATTCGAATTACAGCCAACACCTTCCCTACCCATGCCTCTGCTACCCACAGTCTATGACACAAGGGGCCTACGGGTCCACTGCTCTCTTAGCCCTACTCCTTCCTTCTCTGATTAGCAGGGCCCCTATGTCATATCCCCTTTCAAAAACACCGTTGATTGCATTGCCGGCTTGCCGCTGGCTCAATGTCGATGGTCCGAGCAGAGGTGGGCGCCTCAGTAGGTTTTAGGGGCGAAGGGGGCAATCTAGATATGGCATTGAGATCGAGAACTCACCTGGATCCCGTTTTCAAGGCTCAGACGTGGGGGAAGGAGGTGGAGCTGGGCGCTCAACTAGCGACGGCGGCGGCGGCGACAGGGATTCAATGCCGGAGGGCCACCGGACGATCCAAGCGGAACTGAGACATCAAGGAAAGGGAGTGAGGTTTCAGGAAGTAGAGCAGATCAGTAGGGGAGGTCTGCCCTCACCATGGGCGGTGGAATTCCCCGTCGGTGGTGGAGTGGCGGCGACGACGAGAGAATGATTTCGAGGCCCTTGCTGTGAGAAGGTCCAATTAACGCGGTGGAGAGACGCTCGGGATCTTAGCGAATTCATTTGGCAAGAAAGGAGAAGAAACGGGAGTTACCAGTGGCGAGAGCGTGGTAGAACGCCGATGCTTGTCCGCCGGACTCGGGGAAGACGACCACGGTTAGTTGGTTTTGGCGATGACCCTGCGCATGACAAGGATGGAAATGAGTTCCTTGTGAATCGGGGAAGCTCGTGCGCAGCGTTCGATGGAGGAGAAATCTCGCCAGCGTGAAGATGGGGGGGGTGATGACAAGGATGGTGGTTTAGCTCGTAGAGTGCCCCGGCGGTACTCGTTCCAGAGTGGCGGGGAGTGTGGGCGAGATCCGCGGAGCGAGCGAGGCGGGGTTGCGGATGTGGGAGGAGAAGCCAAGGAAGGAGGTTGCGACGGGTGCTGGAGAAGAAGGCCGGGGCGCGGTAGTGCACTTGGCAGAGAAGAGGCGACGCGTGGCCGGAGGTAGAGCTGTCCGTGGGCCAGGCGTGTCAGCGGAAGGAGGAAAACAAGGAGAAGGGAAAAGCGCCGAGCAGAGGAAGAAACGGGGAAAGGGAATGCGCTTTTCGGCGCAGGCGGGAAAGGAGGTGGGCCTCGGCCCAGAGAGAGAAGAGCGGTCGGAATGCGGCCTGGGAATGCATGTTGAAGTTTGTCTTTTATTCATTTTCCTATTTTTAACTCTCTAATTTGAATTCGACTTGAGAGAACTCTAATCAGTATTTTAAGGAAAATTTTTGAGCTTCACTATAGTGTCTGGGAAATACAGTGCTTGTAAAACCTTTGTGCAGCCAAAAATCGAAATAAGTCAAAAATGGTTTTCGGGTTTTCCTATTGATGGAATATGGATAAAATAAAAATTGATTTTGAATATAGCTATATCGAAGATTGTTTCCCAGAATTTTGAGAATATGTAAAGAAGTTTAGGAAGATATTTATAGTTCAGTCATGAAGTTTTACTATGTTTAGCCAGAACATCTTTCCTCAAGCAACAAATGTGTCATTTGATTTATTTTGACCATGAAGTAATATCCCAAAATTTTGGTGACCTACGCTAATTCCGAATTCATCAACTTAGAGGGAATTTTCTTAGGGCAGTACTGAACTTAGGAATAGGTTTGGAAAAGTACTTAGTTATCATTAGCTCATTTACCTTATCGCAGTTAGTTTTTAGGTCATGTGTGTAGAGGATGTAAGATTTTGAGTTCACACCCGGTTTTTACTCGACCTACATGATGACATGCGATGCAAAACTCCAACTTTATTTCTTGTTAGAACTTCGAGAGTTCTAATTAAACGATTATAAGAAACGGGTCATTACACTTGCGAATCATCACCAGCATATTATACTTCTCCTAGCAATGAGGCAAGCTCTGCAAAGCTCGATAAGGTTCCTAATTACTTATGTTATGGTTTTGAATAAGGTGTTTGCTTGATTGCAAATTGGTTGTATTGCAATTGTGATGGGCGTAATCACTAGCATGGTTAGGTTCCATTGTGCTTTGTGACCCGCGGTGATCTTTTAATTGAACTAACTAAATATGGAACCTTAATGTTGAGATGTGAGAGCCGAGGTACTGTCACCTACAGATGGATTGCTGGGCGAGGTGATCGTAAGCACCACAGTCGTTCAGTTGATGCCGGTGTCATAGGGCTTTACCCGTCACCCATGGCGGGGTTGAATTGAGGATGGTGGGAAGTCACGGTCGGCCAACCCTGTACTTACATGTTTTCAATTCACCTCTCGCGTCGGGCAAGTTCTGTTCGTCTTGCCTAACCACACAATTGGTTGAGCCTTGTTTGGTGCAACCGTAATTAAATTGCCTTGTTTGGCTTGATAGATTGAAGAGCTCTGAAAGTTTGTCTAATTTCGGATGCTCACATATTGGTTCAATAGAATTCTTGTTTGAATTACTATATGTTCAAATCTGAAATTTAACTTGGGCATGGTGGTACATATGAATATTGTATGATTCCTTATGTTCATGCCATGTTTTCATGTGTTAATGCTAAACTACATGTGTAGTATTTAATTCTTGTTCAATGACATGCTTAAGATAATTAGGATGAGCCTACAAAGCATCTTGCAAGTGCGAAAGTACTTAATGAATTCAATTCCTAAACCGTTGTAGGTGAGACTAATATAGAAGATTCCTACGTTGCTAATTTTGTGAAGAAGTGATATCCTTTTTGCAAGTTTGTCCTTCGCGGTCACATGTGTGGGTTACGTGTTTTTTAGGGAGATGGTTGGGTTGCCATCTCAAGGGTTTTCAATTTATTTTCGCTGCTGTTTTTCAGGTTTAAAAGTTGTAAACGACCTTCGAGTCATTGTTTATGCGATGTAAAACCTCCCTCGGGTAGGAGATGATTTATGTATCCAGATAACTCCTTTCTACTAGAGTTTAACCTGTGATATGAAGTTGTTACATGTGATCATCCCATATACCGTGCGTGAATGGTTGAAGTATATGGAAATGATTGTAAAGAAGTAATGTGTTCTTTCTGGTTTTACTTTGCGAAGTATTTCTGGTTGAGTGATCCGCTAGCTGAGATGCAGTGCCGGCTAGGCAGGGTGTGGACAATCGTACCAGGCTTTCGAGCGACTCACTAGCCTTGGGGCTAGGTTAGGGTGTGGGTGCGAGTGTCGGGCTCCTCCGATTTTACTTTGCTTAGTGAGTTTGAGAGCAACATTAGTTCTTTACGGGATCTTGAATTCGTTTTCAGCTTCTCTTGCGATAAGTGTGTTCTTGCCCGGCTTAACCAATCGTGAGTGCATACGACATGTGGTGATCGTATGGTGGGTTGGTTACGTGTCGGGTCGTCCCGTAGTGAAGGCATACGACGTTTTGGTAATCATATGGTGTGCTGGGCGATTTCTCGGGTATTCGGACCTCGTATCACAGTTGGAGTTGGTTATGAATTTGGGGTCCTAACATTATTAAAACATTTATTTTCAATATAGGTTTAGTGAAATTTCTGGTTAGTTTTTTAATTTGGTTTTTTCATATTAAAATATGCACCCTTGAATTTTTCTGGATTTATTGAAGCTGAATTAGTATTTTTCTGAGTCTTATTTGCTTTTCTATAATTTTTTAAAAAGAAAATTCCTTTTCTTTTCCTTCCGAGCCGCCTGGGCCGAAACCTTAGCCGACCCAATTATTTCCGGGCTGGCTTGTCCTCTCTCCCTCCTCCACCTGGGCTCGGCCCAACCGAGGTAGTCCAGCCCAGCTCCTTCACCCGCCAGCTTGGCCTACACTGTTGGCCTAGCTCTCTTGTCAAGCGGGCTTGGCCGTCAGCCAGCTCGGTCCAGCCCCTGCTCGCCTATTTAAAGCCGTCCCTGCCCTCGGTTTCCGCATCCCCCGCGAGCTGTTGCCAGAATCTCATTACAAGCTTGTATCTGCATTTCTTTGTTGCCTCAAATGCTTAATGTTAGAGCTCATTTATGGTACCCCTGAACGAATTTGAACCGTTTATTTTTTCTGATCTAATAGCTAATCTTATCTGGTACTTCAAACTAGACTTAGGAGTACCACCTTCAGAGGCTTTAAAAAATTTATGGAGTACCTTGATATTGGGGATAAAATTGGAATTTTAAGAATAATTTTTTTTGAAACCTAACCCTAATCCCCCAATCCCTAATCCCCAATCCATACATTTCGTGTCATCTCCGTTTAAACCCATCCGGCCGGTCCCTCCTCCCCAACGTCAGCGTCCTCCGGCCGCCCACGTCTCCGCCGGCCAGCGCCTCCGCCCCCGCGCGCCTCCTTCCGCGAGGGCGTCCGGCCGCTGGCGCGCCTCCGCCGGCCCGCGCCCGAGCGCGCCTGGGCCCGTGCGCGGCTCCTCCACGCCCCCTCCTCGGGCTCTCCCTCCGCCGCGCCACCGCGGGCCTCGAGCTGGCCTCCACGGGCCCCGCATCCGCCGTTCGCGCCGCCGTGGGCAAGGCTCCTCCGCCACGCTGCCGCGGGCTCGGCCGCCTTTGCCACGCCGCCACCGGCTCGGCCCCGTCTGTGCCACCGCGGGCTCCGCCTCAGGCGCGTGCCTCCGCCGCACCGACATGGGGCCTTGGCCTCGCCTCCGCCGCGCCACCACGGGCTCGGCCGCCCCCCGCGCCGCTCCGCCTCTGTCAAGCCGCCACGACAAACTCTTTCTGTGGTTTGTCCCAAATCTTCACTCTATGCTTCTTCCTTATCTAGTTAGCTATTGCGTGTGATGCAGCCACCAGCAGATGCTCTTTTTGCTCATCCTAGGCTTTTCCGAGCATGTGTGCCACCAGGCATGCATCGTTTCAGAGGAAATATTTGGGACTTTGACAATAGACCCAAAGTCATGAACACCCTGGGATATCCCTTGCCTATGAATGATAGAATTCCAGAAATCACGGAAGCAAGGAATATAGAGCTTGGACTTGGTCTCCAGGTATTTCGACACCAGTTGTCCCTTCTTCTCTCCTTATTGTCTTCCTTTCTAATCCTCTCTTCTAGTTGTGCAGCAACTCAAACTGTTGTATACTCTTGTTGCACCAATAAGCGGCTCTGAAGTCTAACAGCTCTTGTTGCACCAATAAGTAGCTCTGAAGTCTAACAGCTCTTGTTGCACCAATAAGCGGCTCCGAAGTCTAACAGCTCTTGTTGCATAGATAGGATAAATAGTACATGACCTACTAATTTTATGGCTTAATGGAAAACACGGTTCATCTAACACAATCTTTTGGACACATAGTTTAACTGCCGTAAGGCCTATCTATAATTCAGAACTATCATTTGGGGAAAATTATTCTTTCATAATTGGATGATTGTTGTCGGACACTTGGCCCTCACGCGATGCCTCCGAACTATCGTGTGTGTTGATCTTGTTGTTAACATAGTAGAGCAGCTCACATGCCAATTCTCTCCTAAACACATCAACATCACGCTGCATAGGTAGACTTGCAGTTAGAAAATAATCTACAAGGAGATTTACAGTACGTGTAGAAATAAATGTTCAAATATGTGCACCTGCGTAAATATTTTGAACAATTTAGATCCCATCCATAGTTGTATGAACTTTAGCATGAAAAGGCCGCATGAGGAACTACATGGATTGTAATATATTAGTATAGCATTCTCGAGATGACAAAATAAGTTTTTGTTGATGGATGTAACATACGAGTCCTTTTGCCTTGGTACGCCTGCTATAGTCTTGATATCCCAAGATGTCACTTTGAAGTCTGGCCAACTAGTTTTCGGTAGCTCTATAGTTGTATTTGCCATCTCTATATATGACTCTATTCCTTTGAGCTGTGAAGTGTTCATTTAACAAATGAATACAATGTACAAAGTAAGAATATTAACTAAAGGGTAGTACAAAATGATAAGCTCACCGAGTATGTTAGTTGCATATGTGGCTCTTTATCGTGCGAAGCCAATGAGTCGAGGATTTGAATTTGTCTTGATGGGGCGTTCAATACTCCTAGATACCAATGTAGACCCTGGTTTAGGGGTAGGAAGATCTGCATGAAGGTTGACATAAAACTGTATGAAATAAATGTTTTATGAACCCAAGAAGGGTTCAGCTGTGCAGCGCCCTTGCACCAGAACTTTGACTGCTGCTGACTTTTATTGAAGTGTAAATTACTGTACCTTAGGCGTAGCTCGTGCCAATGTTTGTGCCGTTGATGCTGTTTTAGGGAGTGCGGGAGTGCAGGGCTCATGAAATTGCTCCTCCATTGTTCCAGGTGTGTTGTTCATAGAAGGTGGAGCCTGAAAAGGAAAAAAATCAGTGCTAAGGATTAAGAAGAATGAAGACATCGTTTATTTCATGTTCTAGTAATTAAGGTACAAACCTTGTAGTTCATTGCTGTGGGTTCTGATGATCTTTGCTTGGTTGATTTTTGCTTCGTGTGAATATATGCTCAGAACAGTCTAATTGTAGTCGGCACTAACGAGCTTGCCGTAAGGCCAACGACTTGCTTTTAATCGTGATTGCACAGAACACGTCTGTTGATTGTAATTCCAATTCTAATCGTGATACGTACATTGATCATGTTCTCCGAAACCAGGACCTGAAGTTTAATACCTGTGTACTTTTACCGACTGAGCTAGACAAGGTTCTTATCTTGTATGTCAGGAAGAATAGTTAAGTACGCGAATCATACCTTGCCTTGAATTCAGCCCAAGATTTCTCAAACTCAAATATTCCATTGGATGGTAGATGAGTTTCCTGAAATCATCAAGCATTAGATTACGCATGTGACGTACCATATTCTGCTCAATGTGCCAACTGCACAACCGATGGTCTGTCTTCGGCATAACCTTTTTAATAGCTTTTCTCATTGCAGCATCTCCATCCGTGATCATAGGCTTCGGGTGACTTTGCCTCATCGCCTCCAAAAATGTCTTAAGTAGCCACTCATATGACGAGACAGTCTCGTCCGAAACAATACCACACCCGTATACAACTGTACTATGATGATGATTCACTCTAATAAATGGAACAAATGGTAGATTATAGCAGTTGACCCGATATGTGCTATCAAACACAACAATGTCACCGAATGCTTTATAGTCAATCTGAGATTGCGAATCTGTCCAGAATATATTCTGAAGACGACCTTCAACATCTTTACTGTATTTGAAGAAAAACTCAGCATCTTGTTCTACCTGCGCTCTCATATGGTTGAGCACAAATTTTGCATCGCTACCTAAGATCCTTTTCTTCTTGTAATTGGCAAAGAAATTGTACAGGTACCGAGAAATGAATCTGACCTTGTCATAGCCACCATGGTGCCTCTCCATCACTTCCATGATTTCGCACGTACGAAGGCCACCAAGTCCATATTCCACTGCATGCGTCAGTTAGCCGACGATGTGACCGTAGAAATGCTACCTAGTCAGGCTCAGCAAGCGGATGGTTATGCACATCAACAAAGTTTTTAACAAACCACAGACCCATGTCAGGATTGTGCTGGATCTCAAGCATAGCTTTACAGCCACAACGGGTAAGCGGTCGCGGATTCCTTTTCTGATTAGTTGCTTTAAAGTACTTCTCCAAACGGCAGCCTTCTTTAAAGCAGCAGAAACGCATTCGCATCACCATTTCTGTACCCTTTATGCACTCCTTATCATCTAATCTAACACTGAATCATTTTTTTCCTGCATAGTTATTGTAGTGCTTGAAACCCTCTTTCTCGCTTTGAAACATCTGACTCACCATCATGTGATATTCTTCAATCTCCTCTAAACTGGCGTTGTAACCTTCCATGCTACAAATATGACATCATCAAGCATTATATTTAGTACATTCATTCCATAACTCTAATGAACTATCACAAAAAAATTAAACATCACAAATTGTAATGAGCTATCACAAATTAAAACTATGAGAACTTAAAAAATTAATAACTGTACCCAACAAAGCAGAAACTGGAATGTTGCATTTATCGGCTCATAAAGATGTTCTAAATTTGCACCTTAACAAACTTATAGAAAGAAAAAAAGTTTCATAATCTGATTTCACAAACGTAATGTCACTTTTTCTATTACATACTGCATAAGCTACCGATTCTGTTCTACCGCACGACATTATTTTGATGAGGGCACATCACTTTGAAGATGAACATGTTTATCCTGTACAAAATAGCAGCATGGCATAAATAACAGGCTTTAATTTATTACTTCTCAAAGATATAGGCACATATTATCTATGCTTGTTCATCAGTTACGATTATTCCAGTACCCATCAATCACTGGATCGATACATCAACAGCCCATATCAAACTTGCTAGTGCATCACATTGCACTGCGTGCTGCGCGGAATTAAAATCCTGGTTTCAGTACTCACCGAGGCATCGTGAAAGAGCAACACAACCTCTCGCCTGGACAAAACAAAAGAAAACCACGAAATACTACTACTGAAATTTCAATCAAACATGTGAGCGTGTGTCACGTGAAGAGGAGAAATCCTACTGCGTGCTCGATCGTCTCATCGTCCCTGACACTGGTAAGAATTAACAAGCTGCAGCTCCCGGAAGGCCATGTTGAATCGTAACCAGATCGAGGCCGGTGCACGCGCACAGCTGGGCGCTTGCAACTTGGTGGACGGAGGCCGGATGACACGAGCGCGGGGAGGTGCGGGTGCGGCCAGGCGGCGTGCTGGATCGGCGTGAGGTAGTTGCCGCACGTGCGCGCAATCAAGACAGCAGGCGGCGGTGTGAGCACGAAGCAGGGAGTTGGATCCATATTACCCCTACATTAGCATGAGAAAATGTCTAAATTAACCCATTAAACGAAGGGTTGGATTTGATTGGTACTCCCATACTTGTTTAGGGAGTACAGGGTACCGTAAAAAAGCTCTAATGTTATTATTTAAGTTTTGTTTTCTTATCATCGTGCACTTACAGACTCATGTGTTCATGTGTTCGTAGCTTCATATGCAAGCGTTGAATCAGTAAAAAATTATGAACACAGCATTAGCACTGCAGCCATATCTACATGTTTGATGAGATCATGGCATGTCCCAGTGTAAGAAATTAGCAAAGCATAATTGATTGATTCGCCATTTCCCTTACTTCAGAGTGCTCATCACAATTTTGCGCTTTTCTCAGATGACATACTTCATTATGTCTTCATCCGTTGACAAATGTATCAGTTCAAGTATGAGGTTTGGTGTGCTGACATGACCGAAGAACGATGGTGATTTTTGATGAGTTATCCAGGAAAGACTATATCTTGTTTCTCCGAAGTACACAAGGGACAAGTTGAAAGCAACCGGCACTGTAGGTTACTGTACCATTTTTTTTTACAGTGATTCGATTCCTTTGGAGCATGGTGCTCAAAGCAAGCTGATATCTGCATAATGATTTCCTATGGCCGCATGCTGCAGAACTGCATTACAAAAAATATGGCGGGACATTACATGGTGATTTCGTAGCATTCAAATGCTGCAGTACTGCAGCTCAAACATCAGGAAAATCATGGAAAATAGCAATACAACTGGAGAGTACAGACAATGAAACCTGTGAGTGAAAAACTGACTTGGTCAAACAGATATAACGTGTTCCAAACACTGAGTTAATCAGGTGATAGTCATCATACCACTTGATCAACACAGGAAGGACTCGTGTGTTCTGTTCGGTGAACATATTGTCTGCTTGTCACAACTCACAAGTGAGGAATATATGGCACAGAATAATATGGTGGTACTGAAACATTGCAATGAAGTTCTTACGTTTCCACAGAATCAATATGGCGGGTATTAAATCAATATGGACGGTATTGAATCAATATGGATAGCATGCACACTAGCACACTAGCATGGATGGAGCTTAGCATCGACAAATCTTTAGGTACTTTGTTTTGGCCGCAGTATGGCAAATATGGATATAAGTCAGTATGGAGTAATTTAGTCGCTGGTTTTATGTGTCAGTTATTACGGTGCGAAGCTCATCTGGCAGCTCATGTGTGTATCACAGTTCCAGACAAGCGTTGATCTGCCAGGATGGTTTCACATGATTCTTTCTCTGATCTCGCTGACTCAGAGATGATTTTACTGCTTTTCATGAATAAGATTCTTAGCTTCCTGGTCGTGGAAAAATAAATTTGTGCTTAAACATACTGATTTGAACTGATTTCTACAGTTTCCACCTGTAATTCTCTACCCATACATGGAATCTGACTGGAAGGGTATCCAAGCAAACTATCAAACTATGGAGTTTTACATAGTTGTACAGAAATAAGAATTCAATATACCTTTGATGGTTTACCAGATTAGTAGTAACGATTCTGGTCAGGAGCCATTTGATGACTTAGCAAGCACCGTCAAGACTCAGCCACCAAAGAGGTCAAATTCAATCCCTTGTTGACTTAGTTTCTGATACGGGGTGGCTCGATCTTCTCGGCAAGGAACCGTGGACAAATGGTATGAATAGATGATCTCGCTAGCTGAACACTCGCGCCAATGCACAAACCCTCAACTCTTCGGAAAACGCCCAAACACACCGGTAGATAATCGTCGCGAGACTACGAGCAACGATTGCCAAGTTCCCAATTCCCAACGGAACGACGGCTTGACCTTGAATTGCAGAACAAACACGATCACATAATTCTCTCTCAGCTATCCTCGCATGAACGCTGGTTTGAAAGAACAAATAATAGTTATGTTTCAATCCTTATGCATAAAGTGGTCTGAGGCTAAAAACCACGAGTACAACAATATATATAGACTCTAGGATGTCCACCCTAGTATTAGGGTCGAAATCCAACCTAACTCTAACTTCCCTAAGTTATAGGACTCTATTTGAAAAAGAACAAATACAACCTCCGAATTATTTTGATGATTGCAGACAGACCAAAAGGAATCTGAGGATGGGTGTATACCCGTTGGAAAGTACTCGGAGTTAGCTTTCCAACAAGTACTTATTTGCCTAATTTAGATTTCGTATGAGGAAACCACGGCAGTTTTAAATTCGGACCTCCTGGCAGTCCGTACCGAATCCGAACCAAGCGAATCCTTTCTATCTTCTGTTTCCTTGCCCTTTTCGCCCCAAATCTGTGTGGAATCATCTAAGGAAGTTATTGGGGACCTTTGGATAGTCATGGGACAGTTGGATCCCCCCAATACTTGACGCTCAAATCCCGAACTCCCCAAGTATATCAATTCGCGTTCGTTGTCCAAATCAGCTTGTGCAGTCTTCGCTTCTAAGGTCATAACTTTCTCTAGAAAGCTCCAAATCATGCACCGTTTGATTTGTTGGAAAGTAGACTTGATCTCTTGTTTCCCTTTCTCCTCAAGTGGTGCATTGTCCTTCCTCACCTCCCTCTGGAACTCAACACGCTCTTGAATCAGCAAACACTTGTGAACCGCATCAACGTCTCCTTCTAACTCTTGAGCTGAATACCTTAGTATCATTAAACAATTAGATTTATGTAGTATAAAGCTCTCATCAATAATATTAGCATGTGCATTAAGGAGTGAATTCACCTGTTCATTAAGTAGCTTTGCTTTAGCGCTAGTTATTCGACCTTGTGACAACTCTATGTATATCTCCTCATTGGCACCATCATCAGCGGCGAGTGAAGATGAACATGAGCTATGGATGCCCGCATCAGTTTCTTTAGTCTTTCGGTGCTTCTTTGTTAAACAATTGCGTGTTATCAGTTATGTCAAAAGTTTTCCCTCAATTGTGCAACGTGCCCTTTTGGTCAATCAATGAAATTGCCCCGAAGGTGTCAAAGTGATCAATCAATCATTCTGTTTCCTTTTTATCCTGCGACTACACTAACGTTTCCATGATTGAGCTCTTTCATTGGGCTCATTGGCAGCCTCTTCTACAGAAAGCAGCTAGCCAGGAACATTCCGAATTATATTATCTTGGCCAGGAAGTTCGTGTGCTTGTCTTGACCACTGAAGCAGAGTTTGTTTCCCACGTGTACAGAGCTTACATCATCATTCAGAGTCGATTTACCGTGGTCCCAAGCAAACAGAAAGACTTTACCTCGCAATGCTATATAAAGCCATGCGGTTGCAACTCATAGGTACAAGAAAACACAGTACAAACTATACGAAGAGACCAAACGTAAAGACTAGAGAGCGTTGGTTCCAGTACAAGTTCACGGTGCTCATGGGAGCGATAAGAAATCCGCCTCTGGTTTCAAGTCGGCTGTGGTATCTTGGTTCGTGTGCTTTTGCTCGCCGAAGGTGAGGGGCTCCGGTCGCCATTCTGCGTATGAGCCGGCCAGCGGGATGGTCGCAGCGGCCAAACATTTCTCTAGCGCTCACAAGATAAACTTTGGTTAACTTATGTCTACCGTGGTTGTACATATCATGATTACACTGTCAGCTTTTGTGTAGTACCACAGATGTAGTCTTTTATTTTTCTCTTGAGAACTATCACACATTAGTCCAGAATTTATTTTAAGTTTTAGAGCTATTGATAATTTTGGTTTTTCAAGTTTGACAAAAGTTTGGTAAAAGGGGCCAAATAAACCCCTCAGCTCCTTTTCTCTATATATTTTGGATCAAAGAGTCTCCTCAGCTCAGCTGACTGTCTTGCCAGGTGAGTGTGCTAACTCGCAACTACGACAAGTCCATAAATTGAGCAACCAGCCTTTCCCCATGCCAATTTGCATTCTGCTCCAGCCCCAATATGCAATCATGATGCTAATTCTAACGATTCAGAAGCAGAACGCGCACACCACTGCTCATGGAGTAGATCAATTTCTATATCGACAGGGCGCATAGCGACCTGAGAAGACATGCAACAATGTAGAAGCTCACAACCGCGCCCGCCCGTGGCACACACATAGGATACGAGCTGGTTGCTCTACATGGGGCACGGCCGCGCGGCACGCCTGGTTCTAGCATGTTGCCTGCAGTGTTGTAAGCTCCTGCCAATTACGCAAATACACATTGAGATCCTATCCAAGTAGTATTAGAAAAGCATCCGCTTAAAAAACTAGTAAAAAGCATGAGTCGGAGCGCGTATGAACTTGATATAGTAGGACCAATAACGTTGTTAATAGTTTTGATGAGCTTATACAAGCAATTTTAGTTTTCTAATATTAGTAATGAGGTATTTCTTTCTCGCAAAAAACAATGAGGCGATTTTTCTTTAATGAAGAAGGGAATCATATCTGAACAGAGGACTCGAACCAGGTAATCAGTTTTACGTCCAATTCTCTGCCCATTTGAGCTAGGCTCAGTACCTATCTTTCGATATTGTACGCGTTATAATATGATACTCTTTATATGAAACTAGCGAAGCTTTTCATATATTGTGAGATATAGCATGAGCGCAAAGGGTATCAGGATCGAAGTCGATGAACAATCCCGTAGAGAGTACCGAAATAGCCACGATAAAGAACCATAATAAAAGAGAAAATATTTGGTAAAGCTGATCACAAATTCTTTAAACATGGTCTCAAAAACAAGGGATTAACGCTTTATCACAACCTGCTTGCATCTTTTAAGATCCTTGGAACCTTACCTTATACAAGAATCTAGTGCTAGAGAAACCTAGTCTTTAATCCTCTCTTAGTTGTACCTTGATTTTGGATTACTTGATTGCTTGGCTTGTGTTCCAATATCCACCAATTCATGGGTTTATATAGGTCTCTATTTGTCCTTCCTTAGAAGTAGTAGGACTTCTTGTCCTAGTAGAAATTTCTATAATATTCCTTGTAGTACTTCTCTCCAAGTCCTAGTAGGATTAGGATTAGAGTTGTCATACTCAACAACTCCACCTTGATTCTTACCCACTGAAGTCAATGAGCTTTCCTAAGAATTCGCTCCAAATCGGCTCCGCTATTTTTTTCCCACCTTAGGAAGCACCCCCACCTCAGGGGCTCATGCATATCACTATGATGTGTGCCCGTTGGTGTCTAGCGTGGACAACTCGAATGCTCCACAGAAGAGCTCATTCCTCGTGTGGTTTGTTTAACCACACCACTTGTTCCTACAATTAGCCTCCATGCCAAAGTTTTCAAAGTGCATTTAGGCCTCTAAGTGAATTTTGGTGATTAATGACGAACTATTAAGGGACTAAAACCGTACTATAAAGAGGTGTGCTTGAAGGTTGGAGTAGTATCTTAGTGCTCAAAATGCCCAATAAAATCTTTAGCCTAAAAAAGATTCGCAAGTTCTTGCTAAATGTTGGCCCGGATACTCTGAGTGAGTTTTCGAGCATGCAACCATTTTTTGGGGGACCTTTTGTCTTGGTCCTGGAGTGTCCAGATTTATTCCCGGATACTCGGGGTAGCCGGACTATCTGGGTACAGCCTCCGGGCTCACAATCCATCTTTGAAGGTCTTTCTATCTCGGACTCGAAGTGTCCGGATTGTTTCCTAGATACTCCGATGATTCAGACTATTTGTGCATAAATCTAGGCGTGGAACTCATTTTGAGGGGGTCTTCTGTCTCGGACCTTAGAGTATCTTCCTCCCGGATACTTTGAAATCCGGATACGTTGGGTTTTCAAAGTGTCTGGCCAATCCTCCGGCCATGTTGCCGCTTTTGAGGGGTTCCTGTGACCCCTCATGGAGTGTCCGGATTTATGCCCGGATACTCCGGGGATATTCATCTAGAACCTTTGGTCAGGTTGCCTGGCTGTGCAAATAGAACCGTTGGAGTAGATCCCGGATACTCTAGACACATTTTTCCAGGCAACTGCTAGTCTTTTGTGAGTGGACTATTTATACCCCCACTCTCCATCCACTCCCAACTCATTTTCATATCATTTCTTGTTCTCAAGAAAGCTTCTCCACCTTCCTGTAGCCTCAAATCTTTGATTCTTGTGAGAAAGATCCCAAGAGATTTGGGATTAGTTGAGCACTAGACTATCGAGTTCATCTCCAAGTTTTTCATTGCGCTTGTTACTCATGGAGATTGTGATCTCTTGGACCGTTATGAGTGCTTGAGAGCTCCCAAGTAAGGTGTGGTGAGTCTCAAGAAGTTTGTGAAGGTTGGGATCCACCTTCAAAAGAGAAGGATCCCCAATAAGAAGTTGAAGAGACACAGAGTGCGTTCACGAGAGATAAAGGCTTGAACGGAAGCCAACTCTTGATCAAAGTGAGCTCCCCAACAGAGATGTAGGATTCCCCTAAGAATCTGAACTTTGGTAACAAATCACTCTTGTTTCCTTAGCTATTTCTTGCCATCCTTTACTTCTTGAAAGCATTACTTTGTTGCTATATTATTGTGCTTCTATGTGATTATTATCTAGTGGTGCCCATATAGCTATTGCATTAGATAACCTTAAATTCCACATAATTACAAGTCAAGCTTTAAATTGGATAAAATTTGTTAGTCGCATATTCACCCTTTCTCTCTAGGTCGACATCTTGATCATTTAGTTTTGTACCGGCTCTGAGCTCCATAGGGTCGCTGGTATTCTATGATTTGTCCAACATGTCTACCTGCTTCCAATAGCTTGCAAACTTTTTTCTAGTTCTGCACAAAACCGTAGTTGAGATCTGAATATCCACCTTTGGCAACATGATTTCCTTCTTCTTGCCAGGATTGTATTGAGCCTCTCATCCGTTGAGCCACCTTCAAGATTACCCATCAATCTATATCCCATTGTTCTAGATACTTTTCATGCTTACCTGTCTTTTGTTAGTAACTTGCATAAATCTAGCTCGTGGTGATGAATCACAACCACAAAGTTTAAGTGACATCATAATTATATTCTTCTTCAAACTAGGAACATACTGAACTCCAACAAGTGTGCGACGTACTCCATTATGTATGTCTACAGTAAGATTCTGACCTTAATAATTGCATACTCCTTATAATTTGCTAAGTAAATAGTTCCTTGAGTTGAGTGTAGAGATCCTTTGTCTAACATTTCCCTCTCTGCATATATATGGAAGCAATAAACTAAACCCAATATCCACGCATAAAAAGTATATGGTTAACTGATGACAAATACTTCCAAATCATCTTTAGGTGCCGCCATTTGAGCATGCACCCTTCTTTGGCTTCAAAGTTGGATAATATTTTATCATATAATCTTCCTCGTCACATAGGTATAATACTTGTTTGCCCTACTCTTGCCCTTCTTCTTCTGCCTTTTGCTTTTGCCTGTAACACCTATAGTTTTGCTTTTGTCTGTAACACCTATAGCAGCCAATGCTTGATCACCTAATAACAAAGATTCCTATGGACTCTGCTCTAGAAGATATGTAACTGCCTCACTAAAATAAAATGTTTTTTCTAATGAGAATATTCATCATCAATTTCTCTAGAAATGGTGGTAGAGATGAATCCAATAAGACGACTTTGTCACCCTTCTCGATACTCATTTGTATTAGTTAGTTGGGTGACAAGTTTGCTAAAGACATTGAGGTGGTAGGTGAGCCATAAGCTTTTCTCCATATGCAGCCTAAATAGTTGAAGCTTTAGCACCCACTTGTTTATCAACGACTGTCTTTGCCATGTGATCCTTCTAATTCACTCTATAATTTCTTCAATGAATTTTCTTTCATCACCGATTACTGTACCTGATCAAAGAGACAAACAGATTATGCTCTAACTCCATCACCTTCTAGTCTCTATGGGATGGCCCAGATAGTTTCTCCCCTTCAAGAGCATTGATCAGCCTATATTGGACAATTCTTCGCCATACATTGCCATATACTAAAATTTCCACCCCTATCAACTTTCTCCATGATTTCACATCATTGACATTGCTCCTGATTTTGTGCCATCGGATGCTTTGCCGGCCCACTTACAAATCAGATGAATTAAAAATGTATAATCATCTACCATTTCATCTCCAAGGTGGGTATATTCATTGCATATGCACAACAAAAAGAGAAGAACAATGGTTGGTGTAGTATAATAGATTAAGAGACCTTGTAAAACAACATAAACTGAATCAAGAGCTTCTTTATCCAAGATTGGCTCTAATATACACCATATGCATTGATTGTATTGTAGAAAGTTGCAGCTCGTTACTTAGTAGAGCAGGAAATCGAAGTATATTTTTTCTGCTATGTCAACTCCAAACTAATTAGGATCGAAACCATTAGGATGGAAACCAAGCATCACATCACTTTCTTCGCAGCACCTCAAGCATCTTCGTAGCATCAGACCTAAATTTTGGTTGCAAAACAGAGTTAGTAAATGTCAAACTTCTAGTAGCATCTCAACAAACAAGACACCGAGAAAATGAACTAATGCAGCACCTTGAGGCATTGCATAGCTAGCAGATCCCAGAAGAAATCAGGAGAAACTCCAACTGCAGCCGTGCAAAACCCTAGATCTCAAGAATACCTACCTCAATCCAAATCGATTTAAGATTTTGCCGCCTGGGTGCTTCACAGGAACATGTCTTCTATTGTCAGCTTATCTCCTGCCACCGCAGAACCTCCCACCACCACCACCGCACCAGAGCTCTCTTTCCCTCCTGCCGCCGCCGCACCGGAGACCTCCCTCTCTTCCGCCGCCGCGTTCTATCGAGATGGGGAATCGAAGTAGGAGGAGACAGAGCACGGGGATAGAGCGTGCGTGTGATGTGGATCACTAATCTGAGGTGGCAAAGATGACGTGGGTCACTTATCTGACGTGGCAGAGTACTCGGGAAAAAACCATGGTCAGACTCGCTCAATCCCACCTTACTCGGTATTTCGACCGGTATTGATAGTTCGAGGTCCCAAATTAAGCCGATTAGCAGTTGGAGGTCGAAGTCTATCATTGGCCAATAGTTCAAGGTAACTTTTTCCAATAACAAAAAAGAAAGTAATAAACTTTTTATGCCCACATAATTATTACCAATTAACATGGTACATGGTCAAAGAACTAAAATAGGTAGCTGGCCACTAATTAATGTAATCCAGGATCTTGGTTCTAGAAAAAATCTTGTGATATCAGTGAAAAGGCACGTGAGACAATTAAACTGGATACACTATAATATGTTGCTTCAGGGTCACACTAAGAGAATCGTAGTGTCGTCTCTTGATAAACTGCGCACGCTCTTTTTCTGGTCATATATTATAAAATTTGTTCATATTTAACAAGCCCGTTCCGTATTACATGCTGATTTTTGAGAAATGTTAAGCAGCTAGCTATGAACATTCCTAACAAGTACATATGTTGTCTTGGTCAGCAAGTTCGTCTCTTGTGTTGACCACCGAAGGCAAGTCAGTCTGATACAGATGGCAAAACATAATTCTCTCCCCATTTTACCTTGACGACCAAGAAAACTAACACCATATATACTTGGCAATTCTATGTAAAGGCTGCAACTGAGAAAAACAAGTGCAACTCATCACTAACCTAGAAGGGAACATATCACGATTTTTTTCAAAATAATAATTTTTTATTTAGAAATTTCAAAAATAACACCATGTCTGAAAAAATTTCAAAATTGGCTTCAATCGCCACGTGTCGTGGCGATTAGGGACAAATCGCCACGGCCCATGGCGATAGGCTCTAATCGCCAGAGCCACCGACGAATCTGGCGGCTATCGCCACGACGCGTGGCGATAATGAGAAATCGCCAGGAGCGGTGGCGATAAGGTGTTAATTCCCCGCGCTACTCGGCAACCGCCTGGCCACGTGGAGTAATCGCCACCAGCCGTGGCGATAGCGCCCGTAATTGCCACGAGCCCTGGCGATAACCCCATGGGTATATAAACCGCGCGCCGCTGCTGGGAAGAGAGGGGTGAAGAGAAGAGAGGAGAGGAGAGGAGGAGGAGAGCTTCGGGTAGGAAAAGAAAGGGAGAGAAAGGGACAGGAAGAAAAGAGAGGAAGAAAAGAGAGGGGAGGAGGGAGAAAAAGAGGAGAAAAAGAAAGAGAGAGGAGGAGGAAAAAAAGAGGAGTTAGAGAGGTGTTTCTGCAGTGATTCGGAGGTAATTTTTGAATCTTTCACCGTTTATTGTAGTAATTCTATATTTGTAGTAGTAGATATAATAATAGATCTAGAATTAGGAGTAAATTTAGGGTAGATTTATTCGGAGTATTTAGATCTCATAATGCTTAGAAACAAAGTAGGATTTTAAATAGAAACGTATGGTAGAATAGATAGATGATTAGTTCAGAACAAATGGTAGATTAGGTAGATGATGTATGAAGTCGACATCGATTTACAAGTAGCAAGTCGACATCGATTTAGAGGCTGAACATTTACATTTTCCATTTAGTCCAATAATACTTTATAATAGTTGAACTATATTTAGAAATCGAGTAGAAAATTTTTTGGCGCATGGCATGATCTTAGATTGTATGGACTAAAATATTACGTTTTAGATGACAGGAATGTCAGAACTAGTCGAATTTTGTCACGGACCCGGGATTGCATATGATTAAGGGAACGCGAAGTCGCCAAGGACCGAAGGACTCGTCAGCCCGGTGGCACGGTACCTGCGCCGTACGCACCAAAGCGGAACGATCCGACACCCGCCACGTGCGAGCCGGCCGGAAGCGACCAATCTTCCCAGAACCACATACGATTCCATGACCCGGTGAAGGTTCAGAGTCGTTCCCGAATCCTACCACGACAAACAAGGTCGGAGGAGCCCGGCAGTTCTACCCACACCCTAACCTAGCTCGGAGGCTAATGGGTCGCTCGAAAGCCCGGTAGAACACGCCCACACCCTGCCTGGCCGGCACAGCATCTCAGCCAGCGGGTCACTCAACCAACGCTTGCTCGACTTAGTAGAACAAGGTACGGCTTCGACTCTTCACGGCATACCCGTACACTTCTTAACATTCACACATTGTGCAGGGGCAGCCTGGTTTAACAACTCGGATATCATCACAAAGCTCTACAATATGATATTACTACTAACAGTCCACGATGGGACAACATATTACATTAGTCGGACATATCCGAAATCATATCCGAGTACGGAGTAAATAAACGACAGCGGAAGAACAGTAAATGAGTCCCACAGCGGCACGATGACAGCTGAACAAAAGCTACAACCCATCCCATGAGTCGAACACTACCGAGGAAACACAAGTTCAGGCATCATCAAAAGAATCTTCGACCACCGGCTCACCTGCAAGCTCTAGGAATATCCTAGGTGAGTACAAAGTACTCGCAAGACTTAATCGTGCTTGATTAAATGTCTTACACATGGATATACTACAACAGAAGTAAACATGGATGCTTCTCAGAGTAACAATATACATAAGGAAGTAACATCGATCTTTAAATAACATCACAAGTATTGCTACCCACAATCCGATATCTCTTTCCCACGTGACTTCAAGCCCAGATCACCATCCCGATCCATATCCATTTCATAATAAGATCTCACTTGATCCATTTCCACTATCAATATACCACACATATCCAAATCCAGTCAATCCATCATAGCTCATTATCATTTAGTCCCTCGGACCGTCACCGACACCTCGATTCCTAAGGTGAGGTGGGTGCCTCACCACCTTGAGGTAGCTAGCCTCCAAGGAGTAGGCCCGCCCATCAACACCAAAGCGTCGAGTGCCGCTAACGTCCACGCGTGAAAAGGGAAAAGTGCACGATGAAGTCACCTCCGGTGGTATGGCGATTATCACACTCAAACTTCATACACCGGGGTCGCCCCATCACTTCAATAAATACCACCTTATCCATCGTGCACCCACCCTCGGCTCTCCCATCTCACTTATTATCAATGTTCCAGTTGACTTAGAAATTTTGATTTGGGACCATCATTGACATACGACATATCATACTCCAACCATCCATCGACTTTGACCAAATCCAATGACATTCCCTAGCATGCTAGTTATACAAACAATCCTCGAAAGAATAAAGCACACAATCAGGATTATACGAACAATATTAAGAATGCAATGCAACAAGCTCTGCTTGCCTTGAGTGCTAGGATTTAGCTCTTGCTCGGTGTCGTAAGCCGGGTGACGATGGATAACGTATCCACTAGCGTTTGTGAGGAAATCCAAAGTAGCCAAACTCCAATAAGAAGCAAACAACCTCTAGAAAGGAAAAGAGACAAGTCTAAGGAACTATTGCGAACATTACAAATATGCATGCGATGCAACTACGGTGGATTAAAACGAAGATATACAATTACATAGGCAGGTTAATATTCATTTCAAATTTTTGGGTTAGTTTTAGTGGTGTTATAACTTTAATCATGGATGACCCTAAAAATGGATGCATGCATGAAATACGATATGCAACTAAGGAGAAAGGTTTTTAATCTGTAATTAGGGTTAGGGCTTATTTGATTGCTTCGTTGTCGTAGGTGAGAACATGAAGTCGCGATTATTTTCTGGCCGTTAGGCGAATTGTGACACTAACTATTTTAAATTTGACTGCTAAGCTAGATTCTCTAGGTTCATATTTTTTTGGGGGTTGTTTACATTTTCTACAGCTCTACAAGTTTAATCAAACTTAGCATTTCCTGTCTTCTTCTCAGTAAAGAATTAATCTTACATTAAATTAGAATGCCGGAAAGAATCAGCTACTAATTGACTACTCATTTGCCAACAGGTTACTAATATATTTTACAGATTAAGTTCACTGATTAGCTCCATTGTAGCCCACAAATCAGTTGTTGTAATTATCGAAGGAGCCATCAATTTGGTTAAGAATAATTGGGACATTTCCAAGTGTTTAAACTTAGTTGATTAAACTATTCATCCAGTATTAGTGCAACTGGAGAACTAATCAATTCATGGATCGAGTGATCATCACAGGTATCATGATTTTTACTAGCTAGGATCTTAATTACGTTCATATGTAGAAGGGGTATCGGTATATTATGCACATGATTTAACCAATGCGCCTTAATCTGTACACGGACTAGTTATCAATCTAATTGTTGTTTAACTTAGATGGGACCACTCCAGAGAGTGGATTAGTTCATTTATTACGTTTGGTAGCTGAGGCCATATGAGCACCGACAGGTTACACTACTTTCGTCTCAACTGAACCAGATGAAAATGGGCTCCAGAGTCATTTATTTACTTAACCAGATAAATCTTACAGGTTCTCAGCATTTCAGTCAACTCATAACTAAGACATTGGGTCCGGCATTTTAACGACAGTCGGATTAGTTGCTAATTTATTTTAATGGTTTTCTAAATGGGAGACTTTGGCCTACTGGGCAGAGGTGCATGTGCTTAACAAAATTAAACAGCAGAACATGGACCGATTAACTAGAAAGGATTCACTGATCAGTTAGTTGACTACTAGTGCTAACAAAAGGGGCCGTACGTAATAAGAACACGATTTAACGCATGTAGTGAACCATTTGTCTATGCTTCGGGTCCCAGGTTGGAGCTGTGTATTATACCAAATTTAATGAATGGATTAACACTCAGCTAACGGTTCGATCACTGCTTATCTTATTATACTGACTGGAGGAACTGCATGCCGCTCTAGCAGTTCACATACTTTTATTCAACTGGAACCTGGCGATGGGGCAACTACTTAACTAAAAATTCCTATGCATTCCCATTGTAATTCTCTAATTGCCTTGAGTGTGAACCACCGCCAGACATGGATGCAGTAGCTGAACTGGAAGGGGAGATAGATGTAGCGCTTGAAAATGGGTTAGTTCATTAATTGAACACTTAAAGGTGTCTTAGCCAGATTCAATAGCTTATTAATTGAAGTCTTGAGGGAGGCTTAACTGAACCGGTCAGTTCATACCCGGGTTAACCACTATTAGCCATCACTAACAACCGTTAGCATATTTAAACAGTGATTAGTGAATGCCATGAGTCTATCAGCGATGCTAATTCAAACACGAGTCGTACCAATCATCCATACGATTAAAGTGGAAAATCCATTGAGCTGATTAGTTACACAGCATATGCTTTTAGTCGTCAATTAACCCAGGGATTAGCAGAGCAAGGGAAACAAGCTGAGAGGAGCTCACTGCAGGCGATAAGGAGCTTGAGCTAGCAGCTGGTCTTGGGAGGACCTCCATGGCCGAGGTGCTGGAGGAGGTCACCGGCAGCGCAGGCTTGCGCCGGTGTGCGAGGAGCCGCGCGGGACCTGGACGGCGAGAGCTGCCGGCAGTGGCTCGCCGGCCACTGCGGCGAGCGGCGGGGAGCAGCTGGAGGCTAGCTCGGCGGCGGCCACGGGGCAGCCGAGGCGAGCAGGGCCCAGCGGTGTGGGGCTGGAGTGGCGCGCGACCGGAGGTGGATGGGGGGGGGGCGCTGGCCGGCGGCGCAGCTAGGGCGGCGCATGGAGCAGAGCCCAGGGCGGCGGCGCGCCTGAGCTTGGCCAAGAACAGGGGAGGCGCGGCGGGGAGCAGGGCGCCGGGGAGCTCATGCATGTCAACATTTCTTGGATGATTGGAATGCTTAGGAGGTGGGGATTCTAACAGTATAACATGCATGGCCTGGTTTCTTGATTTGGAATGGGATTTGGAAGAGAGAAGGCACTGGGTGTTGCTCTTAGTGCTGAGAGGAATGAAAATGGCAGGAGGTTGAAGATGAATGGGGAATAAAAAGGAGCTGTAGGGGGGGGGTTGGTTGCTACGTGGAAGCAAGCTGGCAAAGGGGTCCATAGCAAGGCATTTTCTTTTTCTCTTCTTTTATTCTTGGCTGTTGTGGAACTAATTGCTAAAAACACTTAAACCTAGTTTAATTGCATTATTTTAACGCTTTAGTAGTATGGTTCAAAAATAAAATTTGGACCCTAGGTACCCGAATCATTTCTCCAATTATCTTTTCAAACCTTAATCTTGAGTTCAATACGACAGTTAACGTTTCAAATATTCATTCCGTTTATATTGGAGCGGGAGAGGTTGGCTCAATTAGCTCCTTCCAATATTTATCTGGGGAGAGAAACCACGAAGAATAATTGGGTCTTGAAGCGCAAATGAGCTTCGATCAACTGGTAACGGTTTTGATAACCTAGTTGTTTTGGAACATGTACGAATTTTAGAATCATAAGTTTTAGTGGCATTAGTTTCGGTGTCCGATCTCATGTTAGCGGTAAGGGCGCATGTCAGGGTTTTTAACCGAAATCATTTTAAAGTATCTATATGCATGCATGCGAATGAAAGAAATCGTTGTCGTTCGTGAAAATTTTCACTGACCTCGTATTTGAGAATAGGGTCACTACAAAACCTACCCCCCTTAAAAGAATCTCGTCCCGAGATTCCTACGGTAAAGAAGAGAAGGAGAGGTGTTCAACTTGCAGCGAGACTTTGATGAGGTACCAAGCTGTCGATAGTGGGAAAGCGGAATCACTTATCGACTTTTACACTAGTTCTGAAAAGAGAAAACCAGGTTAGATTATTATTTTCTTGGAAAGGACTCCTTCTACAGTGTTTTAGCTTTAATAAGTTCTACCCTCAATTAGGAGGAGAGACGAAGGTGGGAAGAGCAGTAGCCACTGAGGGGTGATCACCGGTCTTGCAAATTCAGAATTCAAGATTGTTGGTTTGAGTGAGAGAGAATGTTATGAACAAATGATCTTGGTTTAGGTATAGCATTGAGGAGAGGGTGGAAATATGATTCCGAAGTAAAAGAAATACGTGGTCGTGATCACTTCATGAGGTTAAGATGTCCTTTTCTTGAGGACAGATTAAGTGTTAGCCTTGGATGGCTATACTTCTATTAAAACAAGAAACCAGATGATATGAATTAACTAGTTGGAGATACTATTCAAAGAGGGGTTAATTCAGGAACTGTCGGGACCTAAGAATAGTCTCATACTACACATAGTGCCATCAACGAGGAGTTGGCCAGACTCCCTATTGGTGTTCTAGGCGAGCACGAAAGCATTCTGGGGAACCGAGTATACACTCATAGATACCGAAATATTCGCAGAACAGGTATGTATGGCATGTACGGGGGCAATTCCGATTTCATCCAACATTTTAGAAGTTAAAATGGTTAAGGTGGAACGGATCATCTTTAAGATTGATCTGAGGTGCAGCTTAATCTTGCTGGCAAGGTATATTAGATAGGAAGGGTTTGGATGTACCGCGTTGTACAAGTGATAGATCGGAATCGTCGGGACCAAGGAATAATTCCGTACCACATGTAGTACCATCAACGGGGAGGTGATCAGGCTCCATATTGATGTTCTACCATGGGCACGACAGCATTCCAGGATACCGAATGCTTACGCATCAATTCTGAATAATCTATCATGCACAGACTCACATCCTTTAGCATGTAGAATTCAACTATTTCACCAAGACATCTTTCTAAAGACAGATCACAACCTTAACGATTTCCTATAGGAAAATCGAATTCCAAAGATCATCTACCTAACCTATAAGTATTATCTTAATGGTAATCCAACATTTATCTTTGCCCATGATCATTTTCTATTAATCCTCCATCTATAGACTTCATTTTTATCTCATCCACTAGTATTCAAAATCTTTATTATTAATCATATTGCACCGATCCAACAATTTATCTAAGTCCCTTCATCTATTACTCCTGATTCTTTCCAAATCCGATAGTAGTGTTGCCATCTATACGTCTTCTATCGTATCACCTGCCAACTCATAATTATCCAAGCCCAACGGCAATACTTCTAATTTCACCAATATCCAATGACTAAACCAATCTTCGGATCTATTATAATTATTGGCACCAACAGCAACCTAAGGTCCTTATCACTAGAGACCTATGAATACATTAGATCCTCCGATAATGCTTATATCATGAACCGCCAAAGATCCATTCGCCGTTGATGCTAAGTCATAATCATAATCAATTGGTCTGGTAATCAATCTCTACTTCTGTCCATCACTTTTTCATTTAGAATTAATGTCAAGGAAATTATCTAGTAGCAATAATTAATTACTTTGCTAAATCAATTAATTCTTTGCACTCCATTGCATCTCCTATTAATCCAACTCATTTAGGTTAACCCACTGAAATTCATATACTATCTCTAATCTTACTCCAATTTCGAAAGGGTATTTGCTAATACTATGACTTTTGACCTAGGAATTAGTCCAACAATTCCCTATAATCTAATCAAAATCCAAGATTTACATAGCCCTGTAATCCAAATAGACTTATTAATCCTGTACTCCTTTCTCCAATTTTTATTTTCAGCATGACTCTGATCTCGAAAACATCATCCACCGACAATAGAGTCATTTTCCTAAGAGGAATCCAATAAGACTTTATATTTCTTGAGATTTCTAGAGATCTATAATCTAATCACTGTAATTAATCTCCTTAAACAAACCTTAGTATCTTGATTACTAGCCAAGGCATCATACCATCTTCCATCTCCGATCATAGCATCAAGGGCTCACATAAACATTCAGATTCCTATTTTTATTTCTGAAATCTTACTCAATTCCATCCATTCCAATTTTGCTTTGACCAAAGATCATCTTTAAGGTTGGTCTTGAACTTCCTTCAATCCTGCTAAGGAGGGGGAAGGGAAGGACTGAGCCAGCGCTTAGATCCACTTGAATTTAGTTGAAGACCTCGGCTTAGGGCAGGAACTAAGAGATGGAGAACGCAAAAGGTTGACAAGGAATTTGGAGAAACTTAATTCATGGTAGCAAGAAGCAAGTTTAGGCTTGCTGAAATTTTTGGACCGCACACACTTTAATGGTGTGAGAGCCCACCACGATGGCATAATATGAGGAGAATCCTTCACCTTGAGGTATAGACTTCGGGGATTGAAATAGTGGGAAATGTTCCACCACATCATGGAGGAATTGGTCGATAAACTGGCTCAAGGGGTAGAGCGGAGAAACAAAAAGGGAGGGCAAGCATATCAATGTCCTCCAAGAATAGGGAATATTGGTTAGTCAGAAGATCAGTTAGCAAGGTAGGGTTCTCTAAGTCATCATTATGACGGAGATAAGTCTTTAGGGTAAGGTGGGGGAAAAGCAAGAGGATGCCGACTCCAGAACTTGGAGCAGAACTGCGAACTAATGGCACACTGTAAATAGCAATTCTGACTTAAGAAGACGCTTGTGCACACGATAATCATATAGAACAAGGATAATCTTTAGCTGCGGAAGTAGATGTCGCGAACGGTCATAGAGCTTAACATGTCTTTGAATAGATGGTGACAAGGGTTAAGGTACTTGGGCAAGATTGAAGAGATATAATTGCAAGGGAACGAATTCAGATATACCACTTACTAAGAAGGCACAAGAGCAAGGGCTAAAACATCCGGGAGACATCTTGCATAGGAAAGCAAGATGAGAAGAGATTTTATAAACATTTTGCAACCAAATGAATTAGAGAAGAAGAAAATTCAGATTTAAGATTGAAGGGGATAAGGAGTAAAATGAACCGTACTTAGTCTTGTTGAAACTCATTTTTAGTTTTATAAATAATTTTGACAACATCAGATCCTTAGCTAACGACCACCTGCAATTGGCTTCCTGCGGTCAGCTCGGCTCTGATACCAAGCTGTCACGGACCCGGGATTGCATATGATTAAGGGAACGCGAAGTCGCCAAGGACCGAAGGACTCGTCAGCCCGGTGGCACGGTACCTGCGCCGTACGCACCAAAGCGGAACGATCTGACACCCGCCACGTGCGAGCCGGCCGGAAGCGACCAATCTTCCCAGAACCACATACGATTCCATGACCCGGTGAAGGTTCAGAGTCGTTCCCGAATCCTACCACGACAAACAAGGTCGAAGGAGCCTGGCAGTTCTACCCACACCCTAACCTAGCTCGGAGGCTAGTGGGTCGCTCGAAAGCCCGGTAGAACACGCCCACACCCTGCCTGGTCGGCACAGCATCTCAGCCAGCGGGTCACTCAACCAACGCTTGCTCGACTTAGTAGAACAAGGTACGGCTTCGACTCTTCACGGCATACCCGTACACTTCTTAACATTCACACATTGTGCAGGGGCAGCCTGGTTTAACAACTCGGATATCATCACAAAGCTCTACAATATGATATTACTACTAACAGTCCACGATGGGACAACATATTACATTAGTCGGACATATCCGAAATCATATCCGAGTACGGAGTAAATAAACGACAGCGGAAGAACAGTAAATGAGTCCCACAGCGGCACGATGACAGCTGAACAAAAGCTACAACCCATCCCATGAGTCGAACACTACCGAGGAAACACAAGTTCAGGCATCATCAAAAGAATCTTCGACCACCGGCTCACCTGAAAGCTCTAGGAATATCCTAGGTGAGTACAAAGTACTCGCAAGACTTAATCGTGCTTGATTAAATGTCTTACACATGGATATACTACAACAGAAGTAAACATGGATGCTTCTCAGAGTAACAATATACATAAGGAAGTAACATCGATCTTTAAATAACATCACAAGTATTGCTACCCACAATCCGATATCTCTTTCCCACGTGACTTCAAGCCCAGATCACCATCCGGATCCATATCCATTTCATAATAAGATCTCACTTGATCCATTTCCACTATCAATATACCACACATATCCAAATCCAGTCAATCCATCATAGCTCATTATCATTTAGTCCCTCGGACCGTCACCGACACCTCGATTCCTAAGGTGAGGTGGGTGCCTCACCACCTTGAGGTAGCTAGCCTCCAAGGAGTAGGCCCGCCCATCAACACCAAAGCGTCGAGTGCCGCTAACGTCCACGCGTGAAAAGGGAAAAGTGCACGATGAAGTCACCTCCGGTGGTATGGCGATTATCACACTCAAACTTCATACACCGGGGTCGCCCCATCACTTCAATAAATACCACCTTATCCATCGTGCACCCACCCTCGGCTCTCCCATCTCACTTATTATCAATGTTCCAGTTGACTTAGAAATTTTGATTTGGGACCATCATTGACATACGACATATCATACTCCAACCATCCATCGACTTTGACCAAATCCAATGACATTCCCTAGCATGCTAGTTATACAAACAATCCTCGAAAGAATAAAGCACACAATCAGGATTATACGAACAATATTAAGAATGCAATGCAACAAGCTCTGCTTGCCTTGAGTGCTAGGATTTAGCTCTTGCTCGGTGTCGTAAGCCGGGTGACGATGGATAACGTATCCACTAGCGTTTGTGAGGAAATCCAAAGTAGCCAAACTCCAATAAGAAGCAAACAACCTCTAGAAAGGAAAAGAGACAAGTCTAAGGAACTATTGCGAACATTACAAATATGCATGCGATGCAACTACGGTGGATTAAAACGAAGATATACAATTACATAGGCAGGTTAATATTCATTTCAAATTTTTGGGTTAGTTTTAGTGGTGTTATAACTTTAATCATGGATGACCCTAAAAATGGATGCATGCATGAAATACGATATGCAACTAAGGAGAAAGGTTTTTAATCTGTAATTAGGGTTAGGGCTTATTTGATTGCTTCGTTGTCGTAGGTGAGAACATGAAGTCGCGATTATTTCTGGCCGTTAGGCGAATTGTGACACTAACTATTTTAAATTTGACTGCTAAGCTAGATTCTCTAGGTTCATATTTTTTTTGGGGGTTGTTTACATTTTCTACAGCTCTACAAGTTTAATCAAACTTAGCATTTCCTGTCTTCTTCTCAGTAAAGAATTAATCTTACATTAAATTAGAATGCCGGAAAGAATCAGCTACTAATTGACTACTCATTTGCCAACAGGTTACTAATATATTTTACAGATTAAGTTCACTGATTAGCTCCATTGTAGCCCACAAATCAGTTGTTGTAATTATCGAAGGAGCCATCAATTTGGTTAAGAATAATTGGGACATTTCCAAGTGTTTAAACTTAGTTGATTAAACTATTCATCCAGTATTAGTGCAACTGGAGAACTAATCAATTCATGGATCGAGTGATCATCACAGGTATCATGATTTTTACTAGCTAGGATCTTAATTACGTTCATATGTAGAAGGGGTATCGGTATATTATGCACATGATTTAACCAATGCGCCTTAATCTGTACACGGACTAGTTATCAATCTAATTGTTGTTTAACTTAGATGGGACCACTCCAGAGAGTGGATTAGTTCATTTATTACGTTTGGTAGCTGAGGCCATATGAGCACCGACAGGTTACACTACTTTCGTCTCAACTGAACCAGATGAAAATGGGCTCCAGAGTCATTTATTTACTTAACCAGATAAATCTTACAGGTTCTCAGCATTTCAGTCAACTCATAACTAAGACATTGGGTCCGGCATTTTAACGACAGTCGGATTAGTTGCTAATTTATTTTAATGGTTTTCTAAATGGGAGACTTTGGCCTATTGGGCAGAGGTGCATGTGCTTAACAAAATTAAACAGCAGAACATGGACCGATTAACTAGAAAGGATTCACTGATCAGTTAGTTGACTACTAGTGCTAACAAAAGGGGCCGTATGTAATAAGAACACGATTTAACGCATGTAGTGAACCATTTGTCTATGCTTCGGGTCCCAGGTTGGAGCTGTGTATTATACCAAATTTAATGAATGGATTAACACTCAGCTAACGGTTCGATCACTGCTTATCTTATTATACTGACTGGAGGAACTGCATGCCGCTCTAGCAGTTCACATACTTTTATTCAACTGGAACCTGGCGATGGGGCAACTACTTAACTAAAAATTCCTATGCATTCCCATTGTAATTCTCTAATTGCCTTGAGTGTGAACCACCGCCAGACATGGATGCAGTAGCTAAACTGGAAGGGGAGATAGATGTAGCGCTTGAAAACGGGTTAGTTCATTAATTGAACACTTAAAGGTGTCTTAGCCAGATTCAATAGCTTATTAATTGAAGTCTTGAGGGAGGCTTAACTGAATCGGTCAGTTCATACCTGGGTTAACCACTATTAGCCATCACTAACAACCGTTAGCATATTTAAACAGTGATTAGTGAATGCCATGAGTCTATCAGCGATGCTAATTCAAACATGAGTCGTACCAATCATCCATACGATTAAAGTGGAAAATCCATTGAGCTGATTAGTTACACAGCATTTGCTTTTAGTCGTCAATTAACCCAGGGATTAGCAGAGCAAGGGAAACAAGCTGAGAGGAGCTCACTGCAGGCGATAAGGAGCTTGAGCTAGCAGCTGGTCTTGGGAGGACCTCCATGGCCGAGGTGCTGGAGGAGGTCACCGGCAGCGCAGGCTTGCGCCGGTGTGCGAGGAGCCGCGCGGGACCTGGACGGCGAGAGCTGCCGGCAGTGGCTCGCCGGCCACTGCGGCGAGCGGCGGGGAGCAGCTGGAGGCTAGCTCGGCGGCGGCCACGGGGCAGCCGAGGCGAGCAGGGCCCGGCGGTGTGGGGCTGGAGTGGCGCGCGACCGGAGGTGGATGGGGGGGGCGCTGGCCGGCGGCGCAGCTAGGGCGGCGCATGGAGCAGAGCCCAGGGCGGCGGCGCGCCTGAGCTTGGCCAAGAACAGGGGAGGCGCGGCGGGGAGCAGGGCGCCGGGGAGCTCATGCATGTCAACATTTCTTGGATGATTGGAATGCTTAGGAGGTGGGGATTCTAACAGTATAACATGCATGGCCTGGTTTCTTGATTTGGAATGGGATTTGGAAGAGAGAAGGCACTGGGTGTTGCTCTTAGTGCTGAGAGGAATGAAAATGGCAGGAGGTTGAAGATGAATGGGGAATAAAAAGGAGCTGTAGGGGGGGGTTGGTTGCTACGTGGAAGCAAGCTGGCAAAGGGGTCCATAGCAAGGCATTTTCTTTTTTCTCTTCTTTTATTCCTGGCTGCTGTGGAACTAATTGCTAAAAACCCTTAAACCTAGTTTAATTGCATTATTTTAAACGCTTGAGTAGTATGGTTCAAAAATAAAATTTGGACCCTAGGTACCCGAATCATTTCTCCAATTATCTTTTCAAACCTTAATCTTGAGTTCAATACGACAGTTAACGTTTCAAATATTCATTCCGTTTATATTGGAGCGGGAGAGGTTGGCTCAATTAGCTCCTTCCAATATTTATCCGGGGAGAGAAACCACGAAGAATAATTGGGTCTTGAAGCGCAAATGAGCTTCGATCAACTGGTAACGGTTTTGATAACCTAGTTGTTTTGGAACATGTACGAATTTTAGAATCATAAGTTTTAGTGGCATTAGTTTCGGTGTCCGATCTCATGTTAGCGGTAAGGGCGCATGTCAGGGTTTTAACCGAAATCATTTTAAAGTATCTATATGCATGCATGCGAACGAAAGAAATCGTTGTTGTTCGTGAAAATTTTCACTGACCTCGTATTTGAGAATAGGGTCACTACAAATTTGTAGTTTACTATGGTGTTGGCACCATCCGTATAGATGAGTCTGGTTCCGTCGATCTTAGTAGCTTCCCACAAACGAGATTAACTATGCAAGATCCAGACAAATACCATATCAATGACATTAAAGAATGGTTCACACGGACCTTTGGTCTTGATCCGGAGGTCGCAAGTGTAACCTTGCAGGCGTATTTCAGCAAGTCTTGTAAGCATGTTCGGTGGGATCTTTTCACGCTAGATCTGACAAAGGACTAGCGAGCTTGGTTGAGGGCAAGGCACGCAAGGGTTCACATTATCTGTTGGTCCAGGCAGTAGATAAGGAGGTGCCATCTGAAGAAGGCGGAGGCAGAGGCAATGAAGTTGGACAGAACAACGCAGCGGTAGAGGAAGTTGCTGATGAAGAAGGCCCTGTAGTGGAAGCCGGTGGAACTTCCGCTGGACCTTCGTGACATGAGGTACTGAATACCTCAGCGGTTCGGTGGACGGGGGGGGAGATACATAAGGAACTAGTGCAGATCATGCAGCATGATGATGCCGTTGCTAGAGAGGAACAGAGGAATGTCGAAGACGGTAGCAGCGAAGAGGACGAAGATGAGGATGAAGAAGGAGGGGACGATCCGATTCCTAGTATGTGGAATCTTGACATGTCCACCAGAATGAACCTTGAGGGCGCAAGTGATGATAGGTATCCGTACAAACCGAACGAGATCGTCCAAGGCGCATACTATGGCACGAAGAAAGAGGTGAAAGAGGCGGTGAAGCTTTGGGCGATGTCGACACGGAGGACATTTCGAGTGCAGAAAAGTTGCAGGGATCAGTACTCAGTGAAGTGTAGGTCTGCTGGGTGTGAGGGCTATGTGCATGCATCCCTGAGAAAGTATGAAGTGCATTGGGTCATACGAAGGGTGGTGCCACACACATGTGTAATAAGCGGTGTTCCTGACACCCATTGGAATATCAGTGCTGAATTCGTGGCTGGGTTGATGTACCACGAGATAGTGAAGAATGTCTGCATTCCAGCACAGTTTATACAGACATCTATAGAGAGCAAATACCAGTATAGCATAAGCTATGCCATGGCATGAAGGGCTAAGCAGATCGCACTGGAGCGGCGGTTTGGGACACTCATCGATTCATATCACAATTTACCATACCTGCTGGACACACTGGGGCAGAAGAACAACGGGACATTTGTTAACCGTCTCTATTGCCCTCTGTGGACATGCCTGGAAAAATTACGTTGAATGGTGCTTTTTGGAGTTTTGGCCCATGCGTACAAGCTTTCCGACATTGTCGTCTGGTTATTTTCATTGACGGGACATTCATGACAGGCTAGATGAAGGGGACACTGTTTACGGCAACTGGGGCAGACGGAAATGATCAGTTAGTTCCACTGGCAATGGGCTTCGCTAACTGCGAGATCTACGATAACTGGTTGTGTTCCTTGAGTGTCTGAAGAAAGGTCTTGTGAAGGATCAACCAAATGTGTGTGTTATTCATGACCGGCATGCCGGGCTGCTGCTAGCAATTCGTCATCTTAGCAGGGAGTAGCGAAGACTCGGGAGGGGGAAGATTTGCCAGAAGATTCTAGTTGGTACGGCATACGGAGTAGGTGGTGCACGCGCCACCTTGCGGCCAATTTCTATCGCCAATTCAAGAACAAGCAGTTGATGAACCTCTTCAAAACGTTATGCAAATAGAACTAGTCTAGGAAGTTTGACGAGTACTGGAGCAGACTCGACGAGTTCACGAAGAAGGAGGTTAGAGAACGTAACTCTGGGGAGGTAACACACACGCTTTGTGACCTTCCGGGAGTTGAGGATCCAAACACTAGGAGGAAGGCTTCGAACAGGATGAAGTGCTTCTCGGATTGGATAAGTAAGGAACCACTTGAGCAGTGGTCCCTCCTCCATGACACAGACGGCGCTAGGTATGGGATCATGACTAGCAACCTTGCTGAGGTTTATAATTTCGTTCTCAGGGGGTACGCGGTTACTCTTGGTGGCCATCGTGGAGGGTTCGCTTCACGACACAATGAAGTACTTTCAGGAGAGGCGTGCAAAGGCTGTGCTGCATATGGAAAAATTCGGTGGAACACCTTACTATGCGAAGACTATGTTGTTTATTGAGGAGAAGGCCAAGAAGGGGCGAACGCACAAGGCCAGACGCACGAGTAATGTGCAACGTAGGTTCGAGGTATGTTTGAAGCAGAAGAGTGGATTTGGGGTTTCCACGCAGGAGATTACTCATGAGGTTACTTTCCATGTCCAACCGAATATCTCTGCTACGTGTACGTGCAACAAGCCCATGCTTCTTCACAAGCCTTGCTCTCACATGCTATGTGCGGCTGCGAAGACAAAGATGGACACGAGGACGTTTGTGTCGTACTACTTCACAAAGGAGGCTGTCCGCGATACCTGGACAGGCGAGCTGTATGGTTTCCGTGTGGTGGGTAATTTCACGCAGGTACCTCCTGGCGAACGGTTATATGTCCCCGATTTCAGCCTTCTCCGAGCTACCGTGGGACGACGCCGGACTCGTCGTATTCATAACACAATGGACGAGGTGGAGGCTGGTGGGCCAACCAAACAATGCAGCTATTGCAAGAAATTTGGCCACCGGGTGAAGACATGTCCGAAGATGAAAGAAGAATAGAAAAGAAGGGAGGAGGCGGCGGCTAGTGGTGCCTCCGGTTCAGGCCATCAGTAGTCTATGTCGCACTATTTGTATTATGTAATTTGCTAGTGCCTCTGAACCGCGTGTCATATTTACTTATTTCATGTATCCATATTATATATACTACGTTTACTTCAAGTACTTAATGTATTTTATGTATCCGTGTTATATGTACTTCATGGACTCTTGACTTAATGTATTTCATCTATTCGTGTTGTACTTACTTCGTGCACTTCATATACCGTGGATGTATTTTTTTATCACCTGAATAGGTATGGCTGGCTTTGAGCTTATAGATGACCGAGAGGACCAAGAGCACCGGTCTAGGCTACTGGCTTCAGGAGATTGTGATCTCGGAGTGTTTCATACTCGTACACCTGATCACGCGTGGAGGATTCACGAGTCGTGGATCGAGAGGTACATTATTTGATTGTACCTACATATCGTGTTTCAATACTAATTTTCTTATTTTTCTGTTATAACAGGTTGGCGTGGTCCGGTTTACTACCACTCGCACGACTGGTCGAGGTGGTAGACGACGAGGATATCAGAGACCCGGATGCTGTGGTGGGTCGTTCCAGGAGGTTTCCTTTCGATGCCTCGTTGCTCACCGCACTTGTGGACAGGTGGAGGCCGGAGACCCACACCTTCCACTTTGGATGGGGGGAGATGACGGTCACACTGCAGGACACGGCCTGCCTACTTGGCCTACTTGTGGCGGGAGCGGCGGTAGGTCCGCTGCCGGCTCCTGCCGGTTGGCCTAACTCACTTGTGGAGAGGTTTGCCCCAGCTCTACCGCCTGGGCCACCTCAGATTGAGGTGCTAAGAGGGTGCCAGAAGCACGGTCCCATGTTGATGTTGATTCGGCAGTTCAAGGTACGTATCTCATGTAATGATGTTCGACATATTCGTGGTGGACTCAACCTATTTTTGTTGTCTGATATATTCGTGCAGCTGGGCAGCCTTGAGCAGAGATTTTAGGGAGATCTCGACGTGTACTAGCTGAACCGGGGACTCGAGGCGTACTTGCTCTGGCTGTTCGGGTATGTGATGTTCACGAGTGCGTACAGAGACAGCGTGACGCTCGCTACATCGGCCTCGCACGGCAGATCGCAGATGCCGAGTCCGAGGATCAGCTACCTCCGACGAGCTGGGGGTCTATAGTGCTTGCAGGCTTGTACCGAGCGCTCTGCGGCGCATGCAAGACGAGGGGCGCCAACGCCAATCTCACAGGGTGTCCGCTGCTTCTTCAGTTGTGGTCCTTCGAGCGCTTCCCGTCGGAACGGCCATGGGTCGACTACTCGGCTTACGGCCCAGAGTTCTGCGTGGAGCAGGACCGCTGGACGAACCAACTTTCGGGTCCATCTGGACAAGAAGAACGGTGAGTTACTTTGTCTCTTCCTCATCTTGTACTTGCGTGTAATATGTGTACCTCAGTTCGTAAGTTCAGTGATAATGACACCTTCCTACGTCCTTCTTGTAGCCTCAATGGGCGAGGGCACAGGTACGGGGCTGTTACCTCTCTTTCACGGAGCAGTTCCAGCACCTCCCTGCGCAGAGTGTCATATGGGAGCCGTACTCCCATGATGTGCTGGCGCGACGTGCACCGCACCGGGGGATGTCTTCACTGTGCCATTGGGACGAGAGCTACTGGAGGACCACTTCGAAGATTGTCTTCGACATCTTCGTGGAGGACCACTCACCACACCATGTGATAAGACAGTTTGGCTTGTACCAGGAGTACCCGCCTCCACACGTACCACTCGTTGAGCCAAACGCACACACGTAAGTCAAGTTTCAAAAACTCCTATAGACGTAGAATGTCAATTGCTTTTATGAGAAAAAATTCATTACGTAAACAGGTGAAGCCACAAGGGAGGGGGTACTAGGGACACACAGTGGGCAGCACGGATGGCCCCTTTCTTTGCCCAGTCGGACACTACTCTGAACAACGTCCTGCCCGAGCAGCGGCCGTTTCGCTATGTGGAGTTCGACGCGTACTTGCAGTGGTATTTTCCACGTATGCACGTCCACCTTATTCGTGGAAGCGAGGCTCCTGACGAGGCCGAGGCACAGACGACGGACATGTACCCAATCGTCGCGGTTAGTGGATTTCGTACTTCGCTTCTCTATCTTTACTTTAGTAATTATACTTATGCGTGCACCTATGATTCTCACTCTTCAGGGATAGTGGGCGACTGCGGCGAACACGGAGGTCACCGCAATTCTTTAGCAGCTCCCACCGGGCACGGAGCACCACTCAGGCTTGTCCAGGGTCGCGGAGTAAACTAGAAGGATCATGGACATATTCAGGTGCACGCACAGGGATGACGTCGTTGCCGGGGCTAGCTCAAGCTGGTCAGCCTCATATGTCGTAGCCGCCAGGGCCCACAGAGGCGGTGGTTCTGCTTGGCAGCAGAGTGCGTCCGCACGCTTCATGAGTGCGCAAGGTAAAATATAGCGACGTCTCGTACAAGCCATTTTTCCTTATATTGTTGTGCTCACTAATTTCAGTTATGTACAAATCAGGTGCCGCCTCAGCTGCCGGCTAGTCCGCTTGACTACCTCGTCGACAGCCCCGACACTCATGGCTTCGGCTTTCACGACGAGCCGGACGAGTTGATTCAACCAGGCCAGTTCAGCACGACGCAGCAGACTCAGCCGCCGTTGCCCACGCAGGATACGCAGGACCCCAAGGAGGATGACCCAACACTACGGGTGGGCAGGGCATGTAGAGCGGGGGCGGGACAGCCTAGGCCGCGGTACTCACCGTCGCTGATTAGGAAGAGGGGACGACGAGTGTAACGTCCCCATTTCTTAACCAGTGTTATTGTGCATCATGTGCATTTCATGGCATTAAAAACATGAACCTAAAAATGAGAAGGATTTTGAAATTTTTGAAATACTTACGGGAATATCCAAGTACCACCTGAGGATTTGAGATAAATTCCAAAACTTTGGTCAAAATTCCCATGAACAAAATACCTTGAAAATTATTCCCTCTATTCTTATAAGGCTTGGGGCTAAATCTGGAAATTTAAAAATTCGTTTGAATTCAACTAAAAGCATGTAATTGGTTCAAAGGAACTAAAACAGAAAATCAAAAAGGAAAATAATAAAACCTAAACCTATTTCTAAATTCCTCTCCCCCGGATGGGCCCTTTTCTCTCTTGGCCCATCCTCTTCTTCCCGCATGGGCCCTCTCTTCCTCTGGCCCGCATCCCCGGCCTATTTTCTCTCTGGCCTGGCCCGCCCCCATCTCCCTTTCTCTCCCCTAAGCCACCAACGCCTCATCCTCATCCCCTTCACCTCGCGCCAGGCCACCTCCTGCTTCCTCCTTACTTCGGTGGCGAGCTCCCAAACCTCCCCGCCACCAGCTGCTTTGGTCCGGGTGCCGCCTCCTCTCCTTAACCCCCCCGACCGAAGCCTTCTCCCCTTTTTCTCCCCGTGCTCCTCCCTCATCGCCGTCCGCCTCGGGTCCGCCCTCCATCGCCGGATCCCGAGCTCGCCGCGCCTCTGCTCCCCGCCGCCCCGCTCCTCCGAAGCCCAGGCCGAGCTCGCCCTCGCCGCTCTGCCTCCCCGCCGAGAAGCCGCTGCTCCGCCTGAGCTCCTCGCCTCGCCGCGTCGTCCTCCGCCATTCCACCTCCCCGCCGCCACCCCATTCCCGAGCCGCCTCCGCCCTAGCTCGCCCCGCCGCCGAAGGCTCCGCTCGCCCCTTGTCACCGCTAGCACCTGAGCTCCCCCGCCGTCCGAGCTCACCGTCGGCCCTCTGCCCTCCTCCACTCGCTGCCGCGCCGCCTATCCCGAGCCGCCACCCAGCCGGAGCTCCCCGCTCCTCGGTCCACCGCTTGCCTTCCCCTCACCGGAGCCACCCGCCGCCGAGCCTAGGCACCGTCGCCGCCCTCCGCCGCTCCACCTCCCCGCCGGCCGCGCCCCTCTGGTAAGCCGCCGGTGGCCGCCTCACCACGGTCCGGACCGAGCCCAACGGCCGTCCCGACTGGTCGGTTAGGGCTAATGCCCATTAAATAGGTCGTTAAGACCAATTAATCCGCCATTAAGTGTTAACCGCATTAAACAGTGTGATTAATACCAATAATTGCTGTTAGGACATATTTAATGTTAACCGATGCCTTAATGACCCAAATCAATGATTAACAGTGCAATTATGAAGCTTATTAAATCTGTCTCTATAATCAGTGGACCCCACACGTCAGATTTTAAAATGAAAAGATTAATAAATATGAAATCTATGACAGTGGGCCCCACTTGTCATAGACTGGTCAATTTTTGACCAGTAGGGCCCACATGTCAACCTCTGCATGTTATTTTTCAAATAAATAATAAAATTGAATATAATATTGTTTTGTCATTTCTTTACTGAGAAAATACAAAAAGGGGATTAAATCTTAGGAAATTCATAGAAAATTCATTTTTAATCAGAAAAATGCAAATAATATATCAAAATGTTCAGAAAAATGAGATCTACTCAAATATATCATTTTCATCCATGTTTGCATGCTAAGAAAAGCATAATTGACTAAAAATTCAAATTAGGGTTCCCCGATTAGCCGGAGGATTTCGGATCGCAATATTTTGAGCGTTCGGACTCCGATTAAATTGATTCCACTTGCATTAGTCTTTATTTTGCATCCTCTATGCCATGGCATGCATTGCATCTCATGCCGATGTTCAGCATTTTGATATTTACGGTTATGCCCTTTCTTTTCCGGTGTTTTCGTTCTTCTTCGTTAGAGCCAGAAAATCCAAAAGAGGACACCTCAATCACGAGCAGGGTTTAGTTGCAGAGCAACCAGGCAAGCAGCCCCTTTGATCACATTGCAGACACCTATTATTACAAAGTACTAGTTGTTTTCAAATTCATTATCACATGCGTTCAAATCCTATTTTTCGTTAAGCAAAAACCTATTCCTGTGCATAAAACTTATTTGTCGCTCAATCAACTCCACCGCCATCCCAACCTATCTAGAGTAGTATAGTGTGCACTGTTATATTGCTTGCTATGTTATAATGCTTAGACATGTAAAAGTCATAATTTCTTGGATGGCAGACCAGTCAACACCATTGGATGGGTTACGTGGTAGGTGGGTGTTCACCAGGGGTTAACTAATGAACTTGCTTAATCATAATTGGGTTTAGACGAGAGGCCATGGCTGGGAGCATGGTGGGTTGCCTCGTCTTCCCACAAGGACCGGTTACCGATGTCCCTTCGAACCAAGATTTGCGTACTTCTACACGGGTGGATTATGGGGCCACCCACGACTAAATAATTGCCTAGACTTAGTGTATGAGCTGCATTAGTTCGCCGTTTTCATTTGCCGTGTGCGTGAAAAAGGGGATGTGGTGTGGTGTCTCAATATAAGGGTGGGGTGGACACACGGTCTAGGAGACCGGGGATGTACCTCGATTCACAACTTATGGGATCTTGTCGCAGTTGCGGCCGGACTAATGCACATGGACTAGCCCGTAAGGGTGGCTCATACCTAGGTCGAAAGCATTGTAATAGTCGTGTTTGATCACCCTCTGCTAGCACACCTCGTGAAGTGTGTGATTGGGCCTAGCACTAATTAAGAGACGATCAATACGTGTAGGTAAGATGTACATCTCTGCAGGGTTTGAACTGTTTGAACAGCCGTGTCCGCGGTTATGGATAGCTTGGTAAGATTTTGCATCGAATTAAAACAACTACAACAAACTCTAAAACTTGCCAACTCTAAGGCCGTGGTGTTAGCGATTGCTTCCTCCCAGGGTGGTCGAGGAAGAATCGTGGAATCTAAGGTGTGGTGATCTGCAGTAAGGAATGTTCGTGAAGTGTTCGAACTCGTCTCCTTTTTAAAGTATTCTGGTAGTCAGTTTTTATCTACTTAACTTCTATTGACAAAGGTAAAATTGGCTTTTCGCAAAATAGTCCACTATTCCCCTTTATTGATACCTGTGACATCTATTACTAATTTCCCCACTGTAAGTCTTGCTGAGTACAATTTTTGTACTCACCCTGCTATCGTTGACATTTTTGTTGCAGAGGAAACTACCCCTCCCGAGGGTGGTTTCTACCTAGAGATCGACGCCAACGACGACTGGTCGCTGGAAATCCCAGGCAGTGGTCCTGCCCCCGGGGTTGGCAGCTTGGTTTATTCTGCTGCCACTTTTGGCCTGACCTTTTTGGCTTCGTAGCCATATCTACTCTTCCGCTGTGTAGTTGGATTTGGATCTTCGGATCCCTTATGTGAATATATGTGTTAAGTTTCAAGAACTTATAATATTGCAGTTTCAGTCGTAGAGTTACTGCTGTAAAATCTGGTTGTTTTCGCCTGCCTCATGTGCCGTGTGTGTATGTTGATGAAGCACATGATGTGGGTAGGTTTCAGAGTCTATATCATAGAGTTATTAGGTTTAATCACCCCTGTGAAGTGACTCTGCTACTGAGAGGTTGGGAACTATATCATCCTACTCCAGCCGAGCATTAATTTGCCGGGATGAGTTTGGGATTGACGTTCCGGCTCAGTAAGAAAAGAGTGAGGAGACCATATCACCCTACTGGATCTGTGCATTAGTTTGCTGGAGAAAGTTCGAGGTTGACGTCTCGGGCTATTCGAAGCCATATCACCCCACTCCTCTTGGAATTGATACCCAAGAGTTGAGGTCGGGGGTTGACGTTTCGACTTAGCTGGTGGTTTCACTTAAGACTCTCTGTTATGGATTTTGGGTCCCGGCAGCTTTGGTATCAGAGCAGGACTGTCTGTAGGACAACCTTTTATTTGGTTGTTGTTGGGTCTAGAAGTTACGAAAACTATTTTGAACCTAAAAAGGATTTGTGAAAAGCATAAGTAGTGATTCTATTCCTCCTTATCCTTTTCAATCCTAGCTCTTCTCCTTACCTCTTCGTTTGGGTTGAAAGATGGATTTGCTACTTCTTTGGTCCGTTCAAAAGTTAGAATTCACGTGTGCAGGGAATCCTTACCTTCCCTCTTACCTTGTCCCAGTTATTACCAATTCTACCTGTTACTCCATTGATATGTTCAGATTCTGTTTCATCTTGTAAATCGTGGAATTCTCTTGAGTTTATCCTGTTCTAGTTTCCATACGATTTGATCATGAGTTTTGTGGCAACATCCGTTCTTTGATTCAGATGGCCGGACTTCCGAAAGGTAGCCAGTCTGCCGCTCGTAATCAAGGTCGTGACTCCGGTCACGATAATGTTCCTCCCCCACTGCAACCATGGCAGAGGTGCTGATGCAGATTGAGCGGAACCGAATGGACCAGACTCGCCTACTGGAGCGTCTAGTCCATAATACTTCTCACCAATCCGATGGCTCGGGTTGGAATTTCAGATTTTCTTCGAACGCAGCCTTTGGTGTTCAGTCGTTCAGAAGATCCTCTCGAAGCTGACGATTGGCTTCGCAGCATTGAGCGCAAATTGGAAACGACGCGTATTTCCGCGGCTGACCGCGTGGACCTCGCGGCGTATATGCTTGAAGGTGCGCAGCGTCATGGTGGGAGAATTTTCTCACCATTCAGGAGAAAGGCCACGTGGTTACGTGGCAGGAGTTTTGCGAGGCCTTCCGTGGAACTCATATCCCCGAAGGCGTCATGGATATAAAGAAGAAGGAATTCCGGAATCTAACTCAAGGACGGAAGAGCGTTACCGAGTACCTCCACTCCTTCAACCACTTGGCGTGTTATGCTCCTTGTGATATTGCCACCGATGCGGACAAACAAGAGAAGTTCCGCAAAGGTTTGAATCCGGAGCTCCGTTATGAGCTGCTCCCCTTCGACTTCGCCAACTTTCAGGCTTTAATGAACAAGGCTATCAAGATGGAACACGGCAAGCTAGTTCTTGAAGAATCTAGAAAGCGTGCTCGAGATGCGGTGAGGCCCCCTTCTTCCAATCCGCAAAAGAGGCGTATTTGGGTTCCTGCTAGTGCATTTAATCGTGCTATCCCCGCCCCACGACCATCTGGTCCTGTGCCTCGTCCTCCAGCTCCCAGTTTTCAGCGAGGCCAATGGGAGGACAATCTGTCGATTCTGCTCCAAAACCACCGTATGGAGCTTGCTTTAAATGTGGCCAGCCTGGCCATTCTCTCGTGACTGTCCTCAGCGACAGAATCCTGCACCTAATCCTGCTTAAGCGCAAGGTCACCTCGAGGCAATGTTCCCACCAAGAAGGCGCACCCGCAACCTCAGTCCGTGAATCGCGGTCCGCGTGAATCACGTGGTCACAGAGGAAGCTCAAGATGCGCCTAATGTCATGTTGGGTACGCTCCTTGTTAATTCAGTTCCAGCATCAGTTCTTTTCGATTCGGGAGCTTCTCATTCTTTATATCTAAGAGGTTTGCGGATCAACACGATATTCCCTATGAGGGCTATGCTCAACTCCCTGGCTATAGTCTCGTCGGGATCAGTAATGAGAGCCTCCCAAGAATGCCGTGATGTTTGCATCAAGGTTGGCAATCTGAATTCCTTGCTACCTTAATTGCTCTAGTCTCCACAGACATCGATGTCATTCTGGAATGAATTGGTTAATTTCACATCAAGCCCTAATTGATTGTGCGACGAAGACAGTGATTCTTTCTCATCCCTCCGGTGAACTGTTCGGTTTACTCCAAAGTTCGTCGAATCTCATCTTTGTGTTCTTGAAGGCAAATCTCTTCCTGATCTTCCAGATGTTCCAGTAGTCTGTGACTTTCTGGATGTCTTCCCCGACGAGCTTCCAGCTCTACCATCGGATCGTGACATCGAGTTTGTTATCGAGTTGGTTCCCGGAACCACTCCTATCTATCGTCGCCCTTATCGGATGACTCAAGATGAGTTGGATGAAATGAAGAAACAACTCCAGGAGTTAGAAGCAAAGGTTTCATTCGACCGAGCTCCTCTCCTTGGGGATGCTCTGCTCTATTCGTGGAGAAGAAAGACAAAAACCTGCGGATGTGTGTTGACTATCGACCTCTTAATGAGGTGACGATCAAAAACAAATATCCGTTTCCACGGATTGATGATCTGTTTGATCAATTAACTGGAGCAACCGTCTTTTCCAAGATTGATTTGAGGTTGGGCTACCATCAAATCAAGATCCGACCCGAAGATATTCCAAAAACAGCGTTTACGACTTGTTATGGGTTGTACGAATACACCGTGATGTCTTTTGGGTTAACCAATGCTCCTGTTACCTTCATGAGGTTGATGAGTTCCATCTTTATGGAATACCTGGATCGCTTTGTTATCATCTTCATTGATGATATCCTTATCTTTTCCAATACGAAAGAAGATCATGTCGAGCACTTGAAGCTTGTCTTAGGAAAACTTCGTGAACATCAGCTTTATGCTAAATTCTCCAAATGTGAATTTTGGCTCGAAGAAGTCGCTTTTCTAGGCCACGTGCTTTCGGCGAAGGGTGT